>JAJMLN010000001.1:262616-862616 GCA_030569675.1 Wickerhamomyces ulmi
AAAAAAAAAAAAAAAAAAAAAAAAAAAAAAAAAAAAAAAAAAAAAAAAAAAAAAAAAAAAAAAAAAAAAAAAAAAAAAAAAATAGGAATAATCCGGTATATGTTATACTGTTACCACGAAAAAATAATGATCTCTAAAATCAATAATTTGCCAGTAAATTTGGTGAAATAATCATTTAGAATTAATTATAGATTATTATCTTTATAATAGTGTAGTTAAAACAAGAGATTGCCCAGAATTGGCAAAGCTGAAATTTTTTCAAGAAAATAGCTCTCACTTGATCTTTCAAAATTTTATTTTTGAGTTAGTCCAGCTTTTTTTAATAATTTTTTTTCAAAAAAATCTCTTCAAATCTCCAGTTTTTTTAGTTATTTTGGATAGTAGTATCTACAATTACCTAACCCACTACTTTAGATCTCCAAAAAGTCAATTATTTTTTGATTTATTATATAATTCAATATACTCACCAATTTGTATTATGTAATTTTCGCAATATACACAATAGGCCGGCACATTCCAAAGGACATCCCATTGTCTCGGCCAGTTCGTGCACCCCACAGTACCATTCCGGGAGGATCTACCTGCCCGAGTCCGCCTGGGACTTAAATGGATTTACAGGGGGAGCTGGGATCCCGCGCTGGAGTTTCGGCGAAAAATAAATAGTTTAGGCAGGGCACTAGTACTAGTACATATTGTTAAATACATACACTTTGATTGTACATTAATTCGTTTTGATAAAGAAAAAGAAAAAGAACCTAGAACAAATCCTGCTACAACAATTCAATAATTAACGTAGATATAAACGATACCCACTAATATATACGGCTAGATTGTCAAATGATCACCAGGATCAGTATTTTCTTAAAAAGTACAACCAATCAATGTATCATAAACCAAATCCAAGAAATAAGGCCTATGTTAACAGGAAGGTATTAGTCTTTTGGTTCACTAGTTTTTTTTGAACTTGGTTTAGGCTTTCTGCTCATGAATGAAAAAAAGTCTCTCTTGGACTCACCGGAGGTATGTGTATGTCTCTTGATGAAAGGATTATGACTCCTTAGAGAGGCGTCATCTCTACCGTGTTCACTTCTAGCATATGGTCTGTTCAAACTTGTCAAGGACTTAAATGAAGCAAATCTTGATCTTCTACTAGTTGCTGAACTAGCATCAGAACTACCACCGTCAAGTTCTCCATTAGAAATTGATGCGGTATCAGTTGGTCTGCTGAAAGTTTTACCGTTTGGACTATCTGGAACTTTAGGTGGGTTTGGTGGAGTCACAGTCTTCTGAACATTTTGTTTTTTATTTTCTCTAGAGCTCAACTCTTTTTCTTCAGTAGGAACAGGCTTCACGTTCTCTTTTGTATTTGTGTTGCTTAGATTCTGTTCTTGTGGTTTATCAAGTGTCTTTGATTTTTCAGCATTTTCCACTCTCTCACGTTCTTGTTTTTCTTTTTGAACTTGTGAAGCTTTGGCTGCGTTCTCTTTTTCTCTTTGTTCTTTCTCTTTTTCTTTCAACAGAACTTCTTCTTTTAGTCTTTGTTCTCCGAATTTTGCATCATAATCATCCAATTCTTTCAATAGTTCAACCTTCTTTCTAGCGAAGATTCTTGACATTTCCAAGACATTAACTGAACGTAATAATAATTTCATATCACAAGCTAGTGCTGCTGTTTCAAAAATGACCTGTAATAAATGATCACCAGGAGGAGCTGATGTCGGTGAAGCAAGATTAGCTAGAGTTGGTAAGTTTTCGTAAGAGTCATCATCCTCGTCATCTTCACCAGAATTACCATCTTGTTCATCAGTGGACTTTCTCTTCTTCTTTTCCTTTAATTTCAAATTACTGACAAGACCCAAACCAACAGCCATATCATCAGAGTCACTGGTGGATTCTTTGTGGTTGTCAGATGTAGATTCCTCTGGTATTTCCTGTTTGACTTGATCTTTAGAGATAGCAAAACGACCTTCTGGAACTTGGAAAGTATCATCACCAGATCCAGATTCAGATTTGGTCTTTGAAACAGTCTGCTGTAGGACGTTTTCACTTTCAGAGGATTCAATAGGAACAGCACCATGACTTGGAGCAGCTAACGGATCATCTTCATCAAGATTCTCGTATTCAGATCTTCTTGTATGGATTGATTTGGTATCAAGATCGTCTTTGCCACTTGTATATGGAGTATTTGAGGCTGTGGATTTACTCAATGGATCCAAGTCCTCATCAATGTTGGTTGATGCTCTCTTATTATTTGATGATGTCAAAGTATCAGTTTTGAATTTATTTAGTCCTTGTTTGATCGAATCATCTTCAGAAATAGAAGTTATTGGTTTAGGTGGAGGAGGAAGAGTTTCAGCATCATCTTCTTCCTCGTTATCGAGGTCGTCATAACCATTAGAATCTTCTTCCTTCACTTCTTTGGATAAACTCGATTTTCCAGGTCTAACGTTTGAGATGATAGAGGAATGTCTTCTAGAATTATTGACAGAACTTCTTCCACTTGGAGTCGATGGTGCAGTGGATGCTTTAGATGATCTTCTCAAGAGAGTCAAATTCAAGAACCCATCATCAACAGTACTGAAAAATGATTCAATTTCATTGAACGATTCTCTAACATGAGGGTGTTCCAAGAAAAATGATTCAACTCTAGGTTTATCATCTTTGAAAATCTTGTTCAATTTCGATTGGTATTCATTTAATAGTTCTCCATATTCCTTGATCAACGCTTCTTCCTTCTTTCCAATAATTGCATATAATGCTTCTGATATTAGGTCATATAATAATGGAATCTCATAGAATTTAGCGATCAAGAAGTTATCAGTAGTTGTAGGTGTTAATAGCCACTTATCACCTAACTGTCCTGTATACATGAATTCAGAAAGGGCACTAACAGTAGCAGTAGCAAATGGCATGTATAATGATCTTGGGACCAGTAGAGGCTCTAATATAGCAGTTGTATCATCCTCAAATTCAGAAATGACTGATTCTAAAGTCGACTTTAAATCAGATACAGATGTATCATCAGTAGTTGCAGTTTGTACGCTTGCTTGTCTTGAAGTTTGTTTCTTTCTTGAGCTAGCAACAGATGTTCTTAGATCTTGCAACCTAATAGTTGATTGATTATTGCTTCCACTGATAGAACCTGCACCAATAGTACTTGATCCAGCAAATGAGGCACCAGAAATCGAACCCCTTGGAGAGTCTCTCAGATAATCTCTAGAGTATATAGATTTCAATGATGGTTTCTCCAAAGAAGGTAATGGCTCATTTGGAAGTGGTAACTGAGGAGGAAGGTTATCCAAGTCTAAGTCATCAATAACACCGTCTGTTGTGGAAGCACTAGTGAGAGAAGAAGCACCATTAGATACGACAGAAGCTTTTCTAGAGGTAGGTCCAGCGCTACCAGGGAAAGCATGGGAACTATTTGAGGAGGTTGGTGCGAGTTTATCTTGGAATGGTAATCTAAACTCAGGGATCTCTCTATTATCAGAAGGTTCAGGAGTCTTATTCATAACTAATCTTGATTTTTTAGCCGTTGATGTAGGGTTGGAATCTGAGTTTTCATTATCTTCTGGATCTTCTTCTTTTTCACTCTCAAGCTTATACACAGCTCTAGCGTAAGCTTTTGCCAGTAACATATCAAAACATCTTCCCCATCTTTTCCTTAGCAGCATTAATGGGACACTAACTTTATCCCCATCAGCTGTAACTAGATCGAAATCAGACAGAGACGATCCATACCTTTCAAAGGCATTTCTACCTAATGCAACTGCATAATTAGGGAAAACAGATCTAATTGAACTGATTTGAGTCTTTGGTGCGATATATTTTGAGTAAGCTTCAAATGAAGTATTTTCTTTCAAGGAAGTAAACTTTGGGATATTGGCATCTGTTGCTGTATCATCTAATGGAGCAAAAGCATGGAAAATATTTGTTATTGGTAACCCAACAAGAACGATCAGACCAAATGTTTGGACAGTTAAAGCTGCTGCATTTTCTGGAGGAACCACCGATCCTAGTACCAGTACTTTATGATGTGACGGCCAAGAAAAACTTTTCCATAAATATAGTTCACTTGCCTTCTTTTTAGTATCTATGTTAAGACGAGTCCATTTCCGTGAAGGTTTGTTATATAAGTAAACTTGAAATTCATTAAATTTAGTGTTGTGACCTGAAACAATGACGTTTGAGCCAAAAATACCACCAGTTGGATATTTTAAATTATTTGGAATCACAGATGGAGTCTTTTGAGAAGCAACAGCTAGTGGTAATCTTAATCCGGAAGCATTTGGAGCTATGCGTAACGACACTATTGGATTTAAAGGATTTTCATCAGTTGAGTCATCACTTGTTGAGATGATATGGAAAACATCATCACTACCTTCGGAGGAATCTGGGTTGGAAGAGGCGGTCATCACAAATGATGATTCACTAACTGCTTTCAGCTTTTTAGTTTCAATAGAGGATACTGCTTCTTTTGGTGCGATTTCAGGAATTTCGTTAGAGTCAGCAGATAGCGAGAGTTCATGTAAGCTCAGTCCCATCTCAGTATTTCCAACATATGTCTTTGTTGTTAGGTCAAATAGAGCGATGTGAGTCAGTGGTTGATTCAGTTCTCCACGGCCACCAGTGATAGCGAGTGCCTTTTGAACGGAGTTATCGAAAGGAGAGATGTAATCGACGATATGAGTTGAGTGATCATATCTGGCAACTGCACCAGAACTTGAACCATCATCAATACAGTTCCATAGCTTGATATCAACAGAATATTCCCATAGATCGTTCAAGGCGATTATTTCGTTTGTCTCTTTATCAAAAGTTAAACCACCAAAGACGTATAATGAGTTTCCATGAAAAGCTATCGAATGGAAGAATCTGCCAGTTGGTTTAACTTGATCTTGGTCAGATTGTTCTCTTAGCCATTGTCTATTGATAACATTTAGGTAGAATAGTTCGTTTGATATCAAGTCACTCAAAGGCTTTGTTGTCTTATATTGTTCTAATTGTTCCTGAATCTGGGGGATGGTAATATTTTGTAGACCCAGACCTATGACAAGACCACCATGCACCACAACACTTGTGTTTGTATATACTAGGGCAGCACCTGTTCTGACGTTTAGATTAAGACGCTCATCTGGGTTTCCTTCAGGGAGGGTGAGAGCATATGCTGCACTCTCAGATGGAAGCAATGGAGCCATTGTGAGGCGGTGAAAGTTGGATCTTAGAGTCGAATGAAAGTAAGACCGGAGGAAGAATTTCACGAGCCCTTACAATGAGCTTGGGGTTATTATATAGCTTGTTTGTGGTTGACAGAGGGCGATTGAGAGAGAAAGAGAATTCAGGCTATTGTCTCCATATATCAACCAAACAAAACATTCTTGAAAAGTCGGGCCTTGAGATACAACCGGACACCACATATAGAAAGAGTTTTTTAAGTAGGGTTTTTAGGACAGGGGCTTTCGCGGGCATACACTTTACAGTAAGTAACTAATGAATGCTCCTAAGATGCATTTACCTGAGTGTTGGGTGGTAGTTTATTTGTGTGCCAGGCCAGCGACACTTGATCGTAAACGTATTCTTTGGCTGTTCATGTAACTCACCATATATACAATTTAATGGAGAACGAGAAAACCATTTTCATGAGCTGGTTGTTTATAGTATAATGCACAGATGACATATAGAGAATGCATATCGTGATCCATCTTAAATAGACATATAATTACCATCACACTGCTGCGAATAATCCCTGATAAACTCGACTACAATCTAATCATTGAGTACTACGTGAGGATAGAGATGAAACCAAATTGAAGCCCCACGACACAGATGCAAGAAGCACAAAATAGAAGCTGCCATGAACATCTTAGTTCTTGATCATTGCATTAAGTTGCTGACCGTGGCTAGTGACCAGTCCCTGAGAAGAGAACATTTAGTACCGATCTACTTCCTCTTAAGATCAGTGAACATTTCTCTCACTACAGAGAAATGAACAGTCTTTACTACTTCATTCTGCTGGTTTTCTAGAGCTTAATGTGTTTTATCATGTCATTCATCATTCTTTTCTTTGTTCAAAATTGGTAGTTTTCTAAGAATTCCCTAATAATACCTGTCTCAAAATGGGAGCTTTTGCCCAAACGGCGTTATAAAACAGCCCAAAGAGGAAATACCCACTTCTGTTTTTTCTGTTTTGTTAGTGTAAGTGCCCAATTTTCAATTTCGCTTTCCTAATTGGGCGCTATGGTGTAGGGATGCACTTCGCGAATGGCTGTGTGGTCCTGACGCAATTCCAACTTTCAAAAACGGAACTTGTATTGAATCCTTGATTCAAGCTGGGTCCCTCACAACATTTCCTAGGACAAGTTACCTTACAAGCTCAATTGACTGTATCTTTGTGTGTGTATATCGATATCTGATATAGTATCCATTCACAATGTCTACAGTTCCTGCCTCAAAGAACGAACGTTCTAAGGGCGTGTCATCGCTACGTAAAACAGTGCATGTTGTCAAGGAACAGAAAAAATGGGTATCACCATTTAGACAACAACCTGCCGCTCCTTCATCTCCTTCAAAACCTTCAACTACCGCCTCGACCAGTAAACCTGCTGCTTCAAAGAGTACTGAGTCTACTCCAAAGAAGGCTGCGACTACTGATGCTCCTGCTTCAACTACTGATGATGCTGTTGTTGCTGCTGCTCCAAAATCAGATAGCAAACAAGAGGAGAAGCCAAAGAACAACACCACTAAAGCTGAAGACCCAATTATTAACTTGGGAGGTGGTTTGAAACTACCTGAAAGTGCTGTGTTGAAAATTGCTAGAGACAGATTATCCAAAGATCTTAGTGCAATTGACGAGCGTGCTGCTGAACAAAAGAAATTATTAGACTTAAAGAAAGAGAAGAAGAAAGAATTGGAAACATTGAAAGACCAAACTAAGCTAAACTCTAAATTTGCCAGATTCAAAAAGAAATTAGACTTGGAAAAGAAATCCATCAATGCTACTCATGATTCCAAGATCAAAGCTCTTGAAGCATCCATCGCAACCTTGGATAAACAAATCAAGGAATTTGACTCAAAAACCAACAAAGAAATTGATGAATCTCAACAAGAACACACCAAGAAAATTGAAGATGCTGATGCTAAGCTAGTTGCTGATAAAGAATCCACACTCAAGGATGCGGAGACTAAAGAAGCTACTCATGCCAAGGCCATCTTAGACTCTCAAAACAACCAAAAGAGAAATGAAATTGCATCAAGGGTCTTAAGAGCAAGACAATCAGAATACGAATTGAAATTGGAATTACTAGAATTGCAATTGACTCAAAATAACCGTGATCTTGAAAAACAAAATGGTGTCAACTCTGAACATTTGAGCACTAAAGAAGAGTTAGAGAATAAAATTGCTTCAATTAAGAAAGCAATTGAAGACAACAATGCTCAAATCGAAAAGTCTAAATTGGCTGAACAAGAATCTCTTGATAGTTTGAAAAGTTCTGAAGAAGCTTTAGCTGCTTCTAAATCAAGATTGTCTAAATTGAAAATTGAACTAGCAGCATTAACTACTGGTAAAGCAAGCAGAGCTACTAGATTACAAGATGCTAGAACCAAGAGACAAGCTTATGAAGAAGAACAAGAAAGACTACGTATCGAAGCTGAAGAAAAAGCTAAACGTGAAGAAGAAGAAAGACTTCGTCTAGAAGCTGAAAAGAAAGCTCGTGAAGAAGAGGAAGCTAGAATTGCAGCTGAAAAAGCCGAAGCTGAAAGATTACGTCTAGAAGAAGAAGCCAGAATTGCTGAAGAAAAGAGACAAGAAGAAGCCAGAATCGCTGCTGAAAAAGCTGAAGCTGAAAGATTACGTCTGGAAGAAGAAGCTAGAATCGCCGAAGAAAAGAAGCAAGAAGAAGCTAGAATCGCTGCACAAAAAGCTGAAGAAGAAAGACTTCGCTTAGAAGAAGAACAGAGAATTGCTGACGAGAAAGCTGCTGAAGAAAAGAGAATTGCTGACGAAAAAGCTGCTGAAGAGAAAAGAATCGCTGACGAGAAAGCTGCTGACGAAGCCAGAAAGCTAGAAGCACTTAAATCTGAAGAAGTTCTTGCTGCTCAAGCTGCTGCTGCTGCAAAAGAAGCTGAATTAGCCAAATTACTTGCTGATAAGAACGCTGAAATCGAATTGTTGAAAAAACAACAAATCGAAATTGAAGAAAAAG
The DNA here is from genome assembly GCA_030569675.1 of Wickerhamomyces ulmi. Lineage (NCBI taxonomy): Eukaryota > Fungi > Ascomycota > Saccharomycetes > Phaffomycetales > Wickerhamomycetaceae > Wickerhamomyces > Wickerhamomyces ulmi. Next base: position 270,821 of record JAJMLN010000001.1, read on the forward strand.
CTAAACTTCAAGAAGAAGAGTTCAGAAAAAACAATGAAGAAGCTGAAAGATTAGCTGCTGAAGCCGAAGCTGTTGCTGCCGCCGCTACTGCCGCTGCTGAAGAAGCCTCCAAGAAAAAGGAGGCCACTCCTGTCGTAGCTGCTGTTGTTGAACCAACTGCTACTGAACCAGAATCTTCCTCAAAGAAAGATGTTGCTGTTCCAGCTGCCGCCACCGCTGCTACTGCTGCCGTCGTTGCTGCTCCTGCTGTCGTCGCCTCTTCCAAGGATATCAAACCTGCTACCACCACAACTAAAGCTGTTACTCCAAACAAAGCTGCCACTCCAACTAAAGCTAGCACCCCATCCAAAGTTGCTGAACCATCCGCCGAGAAAGAAAAGAAGAGATCTTCCAGATTCTTCGGTGTCTTCAAGAAGAAAGATAAAGATGCTTCTAAACCAGCTCAAAAATCTGAGAAGAAATCTGAAAAATCTGAAAACCCTGAAAAATCTAGCAACTCTGGTAAATCTGCTGCTGCACTAGCTACTGCTGGTGTTGTTGGAACTGTCGGTGCTGTCGGTGCTATCGCAGGTACCACTGGTAAAGCAGCTGTCTCCACCACTGGCGACGTTGCAACTGGTACCATCAAAGCTGTTTCTACCCCAGAAGCCAAGAGTGTGCCTGCTCCAGAAGCTAATGTTGTCGATGCTCCAGAAGTCCAAGTTCCAGAAGTTGAAACTTCAAAGGATGTTAACGGTGTCTCAACCGAACCAGAAACTCCACTAGTTGCTGATATCAATGAAAATTCAGTTGAACCAGTTAAACCAGTTGAGGAAGCTGCAACAGCTGAATTATCTGAACCAGTTGAACCAATTCAATCAACTGAAGCTATTAAATCAGTCGAACCAGAAGAATTGGCCGAACCAATTGAATCAGTCGAACCAATTGAGCCAGTTGAATCAGCTACCAAATCAGTCGAGCCAGTCGTCCCAGTCGTACCAGTTGTGTTAGATGAACCAGTCAAATCAGTCGAACCTGTCGTCTCAGTTGAACCAATTGAACCAGTCGAACTAGTCGAATCTACCAAATCTGTTGAACCTGTGGTGGTTGACGAGACTGTTGAAGTAACTGAAGTTCCACCTGTTGTTCCTGAACAAGCTGAATCCAGAGAAATTAACACCGATGCTCCTGTTGTTCCTGAACAAGTCGAATCCAAAGATATTGTCACTGATGCTCCTGTCAAATCTGAAGCAAATGGAACCAACGAGATCGAGACCGAAATTCAAAATGCTGATTCTGAATTCCAAGCTAAAGTTGTTGAAAAAGGAGGTGAATCTGTCACTATCATTGAACCTAAAGTTGAAGGTGTTGTCTTAGAAGAAATTACAGCTGAAGAAGCAAGAACTCAAGATGATGTTTTATTTGTCGTTGCTGACAAGAACGCTCATATTGAAACCACTACTGCTGATGCTTCTAAATTTATTCCAACTCCACCTGCTACTTCTCATGAATCTGAAGTCAGAGATATTGAATCCAAATCTGCACCAGTTGTTGCACCAGCTGTTAATGCAACTGCTCCTGCTCAAGTGAACTCCAGTGTCCCTCAACCTCAAACAACTGGTACTGGTAAAAACGCTAAAAAGAATGCTAAGAAGAGAGCTGCCAAAAAGAGAAAGAAGCAACAAAATGCTGCTAATGGTATCACCTCATCTAGAGAAGCTACTCCTGAACCAACATCTTCCAATGTTGAGTACAGTGATTCTCCTTCCACTGCTTCACCAGCTCCAGCTGCTGCTATTGCTGGTCTTTCAGGTATTGGTGTCATTGGTGCCACTGGTGCTGCTGCCGGATCCACTTTGGACTCATCTAAACCTGAAGAGGTGGCCAGTAAGACTGCTGAAGTTTCAACTAATGAAAAATCAGTTCCTCTTTCTGAGTTATACACCGAACCAGCTCCAGTTGCAATCCCACAAGAGCACAAATTTGTTGTACAAGCTGCCGCAGAACCTCAAACTGTTGAAGATTCTGAACCAGTTGTTGCACAAAAACAAATTGCCACATCAGACTCTACTGAATTACAAGGTGACTTTGACAACATTCCAGTAGGTGCTGCTACTGCTGCCACAGTCGCTGCTGGATTAGTTGGTGTTGGAATTGAAGATGTCGATGTGAAAGAACCAGAATCATTGAAAGATATCTCTAAAGACGAAACTGGTGCTGCTCCTGCTACTACAGTTGAGCCACCAGTTCACACTTTGGACCCTAAATATGCCAATGTATCTACTCCATTAGATGTTTCTGAGACTTCAAAACAAAATGATACCATTAATGAGGTTCCACATGTCGAACAAGATTCTAAAGCATCCATCACCCCAGCTGCCACCACTGTTGTTCCATCCACCCCAACCAAGAAATCTGTTGCTAAACCACAACCAGTCTCTGCTCAAAAGTCAACTAGATCAACCAAATCTTCTAAATCTGAAAGATCATTCTTCAAGAGAATCTTCAGCTCTGACTCTAGATCACCAGCCCCAAAAGCTTCAAAATCTGATAAAGCTTCCCCAGTTCCAACCAAAAAAGCCAAAATAGCTACCACATCTGCACCAAAATCTACTGCAGGTGTCGCTAAGACTGTTGTTGGTACTGGTGCCGTTGCTGTTCCAGTTGCTGCTACTGGAGCAAGCGCCGATTCTTCCGAAGCCAAAGCTGAATCATCAACTTCTCCAGTTGTTGAAAAGATTGATAGCTCCAAAGATGTGATTATCAAGAAGTCTGATGATTTTGATGATTCTTCCATTTACTCTTACAGAGAAGTTATCACCTTTGAAGAAGTTGAAGAAACCAAATAGTCATTTATTATCATTCCATTTGTTTCTCTTTCCCGTTTTTTAATCTGTTTTCTTTTTGTATGATTTGCAAAAAAGTACTAGACTTTTTTGATTTCTTTGTTTTATTTGCTTGGGGACATTCATATGTTGAACAAGATGTTGTTATACTACTGTTTTATCAAAGTATTTTTATTGACTTTGTTTTTGTTTATCTATCATAATTATTAATAATATTCATTTTGTATTTGAAATCATATTTCCTATGTAATAACACACAACCACCCTAGAGTAGCATAGACCAAACCAACAGGATAGATAGCTAAGAAGACTCTTCCAGGCAAAACACCGTTGACTTTCAAATTAATAGTAGCAGCATACACAGCCCACGATACAAAAACCAAATAAATGAAGAAACGAATCAAGCTCCATTTCACAACAATTGACAACGCAGCAGAAATCAAAAGTGGGAAGAGTGCATAACCTGTTGTAGACAAAGCATTGAAGAAAGAAATGGTACCGCCCAATAATTGTATGTTAATTGCGATAACACCCAATGTTAACCAAACTAAAGCAAAAACACTAGAAAAGACTTCAGAGCTACTAGCTTTTGGAGATAAAACACCTAAAATAAGGGAGAAGATCAAAATAAATATCAGAGGTCCCCATAAATCCCATTCAAGGCGTTTTAATTGAGAATCATCCAGTTGGGTGTTTTGAATATCTTGTTCTAAATCGTGTTCAATTTGGTCATAGTTAATGCCGATATTTATACCAGAGTTTCTAGCGGCAATAATCAAGTTGTGTTGTTGAATCTTCGCCAGTTTGGACAACGAAGCAGGCCAAATAACACTGAATAATCTGTGTCCAATTGCTGTTAGATCTCTTTCCAATGTTTTCCAAACTGGTTCGTCCAAGGTATCACCACCGGTAAAACTGCGTTCTTTGACTTGCTCATTCTTCAAGATTGGGTTAAGTGAGGTTGCAAGGTCGATGTTTGGAGTAGCAAAGGAGGTGAAGTTGAAGAATGAGCTGCTTTGGGCATTCTGTGAGGATGAACCGGTTTGGTTTTGTGAACTTTGTTGTGAGTTGTCGACAGGTGTTTGTTTCTTCTTTGACAAAGGGGTACCATCATCAGGCTCAATTGTGAGGTCAGGACCTAGATCAAAGTCGTCAGCCTCTTCAGGATTGACAGAGACAGGTTTCCACTTATGAGACATTGTGATTCAAAAAAAGAAAATGAAGTTTTATCAGAAGGAAGGCAACGGTTTCTCCTCACTGTGAAGTTTTCACTAAGAGATTGTTCACACTAGTTTTTAATCATCATAAAAACAACTTCAAATTCGAGAACTTCGAAAACTTTCGAAGTCTTGGATTCGAAACCAAGTTCTTTTTTTGTTGGTCCCTTCACCGCTTTACCACGGACGGTAAAGTAACACCGAATTTGGGCGTTTTGAGTACTTGAGGAAAACTCCGCGAAAGACGGAAATAAACGGCAAAACACGGTTCTATTAGGCACTTGCTTGTTGTGGATGTGCCTGTATAGATTAATATCACGAGGCTTTAGCAGCATGGATAAAGCTTCTGTTCATTTTAAGTCGCTTTACGAGACAATTCACTGTTTGACCGAGCTATTATAACATTCAACTAGTAACTAAATAATCGAACACCAACCTCGATCAGATGTTCAATGTTTTTGACCGCTAGGTATGATAAAACGCACAGAATTCTGATGATCAGTTGACATAAATGGACAAACAGTTCAGTTGAACTCTTGCAGGCACCATTAGAAAGTTTTTCCGTGATATCTGGGCTGCGTATAGATTATCGAACTATCGTAATTATGCTGGACATTTAGGTGATGTGCTTGTCCCGTTTTCCAAGCATTTAAAAAGAAACATTGGGATTATTTTCTTGAAACCTGGTGATTTTTATGCAGTTATGATATCGAATAAAACAAGGAATTTCCTATTCACCACCTGCGGAATCCTGCTGTAAAGTTCTCAGCCCCTTTGAACTCTTAGTCTATGGTCTATGTACTGTTGGATGTCAGGGTGTGCCAGCTTCTAAGTCTCATAGGAGAAGGTTAGTCATTTTACAGATATCTTCATAGTTATGTGTAGTTTGCATTTGACCAAAGGAAATTTCCAATAGTCCCAGCGAACGTTTTTCAATTCAATCAAGATGGGAAAAATGCGTCTGTCTATGCTATGGCTGTGAGCTTTCAGATTTGAGAGTTTGCGTCTGCAACGTATTCTCATGAAAAGGCACATTGGTACCACACTCGAGTAAGCTCAAATGGATAATAAAAACGAACACTTATACCAAGCTTGAACTTGAACTTGGGAAAGATGGTCTTCCGGTATTCAACACAGGTAACTAGCTACCAACACAGAGCAGTCTTTAACCTAAGTGGTTTGTGCTAGCCACCAAGTTCTGAAGCACTCACAAAATGGTGAGGATCAATTTTGTGTATAGAATGCGTACTAATTTTGTAGTTGTCTGCTGGAACAAAAACTGCTTATTAAACAAATCAAAAGTCTGACAGCAGCACAGTAAAGCGTAGAGGAGGTCTTACCTAGGTCTAAATACTTTACCAGGGATGTTTGTCGCATTTTGGTGGTGATCATATATTTGATTATGTTTTCTTCCAACTCTTATTAAGTTCTGTAACAACTCGAAGCCTTGTCATATGACATATCATTTGAAGTGGTTATCAATCTCGTAGGTTATCGAACTCTTTCTGGAATTATAATTGTGGTAATATACTCACTGATAGTCATCATATATAATGGTTGAGTCAAGGTCTTCATTTACTCTGGTAGCTGTATGTCTGCACTATAAATGTTTGTTTAACGAAAGCTCATCGATTGCCACTAGTGTATCAGCATTTAGTTAAAGTAATTGGGATGGCTTTGAAAGAAGATCAAATGTGATGAGCCTCCACCATTTTGTAAGTAATGTGAGTGCTCCATAGCTTTCAATGAGGAACAAAATTAACACTAACACCAAGTCGTAGTTGAATTAGATGATACTTGGAGCTACATTGCTCATTGGGAAAATTCACCCTGCTAGACAATTCTCGCTATAACACGTATTCTGAAATCTGGATGTAGCGCTATCCAAGACGCGTAGCTATATCTAAACTAGCTGAATAGTAATTTTTCGTTAATAAAGGTTGTAGAACCGGCAGAAGCTCCAATAACAAGAGAGTACAAGTCCGATATATCAATCAATCTATAATTATTATGGAATAAGATCGATAAACCGAGGACCAACTACCTATCTGAGAGAGTTTATCAGCCTTCAGACGTTTGAAAGATCATGAAAAGTGTGGGGAGTGGGACGAACTGTACCTGATTGGCTTTCTATTATTTGTCCTTCCTATATTCTCCAGGTTTTTGTATTCATAATTTCCTTAGTTCATGCATGATGATGTTGATGACGATGATTCATGACTATAAGGGTCAACACAGTCTGACTGTGGCAGAGTATGGTGTAGAGACTCGTGAAGCCTAGCAAGTACGGCATCATAGACGTTGCAATGGATGGTCATAGCACTGTTTAAACTTCATAGTTTGTAGTTCGAGTTTGTTAATGCCTCATTCATTTTACTTCCAATCGTAAAGTTTACGATTGACCTGATCTACCCATCGGACTTAGTGCTCCGCAAAACTTAGGAAAAAAAAAATAGGCCAGAGACAGCGTACCTTCGGAGGGGCTTTAGGGAGGGGCGCTAGGTGGAACACTTCAGCTTAGCGCCGAGTAACTTGGTAATGGCTATAATTACCATTTAAAGTAGGTAGCAAGTAGCTTGGCTTAATTAGGGAACTGTATACTGGCATATAGTCTAAAAGTCTAGTTGAGCCTAAGACTACTTTCAATAATAAGGTCCATGGTCTATATCTACGGCGATAGGAATATTCCACGTTATGGGAATACTAGCTTGGTGGGGCGTTATAATAGGGTGTAAGCTGAACTATTGACGTCTAGGGTCCAGTTACAAATCGCACCCCACGAAAACTTGACGGCTTTCAACTCGGTGATCTCTGAACAGTACATTTACAGGCTGTTACGGAAGGCTTGAGGGAATATTTTCAATCTTGATGAAGGGTTGATTTTAAGTTCGACAATGTCGCTCACATGGTGTAACACCCCTCTTCAGACATGAAGTTAGCTGATAATCCTTATTGTATCTTAGTATGTCTTAGGTATTGACATCTGACGGTTTTCAGCTTTCAGTACTCATGTCGGATTATCTTCTGAGACATGCTGCATTTTACCAAGCAATTTGATCTTTCAACTCGCGATTTAGTCGCATCGTCAAAAAGAGCGAAAGACGAAAGGCTGAAGGTTGATTTGTGGCCCCCGTACTCGGCCAGTCCAAAGTTCGCCTTCTTCGGTACGGCAGATACGAATCCACTTATCGCTCAACCAATTCACCACTAGACTTTTGATTTCAACGAGATCTTTAGTATCTTTTAGACAGTAGCTTTTTGCGTTTGGTGCTCGTTACTTGATTTTCTTCATACATCAGTAATATGGCGAGATTTTTTCACAATAGGCTTTTTTGTAGGACCATGCGCAGACAAGAAATTCAGACAGCAACGTGAATTACAAAGGACGATTCTCGGTTCCAGAATTCCGATTGTTACATTGTGTACGAATGGCTAACACTTTTTTTCACAGGGCTTTCACTTCTGGAGTACATATCTCTGATGTGTGACTAGTGACTAGCGGCTAGACAACATATTGGTTCGTAGTTCGTTGTGAACACCCTGAAAAGAAAGAAGGAAAGTAGAAGACTAGCAACGCTATGGTTCACGGACTAATAGCCAAGTGCCACCCACGTCGACCGTTGTGAAAAATGTCCTAAGAGATATTAAGGTTCATTGGGTGTAAAAATATTTCAGTCTAAACGCCATCTTTTTCTCCGGGCGTCTATGTTTTCCTAAATCGGTATACTCTGGAAAAAAAAGACATGCGTGAAGACAAATCGCATGCGTACAAAATCTGGGGGCAGACTAATTACAACAATTAGTGCTGTGTTTCTCATGCAGGGTGGTCATTGATTAGCAGGTGTTATTTCAAACTGGACTTAGGAGGAACGGGCTCCTTCAATAATGTATGTCTCCCGTCCGCTATATAAAGGTGCCATCTCGTGGGCTTATAATTATTTAGCCAATAACAGTGTATTCTATATCTTTGATCTCTTGGTTTCTCTTGCTGACGTATATATATAGTACTCCTTCACCCTTGTTTTGCTGCTATAGAGATTATATACTGAACTATCCATATTCATTTTGTTTTTAACTGCTTATCACTTATAAAGATCTTTCCATCAGAGATAATCATAATGAGCTCAAGTCTTAACAATAAGCCAATCTCTCTACATCACTCAGAGGATGTAGATGACGAGAAATTATTTGAAAGTCAAAGAATAGCGACAAATGCTGCTATAGTCCATGAAGATACAAAACCAGACTTCTCATGGCCAAATATAAGACACTATACTATCACAAGATTCACTTCACTTCGTGAACTTCATTTCCAAAATTCAAAAGATCTAAATCCTATACCCGCTTTGAGGGAAATGACACTGAATAACTGGAACTACTTCTTCCTTGGTATGCTTTCTTGGTTCAGTGCAAGTTTTGATTTCTTTTTAACTGCTGTTTGTGGTACTCAAATCGCTGCTTCTTTAAATGTTACTACTGCTGATATCACTTGGGGTCTTTCTGCCGTTTTAATGGTTCGTTCCGCTGGTGCTATCTTATTTGGTCTTTGGACTGATAACCATTCAAGAAAATGGCCTTACATCTTCTGCTGTGGTATGTTCTGTGTCTTGCAAATCGCTACTGGTTTCGTCAAAAGTTATGAAGCTTTCTTAGCTGTTCGTGCTCTATCTGGTGTTGCCATGGGCGGTACTTACGCTTGTTCTGCTGCTACTTCTTTAGAAGATGCTCCAGTGAGAGCTAGATCATTCCTTTCTGGTTTGTTCTTCACCGCTTATGCTTTTGGTTTAATCTTTGCTGCCATCTTTTGGAGAGCTTTTTCAGAAACGGAAGAGACTTGGAAATCATTGTTCTGGTTTAGTGCAGGTATTCCATTCCTATTAATTATTTGGAGACTCATGTTCCCAGAAACCACTTACTTCACTCGTGTTCTTGCTGCTAGAAAGTTGATCAAAGAAGATCAAATCGCTGCTGGTACTTATGTCGAACCAACTTTCAAATCTAGAATGTCTAACATGTCCAAAATGATCAGCAAACACTGGTTGATGTTCATTTACTTAGTTCTATTACTAGCAGGCTCAAACTACTTGACTCATGCTTCTCAAGATTTATATCCAACTATGTTAAGAAAACAACTGCAATACTCTGAAGATAGAATCACCGTTACTATTGTCATCACAAACTTGGGTGGTGTTATCGGCTCTATGATTATTGGTACTGTTGGTGAAGTTTTAGGCCGTCGTAACTCTTTGATCATATGTTGTATCGCTGGTGGTTGTTTTGCTTATCCAGCATACATGGTGCAAGGTCAAGGTACCATTATTGGTTGTGGTTTCTTCTTATTCTTCTGTGTTTTGGGTACTTGGGGTGTCGTTCCTGCACACTTATCAGAACTATCTCCTCCAGATGCTAGAGCTTTAGTTTCAGGTTTAGCATATCAATTAGGTAACTTAGCTTCATCTGCTTCCTCTACTATTGAAACACAATTGGCTAACCAATGGCCATTAACTTTTGATGAGAATGGAAAACCTGAAATCTTAGATTACGCCAAAGTCATGACCATTTTGACTGCTGCTGTCTTCATTTATACTTTAGTGGTTGTTATAATTGGTCCTGAAAAATACCACCGTGATTTATCCTCACCAACAATGAAGAAATACATTGAAAGAGTTATCCAAAATGAACAAGACCCTGAAGCATCTGCTGCATCTCTATCTGGTTCTACATCAGAGGATCAAGAATCCAAGAATGACCTATAATCTTTGAATATTATGATAAGCTAGTATTGCTCCCCCTTTAATATGTTTATGACCCTCAAAAATATTGTTCTACCTGAATTTCACGAGTTTATAGTTTTACTTTGATCAATACATGATTTTATGTTTATCGTTAGTTTTATGTATAAGTAGACTAATTACAGCACAGATTCAATCTTTCTGACCACCTGGAACAACTTTGAATGAAAGGATATCATTTTTGCCATTGTCAATAACATCGTCTTCACCAACCCTAACACCACCAACACCTTCAATGGCAGCAATAGTGACATCACCCATGATTTGTCTGGCGACTTTACTGACAGGTGTACCTCTTCTAACTAAGGTACAATCTCTAAAAACATTGGTTCCGTTTCCGCTTGTGAAGTTGGTGATGTGTCTCACTGTATAGACAGGAACAAGTTGTAAGACATCAGCAGCAGCTTGTAGAACTTGGACAACACCAGTAGAACCAAATCTATAAAGCACTAAATCTCTGATGTTCTCTATTCTATTTTGTAACTTTTCGTCTAGTTCTTTTAAATTTGGATCATCTGGTAGATCCTCTTTTGTATCTATGAATTCAGTACCTTCTTCGTACTTGATGTATCCTTGTTTTTTCAATCTTCTCAAAAACACTTCTGTGATTGCACTAGTTAGCACTGCCTTGGTCTCTGGATATTTCAGTATTATCTTGGAAACATTCTTATCTGAATCTGGGTGATCAATCTTGTTCAAACTTAGAACTGTTGGGAATTTTTCAGCCATGAATGCTTTGACAACTTCAGTTATCTTTTCCTTATCCCATTCTTCTAGTTTCCCTATATTTGGAATTCTATCAAGAGCTCTTGCAATCATAGTACCGTTAGCACTATAACCTGCAAATTGTGTCAGTAAAGTATCCACTATGGAAGATTTTGTTGCAGTATGACGTCTAACAATAGATCCCCATCTTTTTTCCAAGTTACCTTCAATCCATAGTCTGATTTCATCTTGCAGCCACTCAACATCTTGTAAAGGATCGTAACCTCTTGTTGCTTTTCCTTCTGCGTTTGTTGTACCACTAACATCAACAACATGGATCAGAGCATCTGCCTGTCTAAGATCATCCAAGAACTTGTTACCCAATCCTAAACCTTGATGAGCACCAGGAACCAACCCAGCAACATCAAGCAGTAGAATAGGAACATGTCTCTTACCATTTTCACACCACCCATAATTTGGTTTACATAGTGATTGCTTACCAAATCTTGAACAAGCACAGTCTACCTGTAAGTAACCTTTAATTCCATTATGTTAGTACTCGTCATTGACCATCATAATTAGTGAATACACGGAGTAGCCCTATACATACCAGTAGCTTTGTTTGGATCAATTGTAGTGAAAGGGAATGCACCTGTCTTTGCAGCAGCATCAGTAAGACCTGTTTATGAGTCAGTATATGGATCTTCAAGAAAGTTCGATGTGACACCATGATATCATACTGTTTAATCTATATGAAGAGATGTTAGATGAAGGTCGGATTAAGAAGAGAATTCGGCTGACTTAAAGCACAAAAATAAGTTACTCACGTTGTGGATTTACCACTGGATGGTTTACCAACAATCCCAATAAGTGGATCTCTTGCCATTGCTTTCTTGTGATGCTTTCCTGATAAGCCTTCTCCGGTGTCTTTGGTTGTAGTTGAAATTTTTCATATAGGTTCGCGGAAGTGGTTTGGAGCACCTGTTCATGCCGCGAAACCGCGAAAATCAAGTGTTCCCCACAACAATAAAATGACAAACACCAACATCAACATCCCTTATAAACTTACACTGGACACAGACTTCTACTTCACCATCAATTGACTTGATTCCTAAGCATTGACTAGATTACTGAGTACGGGATACTGGTGACTATATATTGGATATTTATACGAAGGGGGTAATTCACAATGACAATCAACATAAACAGAATACTATCGAAGGTACAGACTCTCTACAAGTTTCATTTTCATGAATCAACTCTTTTCAAGTTGATGCCTCAAACTTCCATTATCAACAAGGCCATTTTGGACAACAAAAACTCACAATTCATTACAAAGAGTCAACAAGAAGGATTACAGAAGTCATTCAAAAATGTTTTACAGAGTAACGAAAATGATATGGAATATTGGGGAGACAACAAGACAATGAACAAACTTTATTCACAAGCATATTACCCCTTCCTATCCAAAGAGCAATTGGAGAGTAGCTTCAAAAATACTATGAATGCTCAGATCTTACGAAACCATGTCCTGAAACATATAAGACTGAACGATGATGCTTTTCATACCTTACAGTTCCTGACTCAGAAACCTATCTTTGATTTTGGTGTTCTGAGAAGTTCATATTTTCCTTCTTTGGGAATCACTAAAGACTATAGTCAAGTGATGAAGAGTGCTAACTACAAAGCTTTTAGATATCATTTTGAAAAAGATCATAACTACTCGAAACCTTTGACATCAAACGACCATGCAAAAAATGAGTTGATTTTGACTGAATACTTGAAGAACAGTTCCAAGATGCATAGAGGAGTTTCCAGTTTCAAGAATTTTTTCGTTATCAACTCACCTGAGCAATCAGAATTCTTCATCAGTCTGAGCTCTAAGCTAGGTGTCAGTACCATTGTTATCACAGGCGAGAATTACATCACACCAAGCTCAACCATCAACAATTTGATCAAAAATTATGAGATTGCAAAAACGACACGAAACCTTGTTAGATGTCAAGATATTCATAACCAGCTATCGAATATGAAGCTCATTTCTGTGAAAAGTATGCAAGAGTTGATGATCATGATGAATATTCTACAAGATCCATATGTGAGAACATATGATGCATCTGATAGACGTATGAGGGCCGATAAACCTAACTTCAACTTAATGCTAAATGACTTGGAGCTAAGTATTCTTGGGGAAATCGAGACTGATAGTGTCTTGAATCGTTATAGATGATTAGCAACCATCAGGTTTTGTCATCATTATTTATTTATTTATCTATTTATTATTTATTGCGCCAACAGGTTGGCTAGTACCACCACTATTTATTATTTATTTACACTCTACAGCTGAGTTATTTATTGACCTATTTATTAACTTATTTATTGCTTTATTTATTGACTTATATACCTATTTATTAGAATTACTAGTATATCAGTGATGTAAGGATGTGTGCCTATGAAGCCCTCAATTCCAGGGCCGACATACGTTTAATTCGCGGTCACTAACTGGTAGCAGATACCCCAACATCCATGCACCAAACACTATTGTTTAAATTTAGCTCTCGAGGGCAGTGCTCATAACCAATAGTTAGTACCAAGCGCATTCTCCGCGAAAACTTGATCTCGACGTGAATTTTTCTTTTTAGGAAAACTCAAAGCCATGTTTATACAAAACAATAACATTCACTTTCAAGTAGCTAAACATCTTGCTTCGCTGTTAGTTTCACGTGTTTATTACGCGTAATATCATTTTATAACTTGCTCAATACCTATTTTGACAAGTCTGATCTCCCAAGATTCATTCAGCCGTTAACGACAAGAATTTAAACTTCTTTAGTCACTATTGTCTGGGCTTGGCTTGTTGATCTCAAAACTCAATACTGATAAAAAGCACACTCACTATTCCTTATCTAGATTCTTAGCTGATCTCGTGGGACAAACACTCAACATCGGACTCGCAGTTATAGCATTAAGTCTTATTAGACAAGTTTTGATTAATCATTCTCTGTGCAGCGCTTAAGATCTAAGATCTTTAATAAAAAACAAGAATCAATAAAAAAGTTTTCAAAATGAGTTTCCACGCTGTTGAATCAACAACCCTTTATCAATACCCATCCACAACACAATATTACACGTCTTTGACCACCGGCCATGTTGAATTTGACAAAAGAGCTACATCCTCAGAATCTGGATCAGCATCTAGATCAAGTACCAGACGCCAAAGTTCATCCGCTCGTTGTACGGACTCTCAAAGGTGTCAAACTGGATCAACTGTGAGTGGTAGTACGATTGCACTAGCAGTTGCTATCCCAGTGATTGTCTTCTTGGCTATCATCGGGGCTTTCATGTTCAGATCTTACAGAAAAGGTAAGAAAGAATCTGAGAGTGATAATGATCCAGATTTCTATGGTGAAACAACAATACTACCTGATTATCCTTCAGCTAGATTTGACCAGTCTAATCATCCAGAAGGTGGTACCGATAGTGGACTTGGATCTGGTGGAGATTTTGATAACAAATCGTACTATTCCATGAATCCCTTTGCAGCTGAAAATGCTCGTTATCCATCTAGAGTGATGCAACCTCCAAGAAGAATTGCAACTGGACAAACTACCAACAGATCAGTATCAAATAATTCCTCTCATAATGGTGGTGGTGATTACTATAACGGATTTGCTTTACCACAACAACACCAACTAGGGTCTTCACATTCTTTGAACGATTTCTCTAAACACATGGGGTCTGAGTATGGTGCTTATCCAGTAGGATCAAGACCTGCATCAAGAGTTGCCTCCCCTTACAGAAGTCCAAATTCAAGTGATGTCAATATCCATTCCAGGGGTGCTAGAAACTTGACCGAGAAAACCGTATCAAATGAGGATCCAACCACTGACTCCTCAGTATCTTACCGTGAAGTCAAAGAAATCAACAAAGCTTCGGTCAACCAAAAGGACTTCAGTTCAGTTCAAAGCCCACTACAAGACAATGTTTTTGAAGATGCAAATGCTCAATCTTTCCATGGTTCCCCATCTAAATTTGCTCATAACAGACAAAACAGTGATCTTTCATTCGACTATGAAGGCCAAGATGTGTTACGCAGAAGTCCAGCAAAGTCAGAACCAAGACAATTACTTTCCGATGATGAGTTAGAAGATGTCGCCAAGAATGCACCAAAAACAACAGTTGATTCTAAAGAAGGACATGAGAATACTGACCTTGGGGATGAAGAGGATGATGAAAGTATTCAAAGAATGAAGAGTGTTTACAGAGTTTATTTTGATAGAAGTGACTCCGTGAAGACATCAAAGACAATTCCTCGCGATGAGGGAGAAGTTCCACCATTACCAGAGCTTCCAGCTCTTCCTAATCCAGAGATCTCAATCGACAATCATGTTGATCAAAAGGGGGACGACAAGGAAATCGAGAATGATGAGGTACTAGAAGCGAACGAGGAGGACGATCAATATGATACCAGTGTGTCAAGACCAGGATTCCAATCAACCAACTCCAACTCTTTATTACCACCAGACTCTGAAACTTCCGGTAAAAAGAATAGACCTGTTTCTTCAATTTATTCTACTGTTCCATTAGCCCAATATGCTGAACAGCAACAGCAGAATCAACAACAATACGAACCAGAACATCAATACCAACAGCATTATCCTCAAAATTATCCACCACAGCAGCAGTACGTACAACAACACTCTCAGCATAGACAATTTTCACCACCTTCCCAATCTCCAAATATTTATCAGAATCCAGGTCTAAAACCAAAACCACTCAAACCATTACAACAACTACCAACACCAAGTAAGCTTGATGATCCAGCTACCAACACTGATTATGCACCAACCAAATCATTAACAGGAGGATCCAGACCTCAAGATTTGACAATCAAACCATTCAATCCATTACACTACTCTGATCAAATTTTCCAACCAACATCACCAAGTACTGCAACATCTGCCCAATTCCCAAACAATGCTCCAAACCAATCACTCAGAGACGTTACACCACCTTCTCCTCATCATATCAGACAAAGTGTTGTTATGTTCAACCCAGTGGAAATTGGTAAGCAAAAGATCTACAGACCTGCTGGCTCATTTTCTCAGATGAACAGTGCAAATAGTTCTAGAAATGGAAGTATAACTAGTCAAACTGCTTATCAAGATCCAAATAGCTCCAATGCACAGCTTCTACCTGCTAGCGGGAGTCAAGCAGATTTGAGAAAACATCTTGGAACTCATGAAGATTACAACATTGCCCCTTAATATCATTATGTTTGAACATTCTATTTATTCAGTTTCAGAATTTTGTTATGTGACCTGCTGTTACATTTGGTTTTAGAATTGTTTCACACTATCTAGCCTTTCTTTTTTTTTTCCTATAATATCTTGAACTCTACTTCTTTGCCATGGAATATCTTGAGCGATATTTCCCTTATACCATTAGACTGTTACTTTACCCGTTTTGTTTTTATATTTATCAAATATCTTTATGGACATATTATACTTACGTACTCAAATACTGACAAGTAGTGGGGATTTCATATACGAGGTACTTACAGCATAATTACAACATGTACAAAATAAACTCAATGCGTATTAATATATAATGTTATATAGAACCCAATCCCAATAGCTTCATGCCAAATCAAAATCATCAATCTTGTTTCTGTATTTCAATAGATTATGTTTGATCTTACTTGTATCAACCCAAGTCAAGTAGTCTTCCATATTTCTTGTAACTAGATAAGCAGAATCAGTAATGACATTTGGACCAACTCTTACTTGACCTTGTTCAACAAACGTCACGGCATCCTTTAGGTTCTCGGCCATTTTCAAGCGACACATAACAACACCAATTCTACGACGACAGATTGCACTGACTGTGACTTTATTCTCTAGATCAGAAATCTTTGATTGTGTCGCCAGTATACCCATGGAATATAGTTTTTCTAGTAATAATTGTTCATGTTTGATTCTGAAAGGGTCATTTGGTTGTAGAAGGGATAGTTTATGAGCAAGTTTACGGATCTCACCACATAGTTTATTGTATTTATGATAGTCTTCACGATTTTGTATGTGATATGTTTTCATGACTTGTGCATCTCTGTGGTTATTATCCTGTTTCCAGTCAAGGAAGTCCACTTTCTTTAGCAGTTTCTGCTCATGATGTTTCAACTTTCTAACCATTTTGCTCTCTTTAACTGTTCAAGTATCTGATGCGATGAGCTTCAAGTTCTTTCTTTTAATTGTTTATAGAGACTTTTAATTTTTTTTTCTCTGCTGATCAGAAGTTACCCGGCTTGTTTCTGAAGAGCAGTGATTATATAATCTTCGCGAATAGTTTTTGGGAAAAAATGAAAAGCGCTGAAAAACAGTGAATTTTTGGTTGATGAAAGCAGTGTCTCGAGTTCTAGAAGCCAGTCAGTCATGAGTCTCAGATCTGGATTTGCACTACAGAGAAGACTATTCTCTTCCTCTGTGATACGACCATCACATATTGGATCAGCTCCAATTTTGGTGCCTGAAGAAGTCACCTTTGAGTTGACCAAATTAGATGATCCAATCATCAAGAGAAAAGGTAGAACCACTTTAAGACTTTCACAAAATGCCAGAGTTGCCGGACCAAAAGGTGAATTGAATGTGCCTGTTGCTGATTTTGTCAACATTTCTAAAGAAGGTAACAGACTAGCCGTCGAAATCAAAAATAATCAAGAAAAAATACAGAAAGCTCTATGGGGAACAACCAGATCTCTAATAAACAACCATGTTATTGGTGTTACTGAAGGTCATCTAGCTATTTTGAAATTTGTTGGTACTGGTTACAGAACACAAGTCAACGAACGTGATGGACAAAAATACGTATGGTTGAAGTTGGGTGCTTCTATTCCAAGAGAATTATTAATTCCTGATACCGTTACCGTTACTTCTCCATCAACCTCAAGATTGATCATTGAAGGTATAGATAAACAACAAGTCAGACTATTTGCCTCAAAGATTCGTCAAATCCATCCTCCAGAACCATATAAAGGTAAAGGTATCTATCTTGACAATGAGACCATCAAATTGAAAGAGAAGAAGATTAAATAGACGGCTACAAATAAGCAGGCTACATCCTCTGTATATAGAAAATGCATATGCATACTGTTCATGTGTCATGTAGCATAGAGTAATTACATCTGGGCATAACCGAGAACCAATAGTTTCATAGCTTATTGTATTGGTATAATTGATATTGGAAGATGTATATTTAAAGGTTACCCGCTTTTTCAAGTAGAGGAAGAGAATTCGCGGAAGTTTAATGAAAAATAGTGAAAATCGAAAATATTGACTTCAGATGAGTACGACAATACCTCTTTTACAACAAAGAACTTGTCGATATAATGAGCTCTTTTCTAGGTCTACAGTGCCTTAGAAGCACGACTGTTAGACAGTTTCCAAAACTGATACGTACAGGAGCTTCACTAACAGCTCCATCCACTATTGGTCCAAAATACACAACAGAACCAACAAACCATTCAACAGAAAAAGCCATCGAAAGAAGAAGACTACCACTAAGAACTGGTGTTGTCGCTCTTAAGAGAGGTATGGGTCCATGGTTCGATGAAGCTACCGGTGCTTCATTCCCAGTCACAATTTTAGAAGTCAACCAAGTTGAAGTTATTTACAACAAAACCGCTGAAAAAGAAGGTTACAATGCTGTCCAAGTTGGTTACGGTTCTAAAAACCCACTAAAAGTTTCAAAAGCTCTATTAGGACACTTTGCTAACGCTAAAGTGAATCCAAAATTAGAAGTTGCTGAATTCATGGTTAAATCATCTGAAGGTTTATTACCAGTAGGCACTGAAATCAAAGCTGATCATTTCAAAGTTGGACAATACGTTGATTTGAAAGGTGTTTCTAAAGGTAAAGGTTTTGCCGGTGTTATGAAAAGATACCATTTCCACGGTCAAAGAGCAAGTCATGGTACTTCTTTGACTCACAGACATGGTGGTTCTTATGGTGCCAATACTACTCCAGGTCGTGTGTTACCAGGAAAGAAAATGCCTGGTCACATGGGTAACAAAAGTTCAACTAAACAAAACTCTCTTGTCGTCGATGTTGATGCTGAAAATGGTATCATTTTAGTGAAAGGTCACGTTCCAGGACCAAAGAACTCTTTTGTTAGAGTCAGCGATGCTATCAAGAAAATATAGATGATTTGAAGGTGACTACTTGTATATACTTATGAAACGTCCACATGAAATAAAAAACCTTTTACAAACTGATTTCAACTCAAAGTAATATAATTTATGTGCATTGTAAACATATTTGACAACTTTATAATTCTAGATCATTGAATAGATCATCATATAAACAATATAGCCACAACTATAGTTAATATACTAAAGACTCTAATATTGAAACTATAAATGGATCAAGTATATATCTCTAAAAATTCCTAGTAATTTAAAAAAAAACTAAAAAACATCACCAATGGAAAATAAGAGATGTTTCAATTAGACTCTCAATCGTCTTCCAACTCGGAAGGTTTCAACAAACCACCAACTCTTGAAGCTTTTTCTCTTTCTAATCTTTGCTTCTCTAATAATTCGTTCTCTCTATCTTCAGCGAATAAGTAATCAGTAGCATCACCACCATATTGTTTGATTTGAACCAAGAAATCTCTCAAAGTACCTTTGAATTTAGTTTGATCTTTGTGTTGTAGAATCAAGGCTCTGATGAAATTTTCAACTTGGTCTTCTTTCAAATGTGGGAATGCTGTGATTAACATGTTTCCTAAGTAACCTTTCAAGTAAGCAGAATTGGTTGTACCTTGAGGTGCTTCACCTTCAGGATATAGTGGATTAGCGATGAAACCACTTTCCACTAACTCAATTAGTTTAGATAATAATTGAGATTGTAATCTGAAACCAGCTTTATGATCAGAATCAGTAATCACGTAGAAAGTATCAGCCAAGATTGTGAAGTAAAAGTTTTGATAGAAAGCAGTAGTGAATGGGGTAGTACCTAATTTTTCAACATTTCTAATCAATTCAATAGCCAGGTTTAAACCGTTATTTTCAACTTCTCTATTGTTATGTTTGAAAGCCCATAAGATAGCGCTGACTAACAATTGGAAGGCTTCACCAGATAATTGTAACAAGGCATTGAATGCTTTCAAGTCAATTTCTCTCAATAATTTGTAGAATTCAACACGATGTTCTGGATATTCAGTGAAATCTTGGTTGATCATGTTCAAAGTTGGTTCAAAAACGTTTTGTAAGATTAAAACAACTCCATCAGGTATCAAATGACCAACTTTAGCAACAACGGTTGTCAGACAGTTCAAAACTTCAGCATCACGAGCATCTGGAACATTAGTCTTGTAATCTTCCAAGATGTTAGCTAATAATGGGGAAACCAATGAAGAAACAACTTGATCCAAGTTTTCTGCTTTTGAGACGTAAGCTTCTACCAAATGTAAAACTTCTTTCTTGATGGTTCTCAAACCACGAACTTTTGGAGTTTTGGTAGCAATCAAACCATTAGCAGCAACTGAATCAGAAATCATACCAGAAACAGCTTTGTATAAACCTAACATGTTTTCGTAAATATGACCCAGTTGGTTGTAGAAGCCTGAACCTAATGAAGAACAGACAGCAACATTTGTTTTGATAATGTTAGCAATGATCTTGACAGTTTCATTGTTTGTTAATAATTCTGGGTCTTCACCAGCTTTTGAAACTATAGCATTCCAAGCTGTGTTTGGTAAGTACATCAAATCGCTCAATAGACGGTCTCTAACAGTTTGAGCAGTTTGAGCACCAACAATGTAACCACATGCTTCGTAGAAAGTGTGAACTTGTTGAGGTTGTAAATCTTCAGTGATTTTTTGGATGTTTCTGATGATTTCATCAATGAATGGTTCTGATTCGTTTTGTTGTTGAACAACGAAATGACGACGACATTTCAAAGTGATTTTCATGAAAGTATCACAAGCCATATCTTGAACACCTTCATGTGTTTCATGCATAAATTCAAATAATTTATTGATGACTGTTTTCAGGAACTTCCAGTGAGCTTTCAAAAATCTTGGGTATTGACCAACAATATACATAATGTTGGAAGCAACAACAGCTTTATTATCTTTACCACGTTTCATTTCTGTCAAAGCTAACAAGTCCTTAATGACGGAAACAAGGAATCTCTTTTCCATTTCTTCATTCATAGTACCTGAAATAGAACCAATAGCCCAACACAAAGTGTTGATATTGTGCCATGACCATTCTGAACCATCAATTTGTTTAGCTAGTTTTTCACTCATGATTTGTTCAGTATCAACAACATCTAAATGAGTCAAGTAAACCAAAACTTCTCTCATGGATTTATACAAGGTGATTGTATCAGATTCTTTGACGAATTCACGAACAATTTCACCTTCATCATTTTGAACAACCAGAACTTCTTCTGGTTTTGCCATGGATTCAATAACCACTAATCTTAGTTCACTTAAAATCATGTCATATCTATGTTTTCTTAGAGTTTTGAATTGTTTTAGTAATTCTGGGTTCGGAGCACCACCTGAAGATGAACCGGTTAAGGTGTTTGTATTACTCAATTGCATTAATGGAGACAATTGGTTAGATGGTAGTTTTTGAATCTCCTGGAACAAAGAGGAAACTAACTTACCCCAGTAGTCCAAACAGGTCTTGAATAATTCTCTTTCTTCAATCTTTGAAAGTAAGATCAAATATTGATGAGAAGTTAATAATAAACCAGAGAAAGATTCATTACTTTCAAGTGCTAAGACGTGGTTTGCTAAGAAAGTGGTCAAGAACATTGCCAAATCTTGAAGGAATGCTTGATCATTAGAGTCTGAAACTTCATAGGTTTTCTTCAATTCTGCATTTGGTGGAATAACAGCAACAATTTGTTCTAACGCATTTGAGAACATTGTAACGAATTTTTCATCATACTGAGGAGCAATTAAACCAGATGCTTCAGTCAAGCATTTTAATGTGATTGTTCTTGTTGCTTGAGATTGAAGGAATTTGGTTGATAGTAGATCCAATATGTTTGTTTCAAAGATAAATCCGAATGGGATCCATTGTAAGTATCTTAGAAGAGCATTTAAGGTGGCAACGATTAATGAAGGTCTTGTAGCCTTATCCAAAACTTCGTAACAAAGTTTGAAAATTTCTTGGAATTCTTCAGTCATTCTCACTTTCAAGTGTTTAATTTTGGCTTGAGTCAATTGTTCAGAACTGAAATCATAGACTTCTTCACTTAGTAATTTCAAAATAACCATATTGTTTTCACAAACGTTAAAACCAGCTCTGGAAGATTGAACGATTTCAGGAATGAAGGTTGGCCAGTTTTCAGGCCAGTCTTGTTTCAAGATTTGAACCAAAGTTAAATCACACTTGTTGATTAATGATCTTTGAGATTGAAAGTTTTCATCATCGTCACATAAAGAGATGATCATGTTAACGATAAAATTTCTAATACCTTTTCTCTGTTCATCAGGCAAAAGCTTCCATTTTGTTTGGATTAGTTTATCCAAGATTGATAAACCAATATACTTTGTTTGGGAGTTCTGTGAATACTGCAAAATTTGATCAGCCTTTTGCCATGCGTCTGGATGTTCTTGAAATTTAGTGATGACATCTTGTGCCAATTTTTGATCAGGACCAGACCCTTTGTAAAAAGTCTCAGTTATGTTGTCCAGTAACTGGATGTCCAGTTCTTTGGTGAAATCCAAAACAGCCTCCATGATTGCGAATATTTAATCTGTAATAACAATGTTAGTATAGCTTTATTAAAATAGTTTAACCCCTAATGAGGCAAAAGAGAAGCTAATGACAAAAATGTACTCCGAATACTTTGAAATGTACTTGATCTGCTCAGTCTTGTTCTTTTGTCTCACCAGAAACATATGCGACTCAGATATACTCACTCTCAAGGTCAGTTAAAACTAGATCAGGATAATAAACTTCTTCACTGAGCTTTCCTCCTATTTGAAGTGGAAATAACACGAATTTATTGAGGAGTGTTGATATTCAAAGAAAGCGCCGTTGAACTTTTAGTAATGACAAGCGCCTGAAGTTTATGCAAATCGATGAACCAAATAACAATTGAAGATATTCCAGTGCCAAAGAGTGCGATTGGTCGTATGTGTTTTTATCACTTGTCTTCTTCTCTTTTGGCTTTTGTTTAAGTTTGTTTGTTTTGATTTTTTGCAAATTCCAAGCACTGTCACGTGATTAAATTCCGAGGGTCTGATTTGATGCTGTTTTTGATGGCTATACAAAATCGATACTTTTGGTAGTTCAGATACAATGATTTATATGATAGTGACTACTTTACTTGTGTGTGAACTACAAGTTGATAGTATTTAGACCGGGCTATATATCTCAACGGTATATCTCAAATTTATCCTATATTAGTAGGAATGATCGTAGCTACAATTTGCGGTACCCTAGTGTCTGAATATGATAAAGAGTAGAGAGCTGTGTTTGTATATGAAATTCGGCCATTTGCGAGCAAAGCGTACTAGCTTATTGGCTTGTAGAGATAGCATGACAATGGTTGTTACATGTCGAGAGGTGAATTAATAATTAGGTTGTACGTACAGGCAGGGTGGCATAGTGCGCTTTCCTAGACATGTGATAGTGTAATCTTCAATTAAGAGTAATATTTATATTCACTACCTAAATCCCATTGCGTCAGTAGTAATACTACCACATAGCATCTAAAAGCCTGTGGTTCCAGGCCAAGGTATACACATCATAATAACCCACGTCATTGTTCACTTGACCACTACCAGTACAACAAGTAGCTAGTAAACCATACAATTTGGGGGTCTCGTCCGGGGCTGCTTAACCTGAGGAACCCGGAAGACCTATTTTTACGCGGAAGCTCCCTGGTCTTAACCGGAGAATCGGCGTAAACGTCAGAATGGAATAGCCGTAGCGAAGAGACAGGCACCGTTAGGCACGACCAGGCACCTTTCACACGTGTGCATGTCAAGATTTTCAGCTTACAGAAAGAATACCAGAAATATCACCAGGTTCAAGCCAAACTCCTCCTCTCATTCTCATTTCCACCGACGACATAGACAGAGGAACTCTCGCAAAAGACACATCAATTAACAGACAAAGGCTCAGTGTTCAGTGATGTATGTATGACCCGACTTGTTACCCCTTGCTAGTGCACTTACTGACTGATTGCTTCTTAGGAAATTCGGTAAACATCTGGAGTCCAGACAATTAGAGCTGCCCGAATATAATGGACATTTCATCAATTACAAACAGCTTAAAAAGTTGATTAAACAGCTTGCAGGAGTCCCACTGGTGGGGAACAACTCAGGTGCTGATATCGAAAGAACATTGCAAGAGAACAAGACCTCGTTTTTCTTCAGACTAGAAAGAGAATTGGAAAAAGTTAACAACTTCTATTTGGAGAAAGAGTCAGAGCTCAAGGTTAGACTGGACATTCTGATCAAGAAAAAGAATGATGCCATAGACAAAAACAGACTAGGCTCAAAACAATCAATTGCCTACATAACTCTGTACGACGGATTTAAGAGATTCTCAAGAGACTTGGATAGACTGGAGCAGTTTGTTGAATTAAACCAAACAGGGTTTGCCAAAGTGTTGAAAAAATGGGATAAGAGATCCAAATCACACACAAAGGAACTATACCTATCAAAAGCTGTTAGTGTACAACCCGTCTTCAACAGAGGTGAGATATCTCAGTTGAATGATATATGTGCTAACTCTATTATTGAGTTGGATGCTAAGGTCGAGGGTGAGGAAGTTGTTAGATTTGAAACTGACAGAAAACAATCTGTTGTTGACATGAACAACTTGAAATTAGCTAATGGTGATTCATCAGCACCAGCATCATCTTCAGACTCTAGTAAGAAAGATTTGCTATTCACTGATGACTTTGAAATTGATGAGTTATACTCTGAATTATTACAGATTTGCTTCTCTTCTAACGTGTTTGACCTCTTATTACCTTTTGTGAAAAGAATCAAAACATCCTTGAATTCATCTTACAAGCTGACAAAGTTATTCTTTTTGTCAATATCCACCAAAATCTCTGATGATATTTTAAAAAAGTTCTACCAAGAGTCCTCAAATTTGATTTCATTATCATACAAAGATGAACTATCCCAAAGAACAGTCATCCATGAATCATGTTGCAACATCCATGAATCAAGAGACTTCATTCTACAATTGGCCATCGAAAAACAAACACCAATCAACTTAAAGGATATCTCTGGAAGATTACCGCTGCATTATGCTTCTGAGTTGGGAAAAATTTCATCAATCAACATCTTAGCTTCTAAACCTGAAACTATCGAACTAATCAACTCATTAGACTATGACTCAAAGTCTCCTTTATTACTGGCAATCTCATCAAATCATCTTCAAACAGTGGAAGCCCTTCTGCAATTAGGTTCAGATCCAGCTCCTACTTCAACTGAACAAAACCTTCAATATTTACCATTGAATATCGCATGTAAGACAGGAAATTATGATATAGTGAAATTGCTTCTGTCATATCCTGGTGTTTCCAACTATCAAAGAGATGCAGAAGGCTTATTACCATTACATGTTGTTGCTAAGAATGGAAACAGTCAATTAGTCTCTTTATTGACATCAAACAGCGCCAATCCAAACGAATTAGATGGATTTAATAAGTGGACTCCAATTTATTATGCTGTCAGTGAGGGTCATGTTGAAACAACCAAGGCCTTATTAGACAACGGTGCTGATATCAACGTTAAAGATGAAGATAATTTCACACCTTTATTCTACGCAAGTTGGGAAGGTCATGTTGATGCTTTGAATGTTTTGATCCAA
Organism: Wickerhamomyces ulmi; assembly: GCA_030569675.1. Lineage (NCBI taxonomy): Eukaryota > Fungi > Ascomycota > Saccharomycetes > Phaffomycetales > Wickerhamomycetaceae > Wickerhamomyces > Wickerhamomyces ulmi. Next base: position 296,217 of record JAJMLN010000001.1, read on the forward strand.
GCTGTTCACAATCAAAATCAATCAATCGATATTTTAAGTCCCTTGAAACAAGCTAACTTGAGTCAGCCACCAAATGTTGAAGTACCTCCAAGTTTCACTTTGGGTCCTGAAAATATTAACTTTGATACTATTCCTGATTTTTCATTACCTCCTCCTATCATTCCTCTAAGAAGATATGGTCACAACTTTCTGGAAAAGAAGATTTTTGTCCAGTTGAAATTCGATCTTGACAGAACATCATTAACATTGAACGAAAACTTGAACTCTTCATTACCTGGTCGTATTGTTATTACTTCTGGAATTTCAGATGTCGTACCAAGAAACATTTTGCTGCCAATTGATGACAATAATGACATTGTTGCTTTCCAGATTGATTCAGTGGAAGACTTTCAAATTGATTTTGAAGTTTTCCCAAGTTTTGGTACTAAGCTAATTGCAAAGACTTGTGCGTTATCCAATATTTTCACTAATGTTCCAAATGATGGTCTGATAAATAATGTTAAACTACCATTGTTTGATGGCCGTTTAAAAACTCTTGGTGAATTAAACTTCCAATTCCAAGTTATCCATCCTTATTCTGGTACTCCTCTAGAAATTTCTAAGTATGATACCTATTGGAAGTCAACTAGTGGAAACAATCAAACTACTACAACCACAACCACCACTACAGCTGTTCAAAATGTTTTGAGTTTTGTTACCGCAAGTTCATTGAGTGGTGACTATGTCAACGTCAATGTTACTCTATTGAGTGATGGTACTCCTATCATTTGTCCTTCATGGAATTTGAAGATCTTGGGAACATCAATCAATGTTTTCCAACTCTCTTTAGATCAATTAAAATCCATAACTAACTATGATATCAAGAAACTCGATATCTACGAACCATCATTTACAAAACCTGAATACTTCACCAAATTACAACAGCTATTAAGCACAAATTACATAGTCTTTGAAGATTTCTTGGAGACATTACCTGAGTTTGTGAATTTGAACATTGAAGTGCTATATCCAACTGAGGCTGAAATATCTCAAGTACCAATTACTTTGCCAGAGTCAACCAACTTGAACAAGTTTGTCGATTCATTATTGACTGCTACTTTCAACCATGTCCGTTCAATCCGTAGCAACAATTCATCAAAGTCAACCAGATCCTTAGTGTTTTCCTCTTCAAACCAAGCTGTTGTTTCAATCTTGAACTGGAAACAACCTAATTATCCAGTCTTCTTCAACATGAGTGGTATTCATTTCAATGCTTCTGTTGATCAATTTGAAAAATGTTCTACCAATGGATACTCAAGTGCCATCGTTACAAGAGAAGATCGTAAAACTAGATCACTCAAAGAAGCCACTAAGTTCGCTGTGTTGAACAATTTACTTGGTGTTATCGTCCCAAGTGAACTACTGGTGCTTGTTCCTCATTTAGTTGAAACTATTAGATCAAGAGGATTGATCTTGGTTGCTTCAAAGAAGGATACTCCTTTATTGAGCGATGAAAATAATGGCAATGCTACTTCCATGTTTAGTAATGTTGGTAATGATGTTAATGGTATCAGATTCAAAGATGTCCTAAGTTTCAAAGGTGATATTGATATGTGAATAGAATCGGATATATTGTCTACAAAGTTCAATATATAAGTATATATCCTTTCTCATTGGAATTAAATGTGTAATTATCAATTCGATACATCTATTTAAATCTTGATAGTGCTGAACCAAGTAGTTCTCTTTCTTCAGGTTCACCTCTTTGCTTTCTAACTTTAGCTTGTCTTAGTTCTTTTTCACGTTTCAAGTTAGCTTCAATTCTCATCTTTCTTTCATCGATAACATTTTGTTGTTTCTTTCTCAAATGACGACGTAATGCACTGTTTTTACCCTTAACATCTGGTCTAGCTTCTGTTTTATCTTCTTCATCTGTCTTCTTAACTTTAGATAGTTCATTCAAGTCAGAAGCCTTCAACCTCACATCACCAGATTTCTTTTGAACAGTACCAATGTAGTTTGGATCCAAAGAAATGGAATCTGCAGGAAGTTTGTTAAGTAATGATCTAACTTCAGTTTCTTGACGTTGTTTAGCAGTTTCATAAGGATTGACTTCCAAGGCATCGAAGTTGGCTTCACCCGCACCTGGAATAATCACATTGGTTACACCTGTAGAATGACCAACACCTAACAAATCTTCATATGGAACAAATTTAGATGACTGTATTTTGGAACCTGCTATCAGATGATTCATATATGGTGAGTTTTGTTTTGATTTATAACAGTCTTTCCAAACAGTGACATGAGGTCCCCAAGAAACACTTAACAATCCACTATCGGAGAATTCCACACTTGAAGCAGGAGTTGGTGTATAATATGAGTGTAATTCTTTGAATGTTCTAACATCCCAGATTTTCAAAGACTTATCAGCACCTGCAACAGCCATATAACGACCTGATCTATCAACTGAAATATCTTTGATTGGACCTCTAGAACTTTGAATTTTGACTAAAGATTCATTCATCGAAGGACTCCACATGGAGACAACACCGGTAGAAGAACCCAAGTTGATGATAGCATTCCATGGATTTTGAGCCATAGCAACTGTTGGGCCCATCTTTGTTCTGATCTCATTGACTAATAACCCTGTTGAAACATCTTGATATTTCAAAAACCCAGTGTTACCACTGGTGGCCAATAGATAATGGTATGGTAAGAATTCCATGTTTTTAACTTCGATATGTTGTTTCATTCTATGCACTTCGGTACCTTCATGATCATAGATGAAAGTATATTTCTTTTGGGCAACTGCGAAGAATTGTTCGTTTTGTAAGAATTTAACAGAGTTGACTGTTTCATTTAGATTTAGTTCTGTTCTTAGTTCACCTTTTCTCCAGTCCATCATGGCAACATGACCTTTTTCACCACCGATCAATAGATGGGTACCGTTTCTTGAGTAGTCTAGATAGTATGGACCGAATGTTGGTAGTTTCAGATCAAATGCTTTAGATTGAGTTGTTACATCAACTGCTTGTTTTATATCATCCTGTTTGAATTTGTAGGTTCTTTCCATAGGACCATCTGCTTCAAGGAAACCTTGCTCTTCCTGAAGAAGCATTTCAGTGGCAGCAGCAGACTTCACAGCCTGTTTATAGTTGTTTTCGGTTTTCTTTAAACTACCTCTAAGCTTTTGATCCTTGGACCATTTTGAGGTTTTATTGAATTTTTGAGACGATCTCTCAAACTTCTCAGTATTAGGTCTATCTATCTCACCGTTTCTACCGGTTAGTTTACCCATCTTGTTCTAGTTGTTTTGATTACAATAGTTCTGATGATTATTGTTATTGTGTATTAGAGAAGTTACTTGATATAAAAAAATTTTGGTGAAAAATTACATAAGCGATGAGCCTCTCGGCCGATAGATTTTCCTCCCAGAGAAAAAGTTCGCGAAAATCCTCACGAAACAGTTCTGCAAACAATACGAAAATACACACGACGTTACAATACAAACCACTCATCACTAGGAAAGACTGGAGTATCTAGATGCATACTACTAAAGCCATGACAATGCATCTGATTATTATAGAGGAGGAGAAAATTTCACCTTAAAGGTGCCATCAATCTCATGACCAACTAGCCGATGAGAATGATAGTACTGATGAACTCCATGGTCAACCAACTCATATATTAAGGCTAATCACAGATCAAAACTTGAAACAGTTTAGTGTTCTTGCTTCTTACGATCACAATAGTAATTACGGCGAGTCAGTGAAGTCTGATAATAATGTTGTTGTGGCAAGCGGTGTATTGCAGATTATGACTAAGTACTGAGTTTTGATGCATGCACTGTTTTTTGTGTCAGTTTTGGTTATAACACAAACACAAAAATAGCAATAATTCATGATTTGCTATATTAATAAGACTATATTGAACCTCAAAATGCCCATTTTAAGAGATTATACACTTACTGTATTGATCTGCTAGGTTTGAGAAATGGTTTCACCATCAAAGAAAGAGGCAAGGCTTGAGAGGCTCGAGCTTCTCAGCTCAACTAGTTCTACCGCCCTTACAAGCGCTGAATTGAAGCCTGTTGATAACTCGTTAGATTCAGAGGTATCTATTGACTCTCTTGAGAAACCCTCCAAAACATCTGCTTCAGACTCACCAGCGAGAAAGCTTTCTACATCCCCATTAAGATTTAGAGACAGATTAAGTCAATTTTTTGGAGGTCAATCACCTAAGAAGGCTAAACCAGAGGAAGAATTACACGACGGTGACGGTGATAGTGATGTTGAAGAATCACTGAGAGGGCTCGACTCTAGAGATAGCACAAACTATCCAAGCAGTACCACTGATGCCAACGATGTGAAATCAGACCATGAATCTATGAATACGATTGGTAAGACGTCTGAGACCGCAAGTTCAAAGGAAGAGCGCGAATATGATGAGATATTGAGACTTCGTGAGGTTATCAAACAAGAAGATAAAGAAGAAAAAGAAGATACGGTACATGATTGTTCTTCTGCGTATGCCGAAGAAACTTATTTGAATACTATCAGAAATCAAGATATCCCAACAATACAACAGGAAGTACCTAGAGGAAGAAAACATCTTGACCTACCAGTATCAAGACTGTTTCTAAAATTGTTTCCAGAGCAAGAATCTCTCTTTTCAAGAGAAAGAGATTGGTCGTGTGGTAATTACAACTATGCACTTACAAGTGTTTGGAAAGTGTGGTTGATTGGGTATGTTTTCACAATAATACTTGATGCATAATCGTTTTGAACTCGATTTTCATACTAACTCTAGTAATATAGTCCAGCGAAATCAGATGAGAAGAAGAGATTGCATATGACCAGCAAAATATCAGAAAAACTAGTAAGTTGAAGATACACCTGCTACTCACATAAACTTGACTAACATATTCAATTTAGCACTTATACGAAACGATATCAGATTACAAGGTGAATTTCCAAACACCCATTGTTCCATTTGAAATTCACTTTTTTAGAAATGGATACAGACCCAAGAGAAGCACCCCAGAACTAGTTAACGGTGGTATACTTGAACTTCAACTACAATATTCTAAGAAGAGAAGTTACAAGCTATGGAAAGATATAGTCAGATTTATTCTTGATGATAACCATGTCAAGTTTCTCAATCAAGAAGTTAGTGAATTGAGACAAAGAATAGTTGGATTGAGTTTCATTTTAACGAAACATATCAGAAATGATGGGTCTACTGCTGGTAAGATCACTGTGAAGTTCTGGGCCATACCAACTGCCGAGGGCAGAAGACTATCAAAGAGTCTTGTGATCGATTTGTGTCATTTGATACAAGAAGGACTGCCATATGACATTGGTGATAAAATCGGTGATATCTTATACATAGAGAACCAAAATTCTAGAACACATAGAGTATTCGAGAGTTCAGAGTCTGGAGACGAACAGAGTGATGATGAATATGGAGAGGATGACGAGGATGCTGTATAGACAAGTTAATAAAGTAAAGTTATATAAAGGAATTAGTACTTCTTACGTAAGTAGTTGACAGGAATTATGTAAGTTTTATACTGAAAAGGGAAATTACCCGATATGGATAGTCACCTTACTCCACTTATATAAAGGCACTCCATAATGACACTATCAAGAGGAAAGTTTCACCAGCTTTCACTTGTTCTCTCTTCTCTCTTTCACTATAAGCATACCCATCTCAACATGACACAAACACTAAGGGTACTGCCAAACGAGATTATCATAAAGATTATCAACAATCTTGATAGAGAATCCATCGAAAACAGCATTGCTTCAGTGCGCCCTTTGAAGGAATTGATCACGCTACATATAACTGATAGCACTCATCCTACTGGAAGTGATGTGAAAAGAGACAGAATCAACAATAATGAAATAAGGATCAGTCTCATAATAGAGAAGAAGTTGAACCTAGCTACTTTATTCAAGCCTTACCACTTCTTTGTGGTGGATATACATAACGATCATGATGATACGATGATATATTACAGAACTCATAAGCTTTTAATGGAGTTGAAAAAGTTGAATAAAGTAATCAAAGTGAACTATTGGAGTAAGAAAATTGATATAACATATCTCAGAATGTTTAAATCACTGTTCCACACCGCTCCTGAAGAAGAGAAGAAGTATCATTTAGTATTCCATTATTTGAACAGCATCAAATGTAACTCAAATCACTTACTGGTCAAACCATTTGTTTATTATCCTTCATTAAAAAGCATGAACTTATATTATTGCTCTCCAACATTTTACTTCCAAGTGTTTGATTATTTGAACTTGAAGAAACAGAAACATACCTTCCCAGTCCTAGAAAATTTGAAGATCCAGGATTATATGAATGAAGCTGAAGATGCATACTCTAGAACCAGTGATAATCATATTAAAGAGGATTATGATGACTATGATGATTTTGATTATAACTCTGATATGGATGAGAATGAGTTTTTCTTTGATGGTCTTGAAATTGTGTCAAACTTTACCCTAACAAACTTGAAAGTTTTAACATTGAAGAATTGCAATATGACCATGTTCAAGGGAATAAAAGCTCCTGAGTTGACTCATTTAAAAATACTGGAGCTCAGTAACAAACATACTGATGCCTATGATTTGAACTTGATTAATGATAACGACTATGATGATGATAAGATCACACAGAAGGAGAGCTTCTTGAATGGTTCAGTGTCGACTAAGTTGAAACTAGTAGGTAATCATCTTCCAGAGCTTAAGAGCTTGAAAATCATTGGACGTTTGAAGCTAGAGGGACTTCATGATAATCATCTAGGGTTAAGACCAGAAGATGAAGTTATAATTAAGACTTCGAATGTCGAGATTGAAAGACTTGATGATTTCGTTACGGCGTACCCTCAGAACACCTTGTCTAACAAACAATGATGAAAAGTTGCATACTAAATAAATAGAAGCTGTTTATAAAACGCAATGACCAGCCCCATCATGTACCCATGGTAACACCAGTGGTAACACCAGTGTTAAAACGTAGTTTCAAACATCACCAAACATTTTAAAAGTTTCGCGATGCCGTATAATTAACGTCATAAGACACAGTGCAGTGACAGTAAAAAAAAAAATTAAATTAGATATAAAATCGTCTGTTTTACTTCTAAAACTAGAAAAAAAGAAAGGGTTTCACTAGTACAGTGAGTCAAAAACAATGAAAAGATTCTCCTTCGTGCGTCCACTCGCCCAACTGAGAGCTCTACCTAAGCGTCAAACCTTGAAGTCTGGTTTCTTAACCAGTCCTCTATGGTTTACTGCAGGACTAACAGCATCTGGTTTATTCCTTTACTATGTATTCGATGCCAGATCCTCTATCCATGAATATGTCTTCTGTCCTTTGATTCGTTCAGTGACTACTGCTGAACAAGGTCATAAACTAGGTATCTGGTTGATGAAAGTGGGGTTAAGTCCAAGATTATACCATGATGTTGATGATAAAGTACTACAAACCAATGTGTTTGGTGAAACTTTAAGTAATCCAATCGGTTTAGCTGCTGGTTTAGATAAAAACGGTGAAGCTATTGATGCTTTATTCGACAGTGGTTTCGGTTATGTTGAAATTGGTTCAATCACCCCATTACCACAACCTGGTAACCCTGAACCAAGATTTTTCAGATTGCCAAAAGATGATGCTGTTATCAACAGATATGGTTTCAACTCCGAAGGTCATGATGATGTGCTTATTAGACTAAAGAAAAGATTAGAAAAATTTTACAGATCTCATGAAGGTGGTTTTTTTAACAATTCTTTAAGACCAAATAGATTCTTAGGTATCAACTTGGGAAAAAACAAAACTGGTGATGAAGTTGAAGATTATTTGAAAGGTGTTGAAGCTTTTAACGACTATGCTGACTTTTTGGTTATCAATGTTTCAAGTCCTAACACTCCAGGTCTAAGAAACTTACAAAGTGGTGACAAACTAACTGATCTATTAACAGCTGTTGTTTCTAAACGTGATTCTTTAAGCAAGAAAGATAACAAAAGAGTTCCAATTCTTGTTAAGATTGCCCCAGATTTAGATGAAGAAGAAATCAAATCTATTGTTAATGCTGCTAAAACCTCAAAAGTCAATGGTATCATCGTTTCAAACACAACCATTCAAAGACCAAACACTTTAAAACATGTTGAATTGAAACATGAAGCAGGTGGATTGTCAGGTGCCCCAGTCAAACCATTTGCATTGAAAGCATTGAAAACCACAGCAAAATATGCTAAAGGAAGTGGATTAGTTTTAGTAGGATGTGGTGGTATCTCATCAGGTAAAGATGCTTTGGAGTTTGGTAAAGCTGGTGCTAGTTATGTTCAATTATATACCAGTTTTGCTTACAAAGGTCCTGGTTTAGTTAGTAAAATCAAAGATGAATTGACATCTGAATTGAAGAAAGAAGGTAAAACTTGGGAACAAATCGTTGGTACTGATTTGGACTGAATTCTATTTAAATAATGTATATAGTTGATCGATAAAGAGCCTATTTAATAAAATGATCAGATGTTTCTTCTTTGTCATATCTGTTTAATTCTAAAGAAACCAGTTGAATAATGTATTGGTCGATTACAAACATGCAGGGTGATTCACATCAAAATGTGTACCATTATACGTTACGTCTGTCTTCTATAATGGCAGTTGTGTGATATTGTACCTGTATAGTACAACTACCCCATATCCCAAGCAAAAAAAAGTGAGCCATATGGTCTTGTCACGATGCGCAAATTTAGCCTCAGTTGATGAAGAACTATTAGAAGGTTCAATATGCATGAGAAGAACAAAGGACAGCCGTACTTCAAATGCTGATATTTAGCTTCCTAATTAGTATTGTTTAGTGAGATTAACAATATAACAGTCAATTGATCTAAGTTAATGTTATTGTTGATATCATTGATTTCCAGTTCTGAGCTGCAAGCATCGAGAGCCACTGTACCTACATATTCAGCTAAACTCATGCTACATAGAAAAACGAGTTAAATGGCATATGCTAAACTTTACCCTTTACAGATGTCGGTCTTTCGATTAAGGCGTGAAATCTATACAAGTACTGTATACATGTATTATCCTCAAACTGCAATATGATAGTGATCTTACTTTGGCTAGCATTAGTTAGACCTAGAAGAAATAGGTAGCTGTGATTACATGTTTACCTAATATGATCAGACAGTCATAAATTACTTCAAACTCTATCGATATAGATCTGTTGTTTCTATGCCTGCGCTTACTCTGAAGCCGAACTTTCGACATAGCTAGATCCAGTGAAGTCCTCAGGCTGCTCGATATTGATGATCTAATTATATTGATACCCTTAACAGTACTCATGCTGTACGTAATACTGTCCGCTTTTGATATCAAAACTAGTACAAAGAAACCCCGGTCCTTTGCTGAGTGAAGCAGCCCTCCGATGTTCCTACATCACCAAGCTCATCGTACATCGCATAGGCTACCGACCACTGGTGTCCAGGCTATACTTTCTCTCAGGCTCAAAAGCACCACAGATTTGGCTAAGTAAATTTATATGGCGATATTATGTCACAAGGATTTCCTAATCGGGTTAGTTTAGTGAATCTCGCCACTTCCGCCAAAAGCCATATCATCGCAGTCTTTCACTAATGCTACTAACAGCTTTCAAACAGAACAAAGAGAACATCACAATGGGCAATGGGCTATCTCACTCAATTGAACTGTGGAGTCCTCACCTGTGGAGCCAGTGATCTGTATATAAACACCCTCCAGGGATCAGATCATCCCCAATAACGATAGATCTCTACTTGCGATTGTTTTATTAAGACGTCTTTTTCAATTGAGCTCATCGGGTCAACTATGGTAGGTTCTAATAAGTCTCTTCATGAGCCAGCTGGTGTTGAGCTAGGTGAAAAAGAAGTCGCAATTGATAATTCTCAATCGGTTACTATAACTGACGAGGATGAAGATGATGTTTGGTTAAAGAGAGATCCACCAAGAACTGATTGGAAGAGATTCTTACCTGAATATTTAATCTCAAATTCAGAACATGCAAAGTTCATGAGAAAATTGGATATCCTTGTGTTTGGTTATTCTGTCTTATCAAGTTTCATTCAAACTTTAGATACACAGAATATCAGTAATGCTTATGTTTCTGGTATGAAGGAAGATTTAGGTCTTTATGGAAATGAACTAAACTTGTTCTCTACTTTTTACTCATGTGGTATTATCGTTGGTGCTGTTCCTTTAATCTTGACTACTACTTACATTCGTCCTTCTTTACTTTTGCCATCCTGTGAGGCATTTTGGTCTGTCTTTGTCATGGCTTGTGCTGGTGCAAAGAGTGCTAAACATATCTATGGGTTTAGATTTTTGATTGGTGTTGCTGCTTCAATTGCTTTCCCTGGTTTTAGTGCGTTGATTAGTGGTTGGTATCTACCTGAAGAATTGGGTAAGAGAACTGTCTGGTATGAACTTTCTGGTAATATTGCTTCTATGTTTTCTGGATACATTCAAGCTGGTCTTTATAGTAACATGAACGGAAAACATGGTTTAGCAGCTTGGCAATGGCTTTTCATCTTTGATGGTATAATTTCAATTCCTATTGTTGCCATTGGGTATACTTTGATTCCAGACTCTCCAACAAATACAAGATCTAGATTCCTAAATGAAAGAGAGAGAAAATACGCCATCAAAAGAATGGAACTTGCTGGTCGTAAACCAGTTAGAAAGTTGAACTCAAGATTGATCAAGAACACACTTTCAACATGGCATTTATACGCCTTTGTCTTATGTTACTACTTATACGGAACATTTTCTTGGGGTGATTCATATTTCAATCTTTGGTTACAATCATTGAACAAATACAGCGTTCAACAGATCAACACAATTCCAACAGCAGGTCAAGGGTTTGCTATTCTTAATTCGTTGATCTCATCAAACATTTCTGATTATTTCCAACATCGTCCGTTGGTCATAGCTGCATGTATGTCTATCTGTATGATTGGAAATGCATTCGTTGCTCGATGGGAGTCTCCTGAAGGTTTGAAGTTTGTTGGATACCTGATGATTACTACAGGATGGCCTGCACAGGCTTTGACTATTGCTTGGGCTAATGAAGTCTGTCAAGGTAATCCACTAACCAGATGGTTGATTGTTGCAGTGGGTAATACTTTTGTTTATGCTACGAATGCCTGGTTACAAGTTGTGATTTTCCCAGCTTCAAAAGCCCCACATTATAAGGCTGGGTATCAAGTGTGTGCTTCATTCCTTGCTTGTGCTATATTCTCTGTTGCAGGATGTTACTATCTATTACAAAGAGATTATAGAACTGGTCGTGCTATCAAGAACTCCAAAGGTCTACCTGAATATCCTGAGTGGGAGAAATTCTTTGCTGAGGAAGACAAGAGACAAGAAGAAGAGGAATTGGCTGCAGCTGAAGCCATCAACAATAAGAATGATGCTAACTCTTCAGGTATAGAGCTCAGAGATAAATGAGTTGAGGGTCTACCTATAGTAATGGACTTATGTAATTGATTTAATAATATTTTTTGATTATGAATTAAAGTGGGAGCCGTAGAAGAGGAGGTAGTAATGACTAACCCTCAATAGAGTATTTCCAACTCGATCAACCTTTACAAGTACTAGTAATCGTTGTTATACAAAGTAGTAACAAAGAGAAGAGTAGAAAATAGAAACCGTTTACGAGTTGCAGAGCGCAGATCGTTGCACGCAGATTGGGACAGAAACTTTTCTTAGCCACACTTTTAAAGGCAAACGCAACTATCACGTGACTCATTATATCGTCTGTATGAATCAGATTTACTTTACATATCTCTTTAATTAAGTACTGATGATTATCGTAGTTGCTCATTGTTCTGATATTTTGTTTGAAATTGAAAAGTAGTGGATCATGAGTACGGATTCGAAGAAACCGAAAAGGTCTAGGGATGGCTGCCAGACTTGTAAGAAGTTCAGAATCAAGTGTGATAGAACTAAACCAATATGTAATGTGTGTTCTAGGAGAAATTTAGTGTGTGACTATTCACAGAAGATTGTGTGGGTTAATGTTAAGCATACCGATGCTAGACATCCATCATTCAAGAATATGAAGAGAGGTAGTGACTCTAGTGCTAGTTCTGGTGATGCTCTTGATACACTGTCGCATTCTCAACGTAATGGAACTGATGCTACTGAAAACAATAATGGTAATGATAATGATAATGATGAAAATGACGTTAACGAACTGGTGATACTCAATGACCATCCGATGGCTAATACAAGTGAAGACTATGAACAGATAGGTTTGTTAGCTAAACAGGATCAGAGAACCCTGTCCTACAATGACCAGATCTTTAAATTTATTAAGATCTTGAACCCTGAAATCTCTAAAGTGTTCCAAACTAGAGAATCATCAACTATATATGACCATTATTTGAACATAACTTGTTCTTCACTAGATCCACTACATGGATCAGGACCTGAAAACATATCCCAAAAGTTCTTTCTACCAGTTGCATTGAATGATCCCTCCACTTTACATGGTATTTTATCTATTTCATCAAGTCAACTGTCTAATTCTAACCCTTCTTATAGGGAACTAGCACTAGTACACAAGTCCCTGGCATATAAGCACCTGTTCGTCTTACTTGCATCTCCACGAAAGTCTACAAGCCTTGAAGCATTATCAGCCATAATCTGTCAATTATCTATCGAACTAATCCAATCTGGATTGAAAAATTGGAAGTTCCATATCAATGCACTTCGCAAGATCATCAACGAAAGAAAACTCAGGAATGTTCCCGAAGATCAAACAACCTGGTTCATATATCTTCGAGTTGCAAGGTATGATAATTTCGCTTCGCTAACAACAGGTGATGAACCACTCTTTAAAGCTTTAAATATCCAACAGATCGCATCTTTTAAATCATACCATCCAACTATTCAAAACATTGACTGTATCTTTGGTTGTCCAGCTGATGTCCTATTCTTTTGTGCGGAACTATCTTTCATATCGAAGTTCCTTTATAACGGTGGCTCACTCGATCAACTAGATTACACCGAGGATGCACTAAAACTACGGCTCTTTGCACTCTTGAATGATTATTATAAAAATGATCTAGGTGATGACTGGTCGTGTATACGAAATATTTGGTGTTCAGCCATGGGTATTCATTTCCATCATTGTCTCCAAGATTCAAATGATGAGACATACACAAAGATCTATGTCACGAACTTCTTTAAAGCTTTGGATAAGTTCATGAAGTTTGATTCTTTCTTTTGTGCAAATCTCTTATGGCCTATTCTTAAGATTGGAACCATCTTAAATGACACCAAACAAAGGAAGTATTTGATTGATGCAAGTCATGTTTTTTATGAAAAGACTAAGATAGGCGCATTCTTACAACTTGATAGTTTATTGAATGAATTATGGGAACTAGTCGATGAGGGATCTTATACAAAACCATCTGATTGGTGGCGCTATCAGGATACTAAAGAATCATGGAACATTTATTTAGCTTAAACAAGAATTTTATGATACATGGACTTAATCTTCATACTTGTAACCGAAAGCAATGTGATCCTTTGAAATTGTATCACTGCCTTGAACTTGGGAGCGAAGTGTACCTTTTGCGTTTGAATAATCTTCCCAATATATTCCTCTTTTTTGTAATTCAGGGATCAAATATTCAACGATATCTTCATATGAAGATGGGTTATTAACTGGAGTGATATTAAAACCATCAACATCAGAAATCTTCACAAACTCCTCGATATAATCAGCAACGGTTTCTGGACCACCAACGATGTATGGCCCATTACCACCTATTGATAACTCTTCAGCCACTTTTCTTGGTGTCCATTTGACTTTACCTGACTCTTCACTGAACAAATTCTCCACAGCACTTTGAACGACTTGAGGGATCTTGGAATCTTTAACATTTATCTCTTCATCAATATCATATTTTGAAAGATCAATACCAGTTAATGCACTGAAAAATATCAAACCACCTTCTAAAGATCTATACTTCTTGATAGTTTCAAACTTTTCTTGAGCATCGTTGTCATCTTTACCAACAATTGGAGTTAATAAAGCAAATATCTTCAACGATTGTGGATCACGACCTTTTTCTGATGCAATTCTTCTTAGTTGAGAGACTTTTGTAGCCAAAACAGCTGGTGATAACCCAGCAACAAAGACACCTTCCGCATGAGCTGTAGCAAAGTCAATACCTGCTTTGGAAGTACCAGCTTGAAACAAGTAAGGGACTCTTTGTGGTGATGGATGGACTATGAATGGTGTATCCGCTTGGAAATATTTTCCATCATGTACGATTCTTTTCACTTTATCAGGGTTGACTAGTGTACCAGTTGAACCATCAGCTATCAATGCATCATCTGCAATTGAAGACTCCCAGAATTTATACAACAGCTCCATATATTCATGTGCCATAGCGTATCTTTCATCATGAGGAATAATTTCCTTGAATCCTACAGCCTTAGCTTGAGAGTTGTTCCATGATGTGACGATATTCCACCCAATTCTTCCCTTCGTCAAATGATCCAATGTAGCAAAGCGTCTAGCTAGCAAAAATGGAGGTTCGAATGTCGTACTTGAAGTGACCCCAAAACCTAAATTGGTAGTGACATTAGCCATGGAAACAGCCAGCTGGAATGGATCTAGCACTGGAAATTCTGTACCAATCTTTATAGCAGCATCACGAGAACCACCATAAACTTCAAACCCACCGAAAGTGTCAGCAATGAAATAAGAGAGGAATTTACCCTTCTCTAATAGCTTAGCATTTGATTCCCAGACCTTGATGGAATTGATTTTCTTAACAGATTTATCATTTGGATTAGACCATTGTCCTGGATTCGAATGGCCTGGGGTAAATGCTTCAAAAGCATTGAAGAATATTTGCTTCTTTTGAATCTTTTGCTTCTTAGCTTGTGGTGACATGATTGAATAGTCAATCTTATGTTATTGAGTAGCTGCTTGACAACGTTAAGAATAAGATTCGACCTGAATGGTGATATTTATGCAGATTGATTGATCAAGAGGTACGATATTAATGAGAATTACACCTATTCTTAAGTAACCGTGGGTCAATTAGCCAGTATATGCAGTGAAATGATCACACAGTACCACAATCATCAATACCAGCTGATTTCGAGCTCAACAGACATCCCGAAGACTTCATCGCAGTGCTTTTCACTGTGCGTCTCATTGTGATGGTGCAATTTCACAAACTTATCCTAATCGGGAAATCATAATCATATCGGTTTCCATCCAGATCAAGACAAACTCCACGCTGAGACAAGCCGGACAATGACCAGACTTTATAAGTTATAAGAAGCGCTGGAGATGCTCGTCACCAAACTGGAACAAGAGAAGTTGGTTTTAAGAGGCTTATTGGTCAATAGTCCAGTTACAAAAGTTCAACAGTGGTGCAAGAAGTGAGTTACAAGCCACCCACTGCCAATAGTTAACCATACTGAACCACCAATATAATAAAGATGAGGCTAAGAATTGGTATTGATGTTGGCGGAACAAATACAGACTGTGTCCTTCTGGATCCCTCTCTCCAGCACACACCCTCCCGTGGAATCATCGCATGTGCTAAGACACTCACAACATCAGATATCACCACTGGGATATACACCGCCATCAAACAAGTGTTAGACGAGTCTAAAGTGGACCGTGATAATGTCGCTATTGTGACAGTCGGAACAACTCATTTCCTGAACGCAATT
The DNA here is from genome assembly GCA_030569675.1 of Wickerhamomyces ulmi. Classification (NCBI taxonomy): domain Eukaryota; kingdom Fungi; phylum Ascomycota; class Saccharomycetes; order Phaffomycetales; family Wickerhamomycetaceae; genus Wickerhamomyces; species Wickerhamomyces ulmi. Next base: position 311,949 of record JAJMLN010000001.1, read on the forward strand.
ATTGAAAGAGATGTCTCAAGGCTAGACAGAGTAGCCATCCTCAGACTTTCTTCTAGCTACTCTAGATCTATTCCTCCTTTCAGTGACTTCCCACAGGACTTGAAAAGTGTGTTATACGGTTATCATGCATATGTTTCTGGTGGGTTACAGATTGATGGGTCTCTGATAGGCGCTGTTGATGAATCTGAGATTGTTAAAGAGTGTGCTATTATTCAATCAAAAGGTCTTAAAGTTGTCATTATTGCGGGTATCTACTCTCCAATTGACACTTCATATGAACAGGAATACGCAGTCAAGAAGATTATCAAAAGAGAATTACCAGACGTAAAGATTGTTTGTTCAAGAGATGTTGGAACCGTTGGGTTTTTAGAACGTGAAAACTCTGCAATATTGAACGGTTCGATTCTAAGATTCTCTGAGTACGTGATCCAGAGCTTTAAAAATTCATTGAAGGAGCTTAATTTGAATAGTTTACTATATTTGACACAAAATGATGGTACAATGATTTCAAGTGATGATGTTAAAGAAACACCTATTGTAACTTTCAGCTCTGGTCCAACAAACTCTATACTTGGTGCTGCTTATTTGAGTCAAGTACAAACCAATGGAAGAAATATCATTGTTGCTGATATCGGTGGTACTACAACTGATATCGGTGTCTTATTACCTTCTGGATTTCCCAAACAAGCATCTGCATACTTGACCATAGCTGGAGTTCGGATAAATTACACTATGCCTCATATTCATTCGATTGGTCTAGGCGGGGGCTCCATAGTGAGACAAGAGGGTGATACAATTCACGTTGGTCCTGATTCAGTGGGTTATTCACTTAGTAAGAAAGCAATGATTTTTGGAGGTGATACTTTAACAACTACAGATATTTCCACAATTGCACATGGTATTTCATTTGAAAGTTCTAGCATAACAAAACTAAACTTGGATGTTGATGTACCAAAAGTTGTAAAAAAGATACATCATATACTTGAAACTGCGATAGATTCTATCAAGACATCACAAGACGATATACCTTTATTGCTAGTTGGTGGTGGTTCTATTATAATCCATGATGATTTGAAAGGTATAAGTGAGGTAATAAAACCTAAATATCATCAACATGCGAATGCTGTTGGTGCAGCAGTCTCAAAAGTTTCACATGTTATTGATACCATGATTACAAGAGATGACTCAAGCTCTTTGAAGGATATAATCGAGGCAAAGAAAACTGAAGTCATCCAAGCATTGGTACAGCAAAAGAATGCATTGCTTGAGTCATGCTACATTGTTGATGTAATGATATTGCCAATTCAATATTCAGAAGGACAAGTTAGAATTATAATTAAGGCAGCTGGTGATATAGATTTTGAGACTTTGAAGACAGACTCAAACGCTGAGAAATCAAAGGATGAAACAACTTTTGAATTTGGTAGTGGTGTTAAATCAACCGAAGTCAAGTTTGAAGAAGAAGATGTTTTAGTACCAGCTTTAGATTATAAACCTGATATAGTTAATGGAAATTGGGATATCTCACTGACAGATCTGAAATGGATATCAAATGGATGTTACGTACTTGGATGTGCAGGAGGTGGTTCTCCACAGTGTGAATATCTAGAGGTCAGAAATCTGTTACAAGCAGGTCACAAGATCACCTTAAGAAAATGGGACGATATAGGAGATGATGAATTTGTTGGATGGGGTGGTATCATGGGCTCACCAACAGTATCATATGAAAGATTAGGTGGTACAGATACAATCGATGCACTTACTGAGATAGCAGAATACACCAAAACCCCAATTGATGCCATAATGTCACTTGAGATAGGTGGTGCCAATGGATTACAATCATTGTTAATGGCGTCTTCAAAGTACCATAACAAACCATTGATAGATTGTGATTGGATGGGAAGAGCATACCCTACATATTATCAAACTACTTTAGCGACACATACAAATGGATCCAAATTATGTCCTGCTGCGATCTCTGATGGGATTGGTAATTCTGTTGTTTTAACGAAATCAACAACTTTTATGAATTCAGATCTATTGTTGAGAGCAGTTTGTGGAGAATTAGGTTCAAGAGTTGGTTATTCTGGAAGACCAACTGAAGGATCGATTGTTAAGAAATATGCAGTTAAGAATACGTATTCTATGGCTTGGAGGATTGGAAGACAAATCGCACATTGTCAAGAGAATGGATGTACAAACCAGACAGTTGATAGGATTATCAAGGAAGTTGGTGGTTTAAACCATGCAAAGAAATTATTCTGTGGGAAGATCATTTCAGTAGAGCAGAAATTAGTGAAATCTACAAATTTTGGAGAGATTATTGTACAAGCTTTCAACAATAATGAGATAGAAACTGATGAAACTGATGAGATCATACCATATGAAGCAACCGGTGGAATCTTAAAGATCCCATTCAAGAATGAAATCATATACGCCGAACATGAACATGAAGGTAAGACAAGAACACTTGCTTCTGTTCCAGATCTTATCAGTATAATTGATTCACAATCAGGACAAGCTATCGGTGTACCTGAGTTCAAATACGGATTACGTGTTATTGTCATTGCGATTGCTTGTTCTGATCTTTGGAGAGATAGTGAACGAAGTTTAGAAATTGGCGGATTAAAAGCGTTTGGATTAGAGAATGAGATCAAACATGAACAAATAGGCCACTACAAACAAGCAAAGAGTGTCATTGATGAGTATAATACAACTTCTTAACGTTAATAAATGCATATAAAGAATGACGATGATAATTATGTTTATAAGTATATTAAATCTAATACATAGAAGTTTTAGAACTTTATCTTCTTACCTGTAGATTGAACAATGGCAGCACTTCCTCTTTGAGCAGAAGCCAAAGCAACAGAAGATTTTGGTCTTGCTTGTGGTTTATCTCTTGAGCTGTTGAAAGATTTCTTTGGTTTTCTTGATTCGAATGATTTTTGTTCTCTAGCTGGAGCTTCGTGGTATTCTTCTCTGGCTGGAGCTTCTCTAACTGGTCTTTCTCTGATTGGTCTTCCTGTGAATTCACCATCACCTCTTTCGTTATTACTGTTGTTGTTATTTAGTCTCTTTGGTGTTCTCTTGGATCTGTCTTCACCAAATTCCATTCTTAGTGGTCTATTAACTAATTTATGAACTGATTTATCTTTTAGAGCTTTAGTTGGACCTTCTTCATCTTTGAAATCGATGAATGCGAAACCTTTACATTTACCAGAATCTTCAAAAGTAGCCATTCTAATCTTGACAATATCACCACAATGTTGGAAATGTTGAGTTAGTTGATCTTCAGTAGTGTCAAATGATAAATTACCAACGAATAAGATTCTTGAAGGTGGGTTTTTAGATAATTGAGCTTCAGCTTTTGAAGGTCTTCCATCAAAAGAAGTTGAATCTTTAATCAACATATTTCTTCCGTTTAAATTCTCTTCACTTAATTTTATCACTGCTAGTTGATGGTTTTTAGTTTTGAAATCGATATAAGCGAACCCTCTGATTTTCTTGGAGTCACTTTGGGTTGGTAAGTTAATTCTTAGGAAATCTGGTTCGTTAACCTGGGCAAGTTGATCATCATTCATTTCTTCGTTATATTCTGGGTAATCCATAGTTTTGGTTGTGATGAATCGTATCAAGTCTTCTTTTGATGTGTCAAAAGCCAAGTTACCAATCCAAACACCAAACTTAGGAGTATCAGGTTTTTTACTGGTGGTAGTTGTCTCGGTTTCACCATCTTGGATCAAATCATATTGGTTATCTTTCTTAGGAGTGGTAGAAGAAGCATTGGCTTTAGCAGCATCTAGCTTACCCTTTCTTAGCAAACGTTTTTGTTTCTTTGATAGCGGGGCTTCTTGAGTAAGATCGATCTCGATCTCGTCAGCCTGTACTCTTTTCTTGGTGTTCACTTCTTCACTCATGTCGTTACGTTACTTGTTATCAGTCTGTGGTGTAGAGCTCATCGCACATTAAAATTTTTTTATTTACTATCTTTCGCGAATATTTGGAGAGAAGTGTCGCGAACTCGTTCTGTGTTTTAAATCTTTACTATTTACTACCCGCGAAAAAGGATCGCCGGCGGCGAATGCCAAAAAGAAAATCGCGCTTTCTGTAAAAATTCATTATTAACAAAATTAGCACAAAAGAGAAAACAAAAGAATTGAGGGATTGTCCCTTTACCAATTAATACGATTCGCTGCACAGGCAGTTCACACTGTAACTAAAGTTGGTATGTAGATCCAGAGAGAACCCGTTTGGTCGGTTAGTCGGTTAGAGCGATTTGGCAACGTAGTTAACGTAATTAACGTAGGTAACGTCTTTGTTGCTTTATCGGGGCTCAACTACATGTATCCTGTTTGGAGCTTAAATAGCAACAATCGCATATATGCAACGTATTGTGTACGGCCCGATATACACCTAAAAAACCTGGACACTAACAACAGCCAGAGCCATTGAAATTCACAGTTTGTGTGCATACAACACAGTCCAGCGACTCTGTCTCGATCCTCTTTATAAAAGACAAAAGACCTACCGATCCAGCGAGTTCTCAAGGTGGAAATTTTCTGCAACTTTCAAACAATACAAAAGATCATATCATTTCATATCAAATCATAACCACCAATTGTACAACATACCATTGTTCTCCACATCTACAACTAGTAAAGAACACACCCACAGCTCAGCACAATGCAGGCAGTCCAGTATAAAAAGTCAAGCATCCAATATCTCCTAGCAGATTCCAAGACAGAAGACAAGGTTGTGATCGAACCACGAACGTTGACAGACTCGTCCAAGATAAGAAAGCTGTTACGTCCAAAGAACCCTCAGTTCTCTTTAAAGTTCCTTCAGCAACCACAACATGCCAAAGTCACACCTCCACGAACCGTTTCTAAAGTGATTCCTTCTTTCAGTGAACACAGACCTGTGCATCCTCCCCCAGTTCTTCAGTTGAAGCTTGCTGGTTTTGATCCGCGAGAAGACACCTCCACTGTCAACCTCAGCAATGAACATATCGATGCAATCACAAGACACGATGATCCTCGATCCGTTGAGAGGGCACAGGAGCTCAAGATCCTCAATGACTTGAGGTCTAATAGAGTGCCGTCTTGGACTCATTACTCCACTTTCTTCATCATCGCAAGATTACAAATACAGACAACTGCCAAAGATGGTACGATATCATATGAAGATGCTGACCCTAAAAATGAACTACTAGCTGGCTCTAAAGTATGTTCAGGAATGCCTTTGTCACTAAGAACTACATCACCATCCAATTCATATCTACTGAAAGCACTTCCCAAGGAGAAACAAAGAAGCAGTAATTATGCCATCACATTTGTGTTTTCAGATCTAGCTGTTACTAAAACTGGTCATTTCAGACTCAAATTCGATCTATTTGAAGCTTTTAATGGTAAGATACAATGGAGAAACATGTGTTATTCTGATGCCTTCCAAGTTTATACCCCAAAGAAATTTCCTGGTTCTTGTCCTTCAAGTCCTTTGACTTCATTTTTATTTAAGCATGGTGCTAGAATAAGACAGAGAAAGAGAACGTTTACCAAGAGAAGCTCAAAGAACGATTCTTCATCTTCATCTTCTCCATTTGCAGAATCTCAATCTCGACAAGATCTACCAAACAAAAGATCAAGACTGTTTTCCACAGCAGTACCTTTAATCACTCCTTCTACATCATCTTCTGGAGGTTCTTCATTACCACCACCAATTCATAATCCATACAATTATCCCCCTATCCCACACCAAGTACCACAACAATCCCCTCAACAACTCTACCGTAACCAGCACCCAATTCACCAACAAGTTTACGACCAAAGAATGACAACTGGTCAAATTGCTTTTTATCAATCACATCAACAGCCACAACCACAACCACATTATCCTGGGGTAGCTCAAGTGCAAGTACAGCAAAGCCCAATAATTTATACACATATTCCTGTTCAAAGCAACACACTTTACAATGCTCATGCACATTTTAGATCACTGCCTACACAACAAGTACAGCGTGAGGTTCCTCTGCCAATGCAAAGATCACAATCACAACCAGTCCCACAAAACATATCCAATCAGAATTCTCCTACAGGTAACAAATATAATGAATAATTATCTTTCGTCTTTCCTGTGGGTGTTATTCAGGATCAATGGTACTAATGTCGTCGACAATACTTATATTCTTGCTAGATAACATTGACTACTACTTTTTCTCTTACTGCTACATATTGATGCTACATAACGTTATATATAAAGAATGGTACATTTATTTATTTTCTGTTTTCTTTGTAATTTAACTATTTCATTCATGAAGATTAATCGTATCTACCAGCATCTTCTTTGGCAGCTTTTCTATCCAGTTCATCCCAGTCTTCACCACTTTCCTCACTTCCAGAACCATCACCATCACCTGAGAAATCACTTCCAGAATCTCCATCATCACTATAATCATCTTCTTCACTCTCAACATCTTCATCACTTGGATCTAAATCACTTGCTTCGAATTCAGATTCTTCACTTTCACTTTCACTTTGTTCATCATCTGAATCACCAGCTAAGAATGACCAACCACCATCAAGGAAAAATTGTTTTGGATCAGCTTGTAATGTTTTCATGATTGTTGCCCAATTCAAATTGATAGTACTTTCTGAAATTGGAATATCAACATCTGTCAACCAAGATTTAATATCTTCCAAAGCTTCAATTGGAATGGTATTAACATGAACAACAGGTTTACTAAAATCTTTAAAAACGAAAACCAAATCAAAATTCTTCAAACCAAATTGAACTCTTTCTAAATGTGCAATTTCAATTTCTTCTAATGTAACAACCAAAAATGGTGGATCAATTAATTGAATTAAACAATCTCTAGTTGGCATTAAGAAAGTTGAAGCTCTGAATGGAACACCTTGGAATCCTAATTCTCTAAAAGGAATATCTAAATCGAATAATCCATTTGATGATTCTGCAATCAATTCACCAAATCTTCTAAATTCTTTATCCAAGGCAGCTTTTCTTCTTCTTTCTTCTTGTTCTTGTTCTAATTCATCATCATCCCCATATCTTCTCTTTTGTCCTCCTCTTCTATTACCATTGGTTTCATCAATGGTCACATCAGTGGCTTCTCTATAGAATTGAACATCAAATTTCTTCTTCTTTGCAATGATTAATGGAGTTTTCAAATGAACATGAATGATAACGATTAATTCATCTTTACATGGTTGGAAAAACAAATGTTTGATGTTTGAAAACAAGATATCAATCTTGGAATCTTGTTTCAATGGTGATTGATATCTTAAACCATTTTCATGAATGGATAAAGATCCTGGAACTCTCTTGGTATCAGGTGAAGGTCTAACGAAAACGTTATCTAATCTTCTTAATCTACCAGGTTTAGCTTCGATTAATTTATCTTGTTTAACAACATCAGCCATTGTTTTTCTTTCAGATTCTCTCTTCACACTTTCTTTCTTCATATCACTGATTTGTTTAAAAACTTCACTCATATGATCATGATCTTTAGATCTTAATGTAATAGAACGAACAAATTCCTTTTCACCATCATCTTCATATGGTAATTCTTCCTTTTTGGAAACATTACCACCAACACCTGGTGAGTTGAAATTTAATCTCAAGTAAGTGTATTCACCTTCTTCATTCTTTGAACCGTTTTTATAGGAGTTGATATGGAATGGAACTGGTCTTCCAGAAATTGGAATCAAAATTGTTTGATTTTTTGGATCAACATGGATTTTTAAATCTTTAACAAAGTTTGGAATTTGTGATTCACGAACATAAGATTCATATTTCTTAAAAACAGCTTTACGTTCATCTGGATTTGAAGCATCTGCATCACTGAATCTTTGTAGACCTTCTCTTTGTCTCTTTTCATGTAATTCCTTTTGGATTTGTTTTTGACGTTGTTCATCACTTTCATCATGATTCTTGGCTTCTGTTCTTAATTTTGATTTCAAAATTTTAGAATTTGGAGCTTGAGGTATTGGTTTTGCAGAATCTCTTTTTGGTTTCACATCAACAAGATCTTCAACTTCTTTTTTAATGTTTTCTGTATCATCTTTGAAATAAAATGAAACTTCAGATCTGGTCTTTTTATGATCTTCTGTTAAGATTGTGATTTCATTATTTTGTAATTTAACAGTATCTGATAATAATAAAGAATAAGTTTTTGATTTTGGATCTTTTGAAGAATCATTTGATAAGTTATGGAAACCAACAGTTATGTTGAAAGTTGTTTTATCATGAATTTTACGTTCATTCTTACCATTTAATAAGAATGTAGAATCTCTGAAATCTAAACCAATCAACCAACCAACATTTTTAACAAAATGTTTCTCTAGATCAGGTCTTTCTTTTTTAATGAATTCAATAGTTCCATTATAAACCTCAGAACCAGTTGAATTCACTTTTAATAAAGAAATGACTTTTTTTTGAACCTGCAATAAGAAATCATAGTTCTTTTCAATCTCAACAGATGGATCAATCAAGAAAGTACGACCAATATTTGAACAATAAGAAGTATATCTAACAGCCAATGATGAAACAACAACACCACCATGTAAGTTATCACCGTTTGATTGAGCACTTGGTTTTAAATCATATTTACCCCCTGATTGAACAATCGGACTATAACACCAATCTAATTGACCAATATCAAGATCTGAACCAATTTTTTTCTTTAAAGTAGCTAGATATTTCTCATTATCGATTTGATTTTCAATTTTTTCACTTAGTTTTGCATGTGAGATCTTTTGTTCTTCATCAACAATGTTAACCATTTCATTTTGGAAATAGTTCATGAATACAGAACTTGTTTTAGAAGCATATCTAAGTTTCTTTAATTCTTCTTCATCTTTAATCTCTAAAGATTCAGATAATGGTTGTGTCACATCGATTAGTTCTAGAGATTCTTTGACTTCTGAATAAATAGGATCCCATTCAGTGATGAATTTACCTTCATATTTATCCTTTGGTAAGATACCAACTTTCTTTGAACTCTTCAACTCTTCAGTAAGCTTCACAAATAATGATTTGTTATGTTCCACATCTTTAGTACGAGTCCAAATATCTAGACCAGGGACTTTCAAATTGGATAGATATTTAGCTTTACCAACAGATGTAACAAAGACTATCTTGTCGCTAGTGATGAATAGAGCAGTGGCTGGGAATTCATAACCCAACAACCAATTGTGTAAAATAGATGATTTTTGATATGGATTTTCTTCATCAGTAGATCCAATAACAACCAAAAGAGATTGTGCTCCATTGAACTCGTTTTTGGATAATCTTGATTGAAGATTGGTGACTCTTCTTTTGAAGGCGACTGGATCAATCTTTGGTTCACTCATCGCGTTGTTTCTTAGTCGGTATTATCAGTTATCACAGGCTATTTTAAGCAGCAAAAAAAGAGCAGTATAGCGATAAAACTAGGCACCAGATTACTGTTATAAGCACCAATTGACAATATAACGAACAGATTCACTCAAGAAACTCAGCGTCAATACCAAATTTCTTTAACAGCAAAAAGCTCAAAAACGCGTCTGTTTTTTTCTATGAAATTTGTCCAAACCAAAAACCAAAATTTACCCGGCCGATTAAAATTTATTGATTGAGAGAAATTGTTTACATAAGCGATTTCTGAGAATCCACAAAAATTGGCCAAAAATAAACAGAAAAACCAAAAGAAAACAGGACATTTTTACACTGTTTAAACCACTTTCGGAACGACGTGTTTATCTCTTTAATCGCTTGTATTAGCCAGATTAGCATTTCTACGGACCTACTGTTTTCTATTCTCCCTTTTCCCCCATTTTCAATCCAGTTTTTTGTGCCTCAAAATAAAGAGATTACTGAAATCAAATCCTAAACGACACATATAGCAAAAAGAATATAAATCACAATGGCCGAAGTTGATGAATACTCATACGATTACGACTTCCTATTCAAGATCGTGTTGATTGGTGACTCTGGTGTTGGTAAGTCCAATTTACTTTCGAGATTCACCAGAAATGAATTCAACCTAGAATCAAGATCAACCATTGGTGTTGAATTCGCTACAAGAACCATAGAAGTTGATGGTAAAAAAGTTAAAGCTCAAATTTGGGATACCGCTGGTCAGGAACGTTACAGAGCTATCACTAGTGCATACTATAGAGGTGCTGTTGGTGCTTTAATCGTTTACGATATCTCCAAATCAGAATCTTATGAAAGTGTGAGTAAATGGTTGAAAGAATTGAAAGAGAATGCTGATGAAAACATTGTTATTGAACTTGTTGGTAATAAATCTGATTTGAATCATTTAAGAGCAGTGCCAACTGATGAAGCTAAACACTTTGCTGCAGAAAATCAACTATTATTTGTTGAAGCTTCTGCTTTAAATGCATCAAATGTTGATAAATCTTTCCAACAACTATTAAAATCAATCTATGATATGGTATCCAAACATCAATTTGATTTAACGGATTACCCAGGTTCTCGTCAAAAACCTTCAAACGGTCAAAGTATTTCATTAACCCCAACTCCTGGAGCAGAGGCTGGTAAAAATAAGAACAATTGTTGTTAGACAAAAGGGTAGTTTAATGTTTTTTTAGGGCTGTATCACTGTTTAAGTTATGTTTTCTTCTTTTAATATATATCGTTCTCATTCTGTGTTTGATGAATATAATCGTGTATTATACATAATATCTGTTGTTATTAATCATCTTTATGACTATACTCTTCGTCGAAGAACAACTACAAATAAGATAAAGGTCATTAATGTAAGCAAAGTTATTTTAGATGTATTAAGACATTGAGTTGTTGAGATAGAATTGAAGATAGAAGTTGAAAAAAGATGTCATGATAAGTTTAAGCAGCTGGAGCAGCTGGTTCTTTGAATTCAGTGTCATCTTCATCATCGTCATCACCAGCATCACCTTCAGCGTCTAATTTTTCAGCAGTCTTGGTATAGTCAATGACCTTACCTCTGGTTCTTCTACCAGTGGTGATAATGTTTGAAGAATCAATTTCAGCCAAGTCATCTTCTTCTTCATCATCTTCTTCTAATTTAGCATCTAATTTAGAATCATCTTCTTCATCATCATCGTCTTCGTCTTCTTCTTCATCTTTTGGAACGTCATCGTATTGTCTACGACGTCTCTTTTTCTCCTTCTTTTCAGCTGGTTGTGTTTCTTCTTCTTCTGGTTTACGTTTCAATTCAGAGGCTGGTTCTGAAGATTCTTTTTCAGCTTCTTCAACTGTTTCTTTCACAGGTTCTTCAGTTTTTTCAGTTTTTTCGACCTGTTCAGTCTTGGAGACTTCTGGAGTCTCTGGTTTGGCAATTGATTCTGATTCAGACATTTTTATGGACTATTAATCTAGTTAAACTATGTGTTAATTGGAAGAAATGGCTTCAAAAGACGCGTAATTGCTTTGAATTTTTCCCACACAAAAAGTCTATATAAAAACCAGGAATTACCCGGTCGTCTTCCCATCCAAAAAAAAATTGTATTGAAGTTTGTTAAATAAACAAAAGAAAACAGAAGAAACAACGAATTTATTAACGAATATTGCAATAAATTGTTCCCAAAATCATCACAAAATGGTATGTGACTATTCCATCCTTATAAGAATAATGGATTATCCAATTTGAAGTAACAAAATATACTAACAACCCATGAAATTAGGTCGCAGCTGCTTCTAACAAGAAATCAAGACTTTCAGATATAATAAACTATAGAGTGAAAGTTATAACGATAGATTCCCGCCAATTCATAGGTGAACTACTATCCTTTGATAAGCACTATAACTTGGTGCTTGCCAATACAGAAGAATTCAGATTGACCAAAAAGTCCATACTTTCGCTAAAAGACCGTGCTAGAAATAAAGATGACAGTCAACCAGAATCAAGTCTAATAAACGAACAAAAGAGAACATTGGGTCTTGTTATTCTTAGAGGTGAACATGTCATTTCAGTAACGATTGAAGCACCACCAGTCAACCAAACACAAAGAGTAAAGAAATTGAAAACTGGTTCTGGTGTGATTAAACAGATAAAGACAAAGACAACAACTGCAAGTGCAAGTGCAAATACTGGTGTAACAAAATTAAGTGCTCCTGTTCGTACAAGTGCTCCTGGATTCAGTGGGGCCCCAAAGGGATTCAACCCACCAGCTGGTTTCAAAAGATGAACGCCGTATATATCTAAGTTAGTTGTGTAATCATTTGTTATGAGCTAATTAATTCCAATAGACGCATTTGGTTATTCTTATCAACTCCTTTAATGTCGTATAAGCAATTGGTCATGACAATGGACAGCTAATGGTGACCACTGATCACTGACCAGGTTGTAATCATTGATCGTGACCTTTGAATCATGTTATGTAAGCTACTCTCTTATAATTCCTCTATTGTAATAAGCTGTTACTGGGTTTGTAGTTTACACATACATATCGTAGCAGTATGACGAAATGCTTATCAAAGAGGATGTTGGAAATTTCAGAAGTTAGTGCAGCCTTGCAGTTCATCATGATATTATTTCAGTGTTCCTTCCAGAAGCTCCTATTTGTGGTCGACATGACTTGATAATTGATGCGAGATATTTCACGAGAAACTTCACGAGCTGGTATTCCATTATGACGTAGGGGACGTAGGGGACGTTATCGATTATATCTGTACGTCTATTAACTAGAAACTACGTCTGCTGCGGACGCCTGTCTCATGGTTAATGTAAAGTAGTACAGTACAATTATAAGCTCATACTTCCACAAGTTCCTTGGCCTCCGGCGCAGGAGGTTTTTCCTGAAGTGCCAAAAAGAGTTAAGCCCACGTTAAGTAGACGTACCACTGTAAAGAATCACAGTATACGAGCAAGTTGTAGAAGGAGATAGTGAACTACTAGGCACTCGCCACCGGTGGCTACTACTGAGATATGGAGCGACTACTCATTGCTCAGGAATGAGAACATCGTAGTACTTGTCTACTCAGTGCAGATCATCTAGGTGTTAGGTGCCAAAGTGCTAAATGCCAATGCGCCTGAGTCCAGTCCTAAAGTCCAGATGACAGCTCTTAAAACCACCCCACCCTGCTTCAAATTCTCTGCCTCACAACTTCTAACGTCTAACGTACGTCTTTAACGTATAATTTCTATTTTGGAATAATACAACTATGCTCGCACTGGGCGTACTGGGGGCTGGGATTTGCGGCTAAATTGCAGGCGGGTCACAAAACAACTAAATTGCTAGCTGCTCAACTTCTGTACCATGCTTGAAGAAGGCTTGGATTAGTGGTTGACCATATAATAATACAGTTAAGTTAATGCCATCGACAAGCTAAGAGAAACTTCATTCATAACACAACGATCTGAAACGACACAAGTGTGAGGTCTTATGATCTCATAGCAGGTCGATGGATATGAAGTTCTGCAACTCATCAATCTATAAGCTGTGGTACATCTTATAACTTGAAACTGGCTCTAAACTCCAGAGGAAGACATTCACCTGCAAGCCCCCAGATTCTTCATCGTAACTCATATGTTCTTAACCGGTTATCATGTCTATAAACAGTACAGTCACAGAGTCGGCAACTAGTAGTCAGTACACAGTAGTATGCCATATGGATCACATCAGCCATGGATGTGATTGTGAACGAGATTATAGCATCATCAATAGTCCGTCCATATGCTCTTAACTAGCACGCTAAAATTATTTTTCAATTCGGGAGATACACCCCCCGACGAAATAGCCTACTGGATATACACTTGGTTCAGCGCGTAACACATCCCTCTTCGTATCATGGTGGGGCAGGTACCGTAGTCGGTACCCCAGACAAGCACCATCTGTTTCCAAACCCACTCCACAAGTAATCACCCTTGTTTCCCCATACCCCAGAGACCCTCTCTCATTGGCCCATGTTGCCTAGTGCCTACTCCAGTGTTTTTCCATCGCTCCACGAATTATGTCTCCAAATCGCATGATGCTGGTTTCTCCGTACTGCATAAAGTTTTGTTTCTCGAACCAGAAAAGTTTTTCCGTATGCACTTGCTTAGCTTTTAACATGGTTAGCGGCCGTGGGTGGGTTGAGTGTTTTCAATGTTCATTACTCATTTTACTCTTGGTTTGTATAAATACTTTTACGATTCTCCCCCCAGTGTATACACATCCATTATTTCCCGTCTTGTTCTAAAGTAAACGACATGCCTTTGACTGCGACAACATCCTCCTCCACACAGGCAACTGGAAGTGAGAAGAAACCACAATACGATGATCCTTCCCGTCCATACATCTGTCCTGTTTGTCAAAAGGGATTTCACAGACTAGAACATCAAACTAGACATATGAGAATACACACTGGTGAAAAACCATTCCACTGTCAGTTTTGTACAAAGAAATTCAGCAGAAGTGATGAACTTACAAGACATACAAGAATACACTCAAACTCAAGATCAAGAAAGAACGGCAAAAACAATAATGCAGTTACAACTCCTTCTCTTAACCAACCAGTCACATACTACGTTCCACCACCAGTTCAATCTCAACAGATTCCTCATCAACACCAACTACAACCACAGCCACAACAGCAACAACATTTTGTTCAAATTCAACCTAATATGAACACCAATAACTCTCAAGGATCTGCTAATATATCTTCTTCATCTTCATCTATTGATCTTGCAAACCAAGGCAATCTACCTTCATCAAATGGCTCTTTATTCAGTCAAAATCATTTCAAGAAGATTATTCACTTACCAAACATACTATCCCCTCCAAAAATTTTAAAATCTACTTCATCTCAATCATTCCAATCTGTTGATTCTTTGTTCTCAAGCACAAACAACTCTTCCGCAAACTTATCTGCTCTTTCATCAAAATCTAACTCTTCAACTTCATTATACTCTTTACAACATAATGGTCTAAGTGCCCTATCAAACTTGAAAAGAATGACACCATTAGTATCACCAAACTCCACATCAAACCTTTCATCCTTATCTCGTGGTGTTAGTTATAACAACGCAAGTTATATCGATCATAACGATGCACATGTTCAAAAGAGATCAAGACCAAACTCTCCACCACCTCCATCACATCTAAGTAACAGTCCTACTACTGCAAACAGACCTAACAGTGCTCCAATTTTCCATTTCAATGAGATCACTCCATTATCTACTCCATTACAGAGTCCAAAATTGGGTGCTACTACTCTTTCAAATGCTAGTACGTTATCTGTTACTTTACCAAGTTTGAAAAGTTTGGATCTTCCAAAGATTTAATGATGATATTACTATAAGATTATGTTAATTAATGATGAATATTTATTGAGTGTTACTGATGATATTGGGTTATGCTTTATATGTCGACTATATGTTATTTTTTTTTATTGTTTTCTTTTTATATTGGGTTTTACGGGTTAATTTATAGAAATGATGATTAGAAGTTATATAAAACTAATCATTACTGGGTACTTATAGAACGATTTTATGTCGACTTTATAATGTTTAATAATCATTATAATACACTTTATGCGAATATTCTGGATTTTGTAGTATAATTTGAGTTGTAATATGTTCCACTACTGGAGATCTGATGTGCTACAGAAGCTAGGTATAAGAAACTAATGATAATAATAGCATTCAATATAATACACAAATCTTCAAATACATTTCAATAAGAAGCGTATCTTCAGACAATAATCTGAATCATGTTAAATCACAAAGTAATAAGTAATTTAGACAAAAACAACGGAGATGCATAAAACACACAGCAGATCAAACAGAGAAAAGAGAAAAATAATGTTTATATCACACTGATAGAAGGATGGTCTAGATATGAATCAATTTTTCAATCAACAAATAAGGACATACCTATCAATCATCGATATAAACAAAATCTCAACTCTCTCTTAAAAACCTGACAAATTAAAAACACAAAATCAAAATCAAAACCAAAATCAAACAACTATACTAATTCATCAAAACATAGTTTCATTCTTTACTTCATTCATCTCCATCTCATTTCACTAATACTCTTTCATCACTCAAGAAAACAAAACAAAAGAAAGATTTAAGGAGATGTCCCTTATTTATCTTTCTCTTCATATTGAGAGTTTTGATATTGAGGAGCATATCCATAGTTATATTGAGGATATTGATATGATGTAGAGGAAGGATTCTGACCATTAGCATAGTTAGTAGCTTGACCAGTGGATCCTAATGAAACAGAACCTGGTGTACCGTATGCATATTGATATTGAGGATAATATGGATATTGTGAAACAGAACCATAGTAATTCTGTTGTTGTTGTTGTTGCTGTTGTAATTGTTGTTGAGATTGAGGAACCCCATTTGGTGGAACAGGGTAGCCTTGAGCTGATGGATTATGTGGTTGGGCTTGGCCTTGTCCTTGAGCTGAAGCTGCTGCTTGAGATGACTGTGCTTGTGATGGTTGAGTTGATTGTTGTGGGATAGATGATGTTGAAGTTTTTTGATCTGTTTGCAATGTAGAACTGGATAATGAATTTGGAGTTAAATATGGAGAAACTTTACCTTGTATCTGTCCTTGTGGTGGTAATTGTGGTTGTTGATAACCAGCCCATTGTGGAGCAGCTGCGGCGGCTGCGGCAGGGTTAGTTTGAGGTTGGGTAGTTGAACCTTGTTGGATGACTTGTTTGATGTCTCTAACAAATAATGGATACAATAAATCAACAATTCCTTCTCTTTGTGCCATTGCTAAAGCTCTATCAAATGGAATCCAAACACCTTTCAAATGCATGGAACCAATTTTAACAACATCACGGACTTTTTCTGATTTTAAGATACCATCACGACGACCTCTAGTCATATGGGCAACATTTAGCAGCTTGGTACCGTTGATCATATCATTGTCAGCTCTTCTAACAACAGAAACACCATTGGCATCAACTTGATAACATAAAGTTTTCTCATCTTCCCACATTGTAGTAGTAACTCTTGGTCTTGAACCAACAGGTTGGACTTGACCAATGGCAGAAGCAGTTACGTTAGAGATTGGTTGGGTTGGATTGGCGATGACACCTCCTAAACCTGCTTGTGCACCACTGGTTGGTAATGGGTTTTGAGCAGAAGCTGCAGCACCAGTGGATGCAGCACCAGCTGGAGCTGCTCCGTTAGTCAAACCTTGGTTTTGATAACCTGGACCATATCCTTGACCAGCATAACTGAATCTAGAGAAATCTTGATAATTTGGGTAAGAACTAGCAGGATTCACTGGAGCTGATCCAGCTGGGTTAGTGGATGATTGGTAATATGGATATTGACTTTGTTGATACTGTTGAGAGTAAACAGGTTGATATGAGTAGTAATATTGTTGCTGTACTTGTTGCTGTTGTTGTTGAGATTGTTGAGATTGTTGTTGTTGAGGCTGTTGAGGCTGTGATTGTTGTTGAGAGTATCTGTAAGCATCATCTGAACCTTGTTGTCCTTGACCATTGGCTTGAGTACTTTGAGTACCGTTTGTGGTTGTTGAAGTAAGGGCTTGGTCACTGGAAGAGCCATTCACAGGGACGCTGGTAGCAGTTCCGGAGCTGGAAGTATTAGCATTGTTGTTACTATTACTGTTGTTGTTGTTGTTATTATTATTTGAATCTTGGGATTGACCTTCTTGAGGATCCAACGCTTTAACAGAAGGTAATGACATGTTCGGAATTGACAGATATCAATGAATTGGAGAGAATGGCCGCAAGAGCTCTTAAACTAGACGATTCCTGAAGTTGTTGTCTAACAAAACGAAATCAATGTTTTGATTTTTTTCGCCTGGACAGAGAGATTTCAAAAGGTTTTAAAGATTTGTTGATAGTCCCAGTTTTACATGATTTTTTTAATTTTTGATTTCTTCGTTATGTAGTCTTATGCGGCTCTCGACCCTATTACATGATCCCACAGCAACTTAAATCTGTTGTCTGCGAAAAAGCCCTTACAAAAGGAGTTGCAATACCGCGAATTTTCGCCAAACAGCGCTTAACAGACAAATGTTCACCAGCTGTGTAAAACCTATTATGTATACGCCGCAGATCTTTTCTTAAAGTAGGGCTAACCCAAAATCTGAAATGCGGGAATATGTAAAGAGTACAACCAAAGCAGGTCAACTTTTTGGAGAGAACCGGAAGAACGTAGGCGTTAGGCTACTGACAACCACCATTTTCGAAGTGTTAGAATGGCATTAGCACTGACTAAGTACTACACTAACCGCTATTTATTATGAAGAATGTACTTAAACTGTAATCACAGAGAAGTCAAACGATTGGTTTCAGGGCTTCAGCATTAGCGAGCTCCCCCAGTTTACTATGCAATAGTCAATGCAATTGAGAATCCCTCGCAATTGTGCACAGGTAATAATAATCGACTAATTGGACTTGGTAGCATTAGTCAGGACTAATAGAGGTCGAAAAAACTGTTCCAGGTCCAAACACCAATCATAGCTTATGTAATTACCGCTAGTAACCTTGTTAAATACCTAAAATCAGTTCTAGTTTGACGCTAAGCGCTAAGATGGTGAAATCGACCGGACCTGAGGATCATTAACATTCTACGGTAAACTATATAACGTGTATACTTGTCGTAATCTACAGTTAATTGTACTTCTTTTTAATACCAATCATGGGGAATTCTGCCCTCAGTACAGGTTAAAATAATCTCTCGCTCTTCTTGAGATGTACACGTACATGGCTCGCGGCGTCAAAAAGGCACCAAGAATATGGGTCTCATAACTTGTAAAGTTGGAGATGGAGTACAAGACTTGAGTCTCAAAAACAATTTTGTAGGTAGACTACACATTCTGCAAGTTACTGGCAGTGGCTGCTAGACAGTTAACACCAGAAAAATAGGAGTAAACAAATACATCAAGTCTTATAAAGGTTGTCTATATGCGTCAACAATGGCCTACATGAAACAAAACCAAACACCACAAGTGGTCTAGTTTCAACTCCTTATGGCTCAACATGTGATGTTTTACTATGAAACATGATGGTGGTAAGTGACTACTAACTAGCATGTTGCAAATATGCAGATCTATCTTACTACCAGCAGAGCTTTCTTTTTTCAAGGTAGGTCATGCATCTATTTCTGCTAGTTCATGCACGAAAATATCAGGCGCTTCCGGAAATAAGACACTTGCAAGTTGTTTTTAAGCTTTTTTTCGCCATTTTCACTAGCGTCTTACTGTAAAAGGAAACTGGTTACCCTCGCAACTGAATTTTTGTCCTGATTTTTTAAATCTGAAGAAGTACTGAACCAATAAACGACGCGCATTTGTATACTTTTTCGGACAACCACTATGCAAATCGCAAAAATGTTGGGTAATCGTTCTTCCCGAGGATGTGATCACACAGTGAAGTTGTTCGTGATAGTAGGGGTCTCTAGGGGTAAGAACTATCATTTATTCTTCCTTCTACCAAGTTACTTTGTATATTTACACTCGGTAACCGTCAGCTCGCTTGAAATCAACGCCTCAGTATACTGCATTGTGAACTATGTGACCTGTGAGTGCCAGATGAAAATGGGAGTTGGACCATGTGTGTCCACTGTCCAGTGCTTATTATTATGTGGGCTAGACGTTAGATCATCATGAATCAGATCGCATTTGTGTGCCCTCCCGACAACAGACCAAGGAAAGTCCAAGCCTTCAGTACCAAACCAGAAAAGAAAAAAAAAAAAAAAAAAAGATATGGACATGAGTGGAGCAGTCGGTTCCGTTGTGAGGACATGTTACGACTTTGCAAAGATCCGTTAACAGCATTCTTGTCTCATCAGATGAGTCACTATTGATAAAGCTGGCCGATAACGGCCCAGGCAGTTCTCACATGTTGATAAACAGTTAGGCAGAGACATAGATCTCCGGCTTCTAGTAAACAGTGAACACCAAGTTGATAAACTCACTCATCATAGTGCATAGTGCATGGTGCATAGAAATAAAGGAACAAAGGGATATTATGTGAAGGCGAGTTTATAAGCAAAAAAAAGGATCAAGCTGCTAAACTGGGCGTAAATTTGAAACTTTAATAGATGCGGAACACGAAGTGCAAATCATAAGGCTGATGGCCCTAACTTCATAGGATCACAAAGAGGCTACTGTTACGCCAGCTGCTTATACGGCGAAGGAAGCAGCTAGATATACGCCTACGTCATTAACATGTATCTGGTTGTAGCGAGTACTCTGTATACTTTTGAGCTTAAACTTAAATTTCTTGTAACTATCTGTCGGATTATGCTCAACTTGGGAACAAAATTATATAAATCTTTCAGTTGCTTCACCAGCTGTACACGACGTTTGTACTTTATACGCACAGTCAGTTATATCTGATCAGGCGGGTTGCGTCGTCGCTGATCATTTGACACCTAGCTCCTGTGCCAAATAATGGATCGCACACTGCAATGAGTAATCTGTGATGGTAACTTAGATCTTGATGATATAAAACATAGACAAAGTATAGCGGCTACTTTCCCTCCTCAAACTCTGTAGTTACTGCAAATCTTTGTATAAAATATAATGTATAGCCCCAAAAGTTCTGTAGCTTGGCCAAGTTTTGTATGGCGTTTCATTAGCTCGTACTACCACTTTAGTGAAAATTGTACTGCAAACGACATAAGCTACTGCAAGCTAAAACAAATGGTTGGAAGTCTAATTTATTACAAACAGTTCGGTTTCTAGGCTAAAGGGGTCCTTACATATACATTTAGTTTAGAAGAACTATTTGCATTTGTACGTATGTTTTGGTCTTCCTGTGTACTTGACAGCTCGTATCGAGGTTATTGGTTCTCACCAAGACATGTATCTAAGCACCTCATTGAATTCCACCTGCCATTGTGAAACACACAGGGCTCAGATCTTGTCATTGATTCTAATCATTGTATGAAGCTGACATTTATCAAGGATTGTAACATATTCTAGGGTGAAATGTCTATAGATGATGTGATACGCACGGGACACTGGAAATAGACTTCTCGTATTCTTTTACATTTATCAACAGCCGATCCAGGTCAAAATGAAAGTTCAACCTAAACTGATGGATGAAACTCTAATTAAAGCTATCTCATGTTGTCAAACAAGTTCTTTTTGATGAAGTCACAGCTTCAAATTTTATGGGGAAATTAGATAGAGTATTTGAAATAATTGTCACGCATCTTATATGTTCTAATGACACATGATAAAGCGTTATGAATGTCATTGAGTGCATGGAGCTGCTAACAAACTATCATTTAATAATTTCGACCATATCTGAGTTCTGACTGATGAGGATGTACATGATCATCAACTTGGAGTTGGAGATCGTGAAGAAAACATCTGTGAAGCTCTTAGGGGCTGATCAGTAATTAATATTGCTTTACACTAAATGATCATGACAACTGGCCAGCGTTAAAGAGCATTCATGCCCCGATTCTCTAAGCGCTACTGGTGACATATTACTTCCACTGCAGGTACGACAATTGCATTATAGCAGTTGTAGAGTTCTCAATACACAATGTACTGTATTCAAATTAGCAGTTGATAGCAATTTCCAGGGGAACTCATTGTTCGATGATAGCGTAGGTACATATCGCCATTACAACATAACAGGATTCACTACGTAGGTCGTATAGAGAAAGGAGTTGCTTCGTAACTAATTGACTACTTCTAGTAGAGGTCTATACTGGGCGGTACTAGTCCTCTTTTGCAAATCAATATTGCTAGAACTTTTGTTGGCCATCCTGAAGTTCTTCTGATCAGCTAGATTCGACTGAAACACAATACTTAGTAACCTCGAAATATCACTAGCTGTGAACAATTCGAATTACTTTGATGATTTCGAGTTAATCGATCTTCTGTAAGGTCTAGCTGTATTATACGAACTAGTATAGTACCAACGAACAGCTTGGTCGTGACACTAGGATCAATGTGGTACTGAACAAAGGACCCCTTGAATTTATCAGATTCGATATCAAGGTGATCTTCTACTATCAGAACTAGTAATTGACTGGAAATTTTAATCTCTAACCTTATTACTCTTATACAATATTTAGGACGTAATTCATGGATATCCACATTGCGCCGATGTGGGTAATAGTCATAGACAGTCATGAGTTTAATGCTGTATGTGGTAACCAATAATGAACATCATACCAACAATCAGCCTTATTAGCATGATTACAGGCAGGGACTTGTGATCGCCCAGCAGCTAGGTGTAAACAGGGTGCTTTGACATGTTATTGCAATACTAAGCACGTCATGACAGCGTGATCAGATCTCTACGTGATTAGTGCTAAATACAATAAACTGCAGTGACGTTGTCAATGTGCTCACTGCTCTCTGCCTCTGTAAATGTATCTGTACTTGGAGTTGTTCCACTGCTTCCACGCATGAATCCCACTGCAGTCTCTGGACAGCGCCCGCATGAAACTCAACGCCAACTCGGCCAGTCGCCCCTCCCCTACAAAAACTCGCCCAAAACAGACGACCGCGAATTTGCGAATTTTGCGAAAAAACGCGCTCAGCAAGAATTTTACAGATTTCTTTGTTTACGTGTTTTGCACCGGGTAACACAGGGAATATGAAAATAGTGTACGCGTAGATTTCATTACTTTCTCTTGCAACTTCAGATCATAGTCCACGCAGATATCACAGACCTTCTTCCTTGTCGGTTGAGAGACTATAGATAGTGGCATTAATCACACCAAGAGGATATGTTCAGACAAAGTAAGAGAAGAACAGCGGGGCGTAAGAACTTCGAGTCATCAGTGGTACACGCTTCCCAAGATGATACTTATCTAAATAATGTATTTAACAACTCCAAGTTATCATTCTATAAACTACCTCCAATGGGGGAAATCACATTAGATGAGTTTGAAACATGGGCTATTGACCGTATAAAGGTGCTTAACGAGATCGAGTCATGTTTAGTGAGAAACAAAAACTATAAAGAGATTGAATTGACTGTTGGACCAATGTTACAGAGTACACTTCCATTAAACTCTTCAAACACTGAAAAGCTACGCAAAGAAAGACAAAAAGATTACTACTCCCATTTCATATTGAGATTATGTTTCTCAAGATCTAAAGAACTAAGAGATAGATTCCTAAAGAATGAAACTATTCTGTTCAAGATCAGATTCAATCTATTATCAACTTTAGAACAACAACAATTTGTTAAGAACTTGAACCTTCCTTGGGAATGGATCACTGAAGATGAAAAACAAGCATTACACAAACAACTATATGACTCTATTTCTCCCTCACTAACATATCAACTTGGTATTGTTGATGAAGCGCAAAAGAAGAAATACTTCCAAACTGAAGAATTCATCAGAATCCCTTTCGAATTCGTTCCTGACTTATTAGTACAACGTGCTATTTACTTAAAGGCTGGGTTTGCTTATGTTCCAAGATATCAACAACTTCAACTTTTAGTGAATGAATTCCAATCTAGTCTTGAGTCTGCTCTAATAACAACATCACATGCTTTCCCATCTCTTGATGAAGATGACAGATTATTACCAATCTTGACACATTTATCTGCTGGATCTTCATTGAACTTAGTACCAGATCAGTATGGTTCTAATGAATCCAACTCTGATATAAATGCTACTAGTGTGAACTCAAAAGAAATAGTTGATCAATTCCCATTATGTGGACAAACATTAATGTCAGGACTAAGAGCAAATCATCATTTGAAATACACAGGTCGTCAACAATTTTCATTATTCTTAAAAGGTATTGGTCTTTCTGTGGAAGATGCATTACAATTCTGGAGTCAAGAATTCACCAAAGGAATGTCTCATGAGAAATTCAACAAAGAATACAAATATAACATTCGTCACACATATGGTTTAGAAGGTGGTAGAGTTCAATATAAACCATGGGACTGTCGTACAATTTTATCCAAACCAAGACCACAAAAAGGTGAATCACACGGTTGTCCATATAGAGATCTAAGTTCAGAGACTTTAGCTATCAAATTGAGAGAAATGGGATTGAATGATAGTGATGTTTCTCATGTTTTAGAAATCTCTTCAAAAGGAGAATACACTAATGCCTGTACTAAAGTTCTGGAAACTAAGATTGGTGATGGCTTCACTGAACATATAACACATCCAAATCTATACTTCGAAAGAATGAGACAACATACCAAGAGAGTGGCTACAGATGCTTGATGATGTTATGTTTCTTATTACTTAGTGATATATATATGTGTTTATCATTAATTATTGTACAATATAAATTATTCTTAATATTACAAGCTTTTAGTTCATGGTATCATCGAGTTCAATTTTCTTCTTCATATTCATTTACCCATTGATCGAACCATTTCAAATTACTCAACAGACTATCAACATTAGAAAAGTCAAACTGACCAGTTTCTTGTGGATAGTCAGTAGCATCCGTATTTAGTTTTCTCTTCTTTTTATTTTTCTTGTTCTCCTTTTTATTAGAGTCGTCATGAACTTTTGCAAATTGATAAAAATGGGCTTTGTTAACATTACTAGACCCATGATCAATACCTGCTTCGGTGAAAGCCTGAATAGACTTTTGCATTCTTGTGATACAAATACGATTCAGCATCTTGAGAACCCAAATACACTCTTCGCTCATTTGAGCCTGTAAGTTCAATTTCTCCAGTAATGATAAAGCTTTTGAAAACCGTCTTGAAGATTCTTCTTGGTTATGTACACCAGAGTTAAGCAAAAACACATTAATCAGTGAAACATTGAATAACAAAGCCAATGTTTGCCACCATGGTATGAAAAGCTCTGATCTCTGATCTATGGATTCAAAGATATCAAGCACCAAGTTTGAATGCTCCACCAATCTATTCAGTTGAGTTCCATTGGCATCTTCATTGAAGTGCCCTCTATCAACCAGCTTGAACAATAACTTATTATTGACACTTAATACTATATCATGGTACATTAAATTAGCTTGGTTCACAATCAAAGTCTCACAATAAGTAGAATTATCATCAAACCATCTCTTCCAATTATCCAAATCATCATGTAATTTACTCAAAAACTCTGAACTTGTTTCAAAATGACTATTGTTGTAACTTTGGATTTCCCCAGCAATCTTGGATAAGTGGATCATGGCCAGTGCAGGCTTGGTCAACCAACCATCATCTTCAATATGATCATCCAGGGATGGAAGTTCATGACATATAGTATCATCATGGATCTCATAGTCTTTCCCACTTTGGAAGGAGAATAACTTATCAAAAGTGTATACCAGCCAGAAAATATTTGTCAATTTAGTCTTCTCGTAAGGATTTTTGGAATACTTCGGTGGAATAATGTTCAAGTTTAATGACATCCCTTTAGACATCCTTATAGCTGTTCCCAGAGTCATATATGATGAGTTTTGACGATGAGTTGTTCTTAAGTAGAATGTGATCAGTAACCACCCTTGAATCAGTTCAAATGATTGCCATTCAAATGAAAGTTTTTGAATAACGTCAAACGCTGATTCGAATAGATTTGTTTCCAGTTCTGGTTCGTTTTGGAGCCTTTGTTTGATCAGCTGGGGAATACTAGGATCATTCTCAGAGTATCTGATAGAAGTAGCCAGTATTAGATAAAGTAAAGATGAGAATAATCTCGTTGATTGTGATATAGTGTTATTCTGTAACTCTGTGATGAACTTGGAATATTGATCATAGAACATCTTTTCATGTATTATTGCGAACAATGGATTGATTTTTTGCATGTAGTACCTTAGTAAGTAGTCCACTGTATCTATATCATTCACTAGATCAATAAGATGTGTCATTGGTGCTAAAGTCCTTTCTTTCAACCATTTATTATTTGACATATTCCATCCATAGAACTGAATTCTTGGAATGATCAATCCATTGAACTCCTCTTCAGATAAAGCATCACGGACGACTTCTCCGAGCTTCGTAGGTAACAAGTTCTGATGTCTTCTCATAACTCTGTACTTATCTCTTGATACGGCATATTGGTTTTTGGCAAAAGCTTCTTTAAATGATCTCGATTGAGCTGCAAGAACTGCTTGATTGGAACTCTCCAATTGTCTGATTCTACTTTCAAGATATTTCACATACTCTGGTGAGTTCTTACCTTCACTGATGCCATAAGTTGAAGTAGTGGTAGTGCTGAAAGGTTCATCAGTTGATTTAGAATGTGCTTTCGGAGTTGTATAGTTACAAGGATGACTATGTTTAGAACAACTTTGACAAGGGAATTCACCATCACATTTTGTCTTTTGTCTCTTGCATCTATCACAAGCTTTCTTGACTCTCAGTCTACTGGAACCTGGTTTCAGGATTTGACTGTCACTTGAAGATGGTGCCTCTTGTGTGAGTACAGATGATGCCCCATTGTTCTGTGGAGGAAGCGTTCTCTCAGCAGAGGTATTAACTGGATTCAAAATGGGGAAAGAAGACGTCCCTGGAATACTCATCATCTGCAAAGAGGAGAAGTACGAGTTCTGTGCCTTGTTTCGCTGATTCTCTGTGTGATCCATCGGCAGGTTTGTCATGTTTGTTGTGGGTGTAAACAATGATTTGATCAGACAATTGTTTCCAAATATATTTTAATAGTTCCGACTCTTCGGAAATAGTTTTATCTACAATACAAAATCGGTAAAAATAGTTACAATTTATGCCTTTTATATTAGTCGATTTCTATGTACATGTCACTCTCTCTCTTTGATCTCGGTCAGTTTCTCTATTTCTTTTCGGTGTCCTGAAGTTCTCCTCCCTTCTCAAAAGGAGCCTCGTCTCTGGCTTCTTCCAGCATAGGTAGTATACCCTGTTTAGCTAGAGCCAACTATCAATTCATGTTAGTAAATCTTCTCCATGACACACAAGATAAAGTACAGATACATACATCAACACAAGCTTTGTAATCGTACCAGAGTTCATCACACTCGTTGTATAAACTTTTACCCTTTAAGAATTCTGTAGATAGTTAGTATAGTTCATATGGGAAACAATACTGATTAATGAATGATTACTTACTCTCGGTATACCAGTTATTGAAACAGTCATCGTACTCCTTCTTAGCAGCTGTACATTCTGGAGCGAAACTTGAAGACATTGCGTTACCCATAATAAATAGCTATCACCACTGGAACAGTTTGTTACAACAATAAGAATCACAAACTAATTGCAGTTTATCTCGATGCTTCTTTAAAACTTATAGCAAAAAGAAAGAAAAGAAAAAAAAAAAAAAAAAGTTCGCGAAATGTGATTACCAAATCATTTATAGTGACTTTACCTGGAGTTAACAGGCAACATTAAACGTTTATTCATCTACTCACTCCAGTCAGCTTGACTCTCGGTATTACTCTTCTTTGGCTGGTCAAGGTATGCATCGAAATCATCATCCAGTATCACCTTGTTGTTTTCTTTCTCCTTAGAGGATGCAGGAAAGTCATCAGCACCAGTACTTAATCCAGAATCATTTATACCACTGACATTGTTCAATATATCTTTAACTATGTTCTGGGCAGCTTCTCTGGCTGGTGTTTTACTGATATTGTTAGCAGTTGCGGCCACTGTGGCAAAGTTCAAAGTCACTGGAGGTGATATGTTCGGCGTATCTTCAGAATCATCCATTAGATTGGAATCATTAGGTCTAGGTAGTTCCTTATCAAAATTATTCGAATATCTGTGTGCTGTCCTCGTCACTTGACCTGGTGTGTGTAATAAGTTTCCACCTGCTCCATAGTGAGGTGTATGTGGGAATCTTTGTGTTTGGTTCTCATCAGCATCTGTTGATTCTGAACCATCCACTTGGTTTTTCAATGGTGAGCCCGGTTTTCTCTTGACGGGGCTGAACTGCACATCTGAGTTTAGTTTTGGTGGTTCAACTTCAAAAGGAGATGAATCATATTTCTGTTGATAGAATGATTTTCTTTTCTTGTTGTGTTGTGGTGTGACAGAGTTGACCACTGCTTCACGGTTTCTCTTTCTTGGTGTCACTTCAACTTTATAGTTCGTATCAAGATTATTGTGAATCAAGTATTGTCTGGATTCTGTGTTTGTATTTGTACGTTGTAAAGTAGGTGTTGTTTGGTTGACATCAGTTCCATTGGTATTTGATAAGTTTGCACTGATTGGAATTGGAGGAAGAATACTATCAGTTGTATCAAATCCAACATTTCCCTTATTCACTTCTGGCATAATAGGATTATTTTTGACTCTTTCACTAGGAATAAAATCTCGATCTTCAGGAATATCATTCAAGTTATCATTATATCTTTTTTGGAATTGTTGTTGTGTATGATTTGTACTTTCCATTAAAATATCGTCACCACCAAGCACATCACCAGCACTAACTTTCACTGGACTCATTTGTTCGTTTGAATCTGGTATTAGTTCATCTGAACGTTGTTGTATACCGTCTTCCTGATCTATCCCATCTAGTTCATTTTGCTGATCAACTGCCTCCTCATAACCACGTAATTCAACATTAGCACTGGTCTCAAGAAACGTTTTCCAGAAATTCACACCAGACCAAATTTGCTTTGAGTTGCTATGGTATTTCTTCACTATGGGTATTAGTCTTTCATTAATGATTTTATGTGACTTGGCAAAGGATTTATCGATAGATTGTAAAGTCAATGTGATCTCCTGCTCTATTCTCTCTAATTCGATCGCCTGTGCAGCAGCTTCACTGATATTTGAGTTGTTGAGGTTTGGAGTAAAAACCGATTTCCGTCTATTATTGGACGAGTTCCCGCTCGTTATTGAGTACTTCTGTGACATCTCCTGTGAACTCTATCAGCTGTCTGTTGTAGTGTTTGTTTGACTGTTTGTTTATTTGTTTGTTTGTTTTGTTTGTTAACGCGTTTTGCCCTTGTTCATTACGTAAGCATTTTCGAGAGATCAAAAGAAAATATATCAGTCACGTGATAACGGATAAATTATTTACGGCTGTGAATATAATCTGAGAGTGAGTTAATGAGCCTGTTAGTAATGAGTATTTAACCAGTGTGTGAAGCTATCTGTTTATGGGGTGATGAGATTCGGTACATATGTGTCATGTGTACGCCTCGGTAACGTGGCTGTACCATGATATGAAAAGTTGTTTGCTCTATCTGTTTCTGGTTATAATGGAGGCAGTACCTGAAACAGCTGGAATTGGAAAATTTTATTTAGCCGCAGGCAAAGTTGCTAACGGTCGTCTGATATATAAACAAAAACATATTCTTTTGCATCTAAACCAAACAAAGCAAACTGGCGTGTGCTTGTGCTAACTCTGTGTTATTAGATATAAAAGTGTTTAAATCATGGCCAGACCAAAGAACTATTACTTCCTGATACCGTTAATAGGTGGTATTCCATGGACTGGGATGCTTATAGCGATGCTTTCGGCATGGGCTCTACAAGGTCATCCTATCTACTGGTATGTCAAAAGCAACCAATTTCCAGTGTACATCTCTCATATTGGTGCAACAAACTTGAAACCTTTATTCATCAGTTGTGCAGCATGGCAAGGGTTGATGTATGAAATCACATTAATCTTGGAATACGTTTTACGGAAGAAGGGTATATTACAATTCTGGTTTCATAAGAATGAAAGAAACTTGTTATTTGCTGCCACCATTCTAGGTGGTATTGGACAGTTAGGTATTACTTTCTGTGCTATCTTTGATACCAAAACATACAAGAAAGTGCATCATTCTATGTTGGGTGTGTTTATTGCATTTGTCATGTTATCTATGATCTGTCTTGTTAGTCACTATATGTTGATGGGTATACATTATAGAAAGATACATGTTCATCACAAGAGATTTAACAAGTTTATGGTTTCAGCTATTTTGAAGATTATCTGGACATTTTTCGCTATTGTTTTTGCTATCTGCTTTGGACTTATCAAGAATAAGAGTATAAGTAGTTGTTTTGAATGGACTTTAGCATTTTGGTATTTGGTGTTGTTTTGCATATTCTCATGGGATCTATCATCTGCAGCAAAACATCAACACAAGAACCAGCCTTATATCAAGAACTGGACCGGTCATGGTTACTACATGTACGAAAAACATTTCGGTGCCTCAAGTGACGATGACTACTCTAAAGAAAGTGCTGACCAAGAGCATACCATTGGAACTCAAAGATCAAGAGAGTTCACAGAAGAAGAGTTGCGTAACTATCCAGTTGATACCTCTACGAACAACTATCCAATGACAACTACAGAAGGTGAACAAGTTGAATTCTACAATAACATTGACAGTCCAGTCCAACAAACTAAATAAACATCATGCATTAAGAGACATTAAACAACTTTGTAGTTCATTCAAATAGATATGAAAACTCACTCAAGTATGCTGAATCATCATTGATAACAATTCTTATACTTTCTGTTAAATACTTTTCATATGGAGAAGAGTCAATGAGTATTGGATCACTGAGGTACTCAACAGAGACTTTTTTGAAGGCTTCACTAGAGTAATATCTATTATCAGAGATAGTATCATTATTGAAAATGTCAGTGGATAGTTTGACCTTGTTTTGGAGGACAATTTCTTTGTTGATTGAAATATCTGGGGTCTGAAATGAATCAGGGTCCAATTCAATGCTGCCCAAGTATTCCTGCTTGATCAAGACATTTTCGATGTTTTCTGAGATTGGGTCATCTAGCCTTGTCACTGGGAAGGCGGTGATTGTCATCGTCATCCTTATCTCTTCTCTTTGGTTGATGACCTTCAATTTTGCGTAACTTGAGCACGTTTGCTTTACGTTCTCGTTTGTTTGGTTTATCATGGTCATTCTTATCTTCATCATCACTCAATTTTCTTTTTACTTGATCATTTCTCAAGTGGATAGCTGAAACTGGGGATTGGTCTTCAATTTTCACAGAGTTTGGTGTGCTAAGAAGGCCCTCTTCATCTGAAGGTAATGAACTCAACTCAGAATCAGGACTTGGGCTATTGAGCATACGCCAAACTGACATTCGTCTTCTAGACTGGTCAATCAACATGCTTCTACCTCTATCCAGATCCAAGACAGATGGATTAGGAGTATTCGGTGAAACAGGAGTTGGGTGAGATAAAGGGGAAATTGTAGGAGTACTCTCATCATCACTTAGATCATCAAAATCATCTGAATCAGTTGAATTTGTTGAGTTTGCTGAATTTGTTAAAGAGTTTACCTCTGGCTGATATCCATCAGGTCTATTAAACTGAATAGGATGACCTTCTGCAATATGTGATGCTTCTTCCTCACCGATGTAGACGTCATTGCCCGAAGAGTCAATCTTAATGATTCTTAAAGTATTCACATCCAATTGGACAGATTCACACGACCATTTGCAGCATTTATATGTGCAGCAGAACTGATACTTTTTTGATTTTGAACATACCTTATTAGCTTCTGGATCAAGCTCACCTTCGATCAACTTGTAACAACGACCTTTTGTGATTTTATTCGTTTTCGACGGTCTTCCTTGAGAACGAACATAGTACATGGTTCCTTTTTCTATCCTGTTAAAATGCAAACATTTATTACCTCTGTGACCTGCCAAACATGGTTTACAAGCAAACCTCAATTTTGCAGCCTCTAGCATCTATGAATGAAATGTAATTAACTCTTAACACAAATATTGAATAAAAATTGTTGATTTGTAACTCAAGACAGTAGTTTATCAGAATTTAAAGCTGTTGGATAGCAAGTTTAGTCTTTAGAGACTTCTAGTATGACAATTTTCAATCAGGATATCAGGTTTTCAGTACAACTTTTGATTCTGGGATACCAACAAACTAACCACAAACACAAAAAATTATTTGTGAACACAAAAACACAACAAATACCAACAATGGTAGCATAAAGAAGGAAGCAGATTGTGGAGCCCATCTTCAAATGGGGTTATGTATAATATGACTGAGCATTTTAGATAACAGCTTTAAAGTGGGACATGATATAGTGATAGCCAAATAATCATTAACCACTCAACTACATTGAGTAGTAGATCCATTCAAGTGCAGTAAGGACTAAGGACTCGTAGGCTTTTAGCTAACGTAATTGTAATATGACTTCCAAGTTGGTTGACTCATCTGACGCTTAAAGATTTCTCTATTTCATAATTAGTACATTAAAGATAATTCTCCTTGGTGAGAATGTGTTTAAAGAGTATTTTTCTTATCAAATATAAAAAATTAGACAAAGAGATGAAGAACGCTTATAAAACGTCAAAATTAAGTATATAACATGTACCTCTCAATTTATCATAGCTCGACTGCTTCAGTCTATATTGTATAGCGTGAACTACATCGTATGTAATTTCAACACGTCATTTCTCATACATTTCTTCTAAAAAAATGATGCTACTCATCAAACCTTCAACTTCGTCTTCTCATGGACCATCAAACGGCGTGCATGAAGCTCTTGTCTCAAATCATGAAGAATCAACTCAGTGTCCTGAAGCAAGTTGGCCAAGTTGTTACTCTCAAACTCTCTCAATGTAGGAGGATACTTCCCGTAAGTTGATGGATCTCTGGATTTCTCTGGTAATGGGCCCTGTAGTTTAGTTGGATCTTCAACACCATATACTGGGTTCACCAAGGCTGGGTCCTCACTGGCCCTGTGATCTTTATTATCAGTTATCCCCAAGGAATTCTCAGATTGTGTATCTATCTTAGGTGCTGGAACAAGCTGAACACGAGGTCTTTTAGGTACTTCTATCTTCTTGAATTTGACATACTCTTTCTGCTTCTTTACCCTTTTGTGAGATCTTGAATCATCCAACCCAAAACATCCATCAGTGATATGACATCTAGGACAACTTTGATAGTGCTCACCATTTGGTTTGAGTAAGAAAGCTTTTCTAGGGTCTGCACGGGCTTTAACTATATCAGCTTTGGTTGCGGCATCAAGAATAAAGATATGAGAACCAACTGACTTTGCTAAATCAACCCCAAGTGAAGCGTCAAACAAGATATCTTCGTCTCTATGTTTATTGATCTTGTATGATTCAGCAACTATAGCAGATGATCTTGCTATTTTCAACCGACATGTTGTTTTGTGATTAAGATCCTTTGAACACCCTATCTGATCGTAATGATACAACTTTCTGTTGGAAATGAGAGTCTCTCTAACATGGGTGCACTGCTGGCTCTTTCCCGTCCATAGGCATTGTTCACATGAGAAAATGTAACTTCCTAGAGTGATCATTTGAATGGCAGAACTTTGTGAAGAGATAAACGTGAAATGTATAAGCAAATTTAAATAGTTTTTGAGTCTTTTATGTTTTATATGGTTTGAGTACTGGCTCTATAAAGTCAGTTGATAGCTAAATTGTATGTGATACAGACATTCTATTCAACGCTGTGACATAACTCTGTTTTGATTTGATTTTACTCGACTATTTTAGACTTTAATTGGTTTTGTGTCAGATATCACGAAGATCAGATTATCATCGACAAAGTATGGCCCTTAGTACCACGCTAAGGTAAGCTATAAGTATCACTGATCTGCTTAGTGCTCTAGGACTAATCACTACAACTACACTTCCTTCGGAATCAACTTCCAAGTGCAAACTCTTTAACTTTCCATTATGCAAAGCTGTACACTAAAATTATATACAACCGACTAATTATAACAATAATACACCACGCTAACGAATACCAGAATATCCCAACCTCTAAATCTAAACTATAAACAAAACATGACTTAACTTAACTTTATCAACAGAAAAAAAAACCAACCAATATACTCTTAAACAACAGGTCATAATCATGCCCACACTGAAGTGGAAGAACCTTTATTATACTTTGTATTTCCCCAAATGTCTCCCAAGTACGAACCAGTAGAATCTTCCAATGCGATACTAGAAGATGGTGTTAATGGAGCAGTCATGAGATCTGAGTTGCTTAAACCAAATGATGAAGTTCCACTGGAGATTTGTTCCAAAGGAGCTCCAAAAGCACCAACAGAACCAGGTCTAACAGGTACTCCAGATCCAAGACCTTGAGGTTGGGATCTTAAAGTACTCAATAAATCAGGATGGTTCAAGCGTGATTGTGCTTGTGGATAGCTATCGTAACTCAAATCACTCACTTCATTAAATCCACCAGTTAAAGATTGTGGAAGTTGTTGATGGAATGCCCCATCAGTGAATTGTTGTTGAGGAATATGTACATGAGGTTGTGTAGCTTGAGACACTTGAGAAACTTGTGAGACTTGTGGAATTTGAGCCATCTGTGGTGAAATAACACTAGAAACTGGACGTTGTGGTTGGATGATTGCTTGTTGTTGTTGAGAGTTCAAAACACCATTACTGAATTGTTTGAGACGAGCAATCTGTTGAGGATTGGACTGTGCTAGAAGAAACTGTTGTTGTTGTTGCTGTTTCAACTTAGCATTCATAGCAAAATTTGATTGGCCATGTTGTTGTTGTTGAAATCTGTGATTATTTCCATTGTTATGATGTCTGTTGTTATTAGTGTGATGAGAGTTATGGTTGTGATTTCTATTAACATTGACATTTGGAGCATAATGATGGTTGAATCTTTGATGCTTTGTGTAGTTAGCGATAGCATTTTCAATCTCATTGAACTGATGATCAAAAGCTGTAACCTCCATCTTACGTTTTGGTGCTAAAGAAATTTGACCACTTGTACCAGCCTCTGATAACTGTTGTGGATGCACCATCTGTTGTTGGTATTGTAAGTCACCTGAGAAGAACGCCATTATAAGTAAATAATAAAGACGTGGTCAACTAGTGAACAAACAATGAAATAAATAATGGAACAATAAACCCTAACAAAGTAATGCAGAAGACATATAAAAAACACAGCTCACCCAAGAAAAACCCAAAACGATAACCTGAAAATACCTAAAAATGCCTAAACCGTAAAGAATGGAAGAGAATATTCACAATAACAGTACTGAATACCTCAAAGCTTGACAAGAGCGTGAAATAATCGGACTAATCTAACAAATTATAGCAAGATCTGTATGTTCTTCACAGACCGAATTTTTTTCCGGGCCCAATTTTTGTTATTTTTTTGTTTGGCGAGGAGTTAGTGACACGCTGGACAATGGCAGATACTCTAATTTAGTCACGTGATGGAATATTTCCCTTGTTGGAAACTCCCACTTTTCTAGACACTTTCAAATTGAAGCGTTGTTTAAGCTGAGTGTATGTTTGGGCGGTAAGCACTTGACGGTAAAAACACTGGTAAAAGCGCACATTGTCACTCTGCAATCGATCATTAGTCATGACACAGCTTGGTCTACTGGAACTTGTGGATTTCTCCCTTCGAAAAGGGACGTCTCCTTCTGTTTTCCAATCTTTAGTCCAACAATTGAATCATAAACAAGAGATCCAACTTGATCAGATAAAGGCATTGATCAGTGAAGACTCGGAGTTCGAGCCTATGAAACTTGTGTACATCACCACTGCTTCACTTAACAACCAAGCAACACCTTTCAAGATGGCTAACATTGTGCTCAATCTGCAATATGCCACTCAACTGAACCAAGCTTTGTTATTAAGTGCCTACATATCAGAGTTAAGAAACGACCACATTGTCAAATCATTCACTTCTTTCAATCACTTCGAGATCAGTGAACTTGTGGTATCCGCTGTCTCATATATCAAGTACTTGCTAACAGTGGAAAACACAAAACTAGCTGGGAGCTTTGCATTGTTATTGAACAACATCATATCTTTCTTGCCGCAGGATTCCTCTTCTTCAATAATATCACAAGAACAATCTGAAGTATTGGCTTCTTTCATACAGCTTTTGAAATCTCAAAAAGTTTATATACATCAAGAATTCGAAGATAACCTAGCAAGCTTCTCCAAAAAGGCATCAATTGCAGTATCGTTAAGACAATCAATTTCCTTGACTCAATCAACATCAACTGTTGCTACCCACTCAAGTTTTTTGAAATCAAATAAGATCCCAAAATATCTATGGCTTAACTCACTAGTGGAGAATTGGGAAACTCATCATCCAGGTCTAGTATCTGCATTCGAACAGTTCTCAAAAGTGAAAACTTCACAAAATGTCCTAAATGAACTTTTAGCTGTATCATTCGAAGGTTATACAACAGCTTGTCAATCGCATGATAAAAACTCATTCTTCGTATACAACTGGAAACTGTTCCTTTTGAAGAGATTACCAACACTGATCAAGAGCTTGAACTTGAAAAACCTGGAGACATCTCTAACAAACGCTATTAATCTAATTGATCCTAAAATCATTCAGTCTCTGAAAATTGCTAGCGGGGGTGATGTTGATACCACTCTAGATGATATGTTCTCTTCATTTCCTTCAACCACAACTGATATCAGACATGACTTTATTAGAGATTGTATCTTATTGGGTTTATTGCCTCCACAGTCATTTAACACAATTCTTAGACAAGATGCTGCTGCTGACAGCAGACCTTTACCATCAGTAAATAACCCAACCAACACCCAATCACTAGAGGAGAAGTTCAATCAGACTTTACTTGAAATTAATACAGAATTTATTTCTTTAGAAGACTCTAACATTTTGGAGTTCTTGAATAGCTTTGCTGATATGGAAGGGTCAAAGCAAGAAGAAGCTTCAAAATTGGTTGTACAATATGTGCACAAGTTTACTACAGAGGATGATTCATCCAGACTTTATCGTTTATGTTTGGCATTAGGATTGGTTAAAGACGCATTACATATCATTCTTTTCCACGTTTCACCAAGACAGGTATTGGCTCCTATAATGAATTATCTTGATAAATGGGAAACGAGTAATGATGAAATGAACTTCCAGGATTCTTGCTTTGGTGGTATTTTCTTATTATTTCTATTAATTGTTAAGAGATTCAACATTCAATTGAACGATCTAATATCAATGAAATCATCACTCGAGCAACCCTCATTCTGCATTTCATATCTATCGAGATTGGGTAATTGTGCACAGATTGACTCTCAAGACTCATATAAATCAGAAGTATTGAGTAGTTGGATCAATGCATTATTTGACTCTGGTGGAATATCTGATGAGTTGATGCGTGTTTCAACAACTCAAGAATGCTTCGACATTTTACCAAACGTGTTCCAACAAGCTTTCATAGCATGCAATAGAAATATCGTCGATCAAGACACTGTGAAAGGTGGTTTGGAATACTTCTTGCAACCGTTCTTAATTGGTACAACAGTTGGTATATTTGCATGGTCAATGACATATCTCTGGAGACAACATGATGTGAGTACATTGGTCAACTTATTGAAACCTTTAATAGCACCAACTGATATTAGTGGTGAATCACTACATTTACATAAGATCGTTCTATCGATTTATGGATCAGAACTATATCGTGCCCTAGCTCATGTTGATAGCACAGGCACTAAGATTGATATGGAATTATTATTGGCATTACGTCAGTACGAGGAAAACGATTCTTCTCCTGGAATATTTGAGTTACAAATTGCTTCTGAAAGAAACTCGGGTAAACATTCTGATGAAAGTTCATTGTTAGAAGGCTTCCATACTTTATTCTATAATTTGATAAATTGGAGTCAATCTTCAGCAGTTCCTACTTTTGAATATCACAAGTTCTCAAACTATATCGATTTCTTTGGAGCAGATGTTATAATTGATTACTTCATTAGCCAGATTACCACTGCTCAAACCAGCAATTCAAAGAGTTTTCAATTGATCTTGGAAGCTTCAGGCTCTATCTTAACCTCACATTACATCAGTCCTCTATCATCTACTAAAGCATCAAGCTTACAGGCTCTTAAATCTCTAGAACTCGTTGATAAAGCAAAAACTTATACAAAAGAATATCAATTATTGAATGTCTTGATTGCAAGAAAAAAGGCAATCAAAGATGATGAACTGAATGCGGAAATATTCAAACTCTTATTCGACAAGATCTACGAGAGTATACAGACAGGTACATCGATATAAGATGCGTCAAAATCAAATGAAACAAACTACAATTTGGTTTGCATAGTCTTAAATAAAGAAAATAAACTATTCAATTTAGTGTCTTTTCAATTGCGAAATTTGCGTTTTGAATGTAGTCAAACTTAAGCAGGTGTCATCATTCGTGAGTTTGGATTAGTTCCATCATCGAAATTACCTTCATTCTCATGGTACATATCTTCCAAGTTCACACTCTTTGTAGGTTTTTTGTTATTGGCTTTCTTCAATTTGTTAGCCTTCTTTAGTT
This sequence comes from Wickerhamomyces ulmi, assembly GCA_030569675.1. Lineage (NCBI taxonomy): Eukaryota > Fungi > Ascomycota > Saccharomycetes > Phaffomycetales > Wickerhamomycetaceae > Wickerhamomyces > Wickerhamomyces ulmi. Next base: position 350,076 of record JAJMLN010000001.1, read on the forward strand.
CATTTTCAGCTTGTTTATTTTTCAATGCACTAGCAGCTTGTTCATCATCTAATAGCCATAAAGCAACATTTGGACCTTTCTGGAAACCAACAGCTTCATCTTCTTGTTCATTACTTGCTTTACCTTCCATGACAACTTGTTGAACATGTTCTTTTTGTTTGGCACGATCTCTCATTCTTTCTTCAATTGTTCCACGAACCAACAATCTATAAACTGTAACTTGACGGGTTTGACCCAATCTATGTGCTCTATCCATAGCTTGGGAATCAATAGTTGGATTCCAATCGGAATCATAGAAAATAACAGTATCAGCTGCAGTTAAATTGATACCCAAACCACCAGCTCTTGTGGATAATAAAAAGACAAAGATCTCAGGTTTTGTTTGCCAATCACTGACTAAATCACGACGATCATCTAATTTCGAAGAACCATCCAATCTGATATATTTATACTGTCTGTAAGTCAAGTATTCTTCAACCAAATCCATCATCTTGGTCATTTGGAAGTAAACTAGAACTCTATGGTCATTCTTCTTTAGATCGGCTAATAATTGATCAAGTTTAGCAAGTTTGGTAGAATCAGTGATAAATCTATTCATTGATGGCATTTTGATTGAGTTGTAACCCACTTTATTGTTTAGAGGAGGTGGAAGCATTTCTGCTTTAGGGAATTGAGACAGTGGTACCTGCTTTTCAAATAGTTCCATTTGTCTATTCAGAGGTAGAGGTGCCAAAGCTTGTCTTATTCTCAAATTGTACAGTTCAGTTCTCTTGTCATTTTCAAATGTCTTATCTGAACAAATGACTTCAATTGGAGGAGCAGAAGCAGCTGGTCTAGCAGCAGAATCTTGTACATTTATGTACATATCATTGTAAACTGTTTCTTTTACCTTCACTAACTGTTCTGCAGGCTTCTGCTGGTTGATTAATAAGAAATTCTTGTCGTCATTTTCATGATCATTAAAGGAGTCATCAAGTTCTTGTGGAGAGTATGTTTTCAAATCAATAGCTCTTTCCAAGATGTTCTTTCTTGCAATTTGTGAAACCCTTGAAGGGCTTGAATCGATGAATTTCAACCAAGTAAATGCATCATTATTATCTTGGTTGTCATGGATGTATTTGGCGTTCCAAATATTGAGCAAATGGTCCAAAACTTTGCTTTTAGTATCAATGTTGTTATCTTCATTTGGTGTTAAAAGATCTCTGTATAGTAATTTTGGTAGATTGAATTCAATCTGGTTGGAAGTAGAATAAACATACTCCAAGTCATTAGTTTCTCTAAGGAATGAACCTGTTTCGGCAAATTTACCGAATGAGAAGGAACTCTTGACATCATCTCTTTCGAACAAATCAGGGTGGTTACACACCTTTCTGAATTGCATAACAAGATTGATCAAAGATTGGTTACTATCATCGGAACCAGATGTGACTTTCTCAATCAAATCAGCTAAAGAAATTTGAGATTTCAACATCTTGTAAAGTTTCTGTTGTCTGTTTGTCAAATCACAGTAAACATCAATTTCAATCTTATCACCCAATTCTGATTGAACATTCTTCTTGATACGACGCAACATGAATGGTTTCAAGATAACATGCAAACGACGCAATTGCTGTTGATTCAACTGAGTATTTGATTGTGCATGACTTTCAATATCTTTGGAGAACCAGTCACTGAATTCATCATGACTATCGAATAATGTAGGCATGATGAAATGTAATAAGGCCCATAATTCTTGCATAGAGTTTTGAATTGGAGTACCTGTCAATAACAATCTGTTACGACATTGTAATCCTAGTAAGGATTTCCATCTTGATGATTGTGATGATTTGATAGCTTGAGCTTCATCCAAGATCATGTATTGCCATTTGATTCTTTGGAAGTACTGAATATCAGCAACCACTAATTGATATGAGGTGACCAAAACATGGAATGGAGAGTCTTTGGTGTATGTAACATTCTTTCTATCCCAAAATTTTCTCAGCACTTTACGATCTTTGGCATTACCCCAGTATGGTAACACTTTGAAGTCAGGGACGAACTTTGTGATTTCTTGTTGCCAATTATGTAGAGTTGAAGCAGGAGAAACGACCAAGAATGGACCCCAAATGTTGTGAGTTTCAGCAAGATAAGCTAAAACAGAAATAGATTGGACTGTTTTACCCAAACCCATTTCATCTGCCAAGATACCATTGATACCTTGATCGTATAAATTAGCAAGCCAATTCAAACCTTTAACTTGATATTCTTTCAATGTACAACTTAATAGTTTTGGTTGTTCGATAGTAATATCACCTAATGAGGTAGGGTTTTGGAAATTCAAATCATCATCATCGATATTAATTTGTTTGATTTCAGAGTCATTTTGTTTTCCATTAAACTCTTGTGCTCTTGCCTTAGCATCTAACAAAGCGCTTTGAGCATTTGCAGCTGCCGCTTTCTTGATTTCATCTTCATTATCAGAATCAAAATCAAGTTCACTAACATCTCTCTTTTGAGCATCAACTGGAGCCTCAATACCATCATGAGCAGTAGATTGTGGTGCTGTACCCTCAATTTCATCAGTTTTAATCTTTTTACCAATGAAATGGGAATATAATTCGGTTTGAGTGATCAAGAAATTCAATTTTCTAGCTTGTCTTCTACTTTCTCTATCATCTTCCTCTTTCTTGGCTTTATCTTGTGCTTCTTTTTCAGCTTTCTTTCTTAGATCACGTTCCTCTCTTTCGTTACGTTTCCAGAAACTGAACATTTCTCTCATACCTCTTCTAGCCTTTGCTTGAAGATCTTTTTGAGTCTTGTTTGTACGAACTTGCCATTTTTTAGCTTCTCTAGCACAAAGAATGGCAGTTTTTCTAGAGTTAACCAATCTAGTTTGAGTTGCTTGTTGGATCAATCTATGAATTTTTGGAGCATCTTTTCTAGATAAATCTTTCCAAAGTGTGAAATATGTGTTATCATATTGTCTTTTGATTGCCCTGAGCTCTTTAGCAGACATTTTTGGTTCATTGGACTTTGCATCTGAGTTGGCATTTGATGCTGCAGATTTTTTGGATTTAGGATGTGTATCGTTGATGACATCTTCGATCTTCTTTTCAGCTTGTGTTTTAGCATTTCTTGTTCTGGCGCTACCGCCAGTGGCTCTTTTCTTGTTAGGAGGTTGTTTGTCTGTAGAGTCATTTCCTGGAGCTGGAGCAATCGATACCAGACCGTTACCATGTTCAGATTTCACATCACCATCACCATCGTCGGCGGTCTTTCTCTTTCTTGAGCCACCACGAGTTTTCTTGGTCTCTTCAACCGCTCTGGCGTTCTTTCTTTTCTTTGCTTGGACCACTGGTGGTTCCTTCTTCTGTATCTCAACAGATGACAACTGTTTGAGAAGCTTCTTCACTTCCAAAGTTTCTGCAGAAGACTTGTTAAGAAACTCGAACTCTTCTCTGTTCAGATAGTCCCAGTTGTCTGCTTTTAGTGCTAGAAGATCCAATGTAGCGATATGAGCCAGGTTCGATTTCAGTCTGTGTAGATAAGAGTCCTTTTCCTTACGGTATTTCAGCTCGTTAGCCTGTTTTAGCTGATGTATGAAGTCTTTAGGTACAAGGTCTTTGTTGAAGAAAGCATCTCTGTCAACATCTGTATGATCTTCTGAATGACCGTTCTGTTGTATATCTTTGGCTGATTCAGGAGCCTCGGAGGAGTGTGGTGAGGAGAGAATGGAAGATATCGCCATCCGCTGTTGTCGAGTTAGCGTGTGTGTTTCTAGTAAAAGTTGATCTGGATTGTTACTTACTTGCGTGTTGTTCTCGCTGGGCGTTTGTGGGGGATGATCCATTATGTGAAGTGGTGAAATGGAACCAATTGTTGGTAGTTTATACGAGGTAAACGGGAGGTAGCAATGGCGAGTTGTTTTGTAATTTTGTTTTTGTCGAAAATTTGTGGGCGTCTCTCGTTCTTGCCTTTTTAACAAATTTCAAACTTGATTCTTCTGTTTCCACTCACTACAAAAACAGAAATTAATAGATCTCAACTGAACTACACAGGCGTAGCGCAGTAAATAAACTGGGAATAGTATGGATGTTCAAATAGGATACTTTAAGAAGGATTAGAGCCTCTTTCTACGCGCTTTTCCCGCACTTATGGGTCATTAACCCGTTTATCTCCAATCATCACCAACTAAAATGACCCAAACTTGTAGTCCAAATCAATCTAGCACTAGATGTTCATATGGTCCTACATGACTTTCTCTACATTAATCGCGTGTATATTTACCCAGGTAACTCCAAAGTTTTCTGAGTGGCTAATTTTAGTGGGTTTTTGTTCCACATTGACCGAGTTTTGTATGCTGATGCTGCAAACCATGTTTTTATGCGTTCTTTAACGTCTGCAAATTTTATTAGCTGAAAAATTGAAAACTACTACAAACCCGTCTCATTGGCTGGGCACTAAAACCACGCAACTGTAGTTAACCGGAAGTAGGGAAGGAGCACACTGTGGCCCAACGGGATTCCTAACGATATCCTGTGTAACTATGATACATTCCCAAGCTTATCAAGTAACTATACTGGCTATTAGCGTGTTTGGGGCTACATATTCCTCATATAGAGTGTGATTCTCCCGTTTGGTTATGAGCCCGTGAAAATTTGTCTATAAATACATAGCTAAACAGTACCTTCAAATATGGGTATCATAATACTCCAGGTAATCATATATACAAGCTTCTATTCTTTCTTCTAAACCTATCCACGTAGTGTTTTCTGTATTAACAAGGCACCAGCAACACTCACGTTCAAACTATCAATCAAAGGATTCACGTCATCTCCACTGTCAATCTGAACAATGTAATCACTCTTCAATTTCAAAGTGGTTCTAATACCTTCACCTTCGGATCCTAGGACTAACACACAAGGTCCTTGTTCTAGTAGTGCATTCAAATCATTCATATTGACAACTTTGGATTGTAACGTCTGTTGAATCTTAGAATCTCTATGGTGTTCATCAATGGAACCAGCAGAAATAAAAGTCCATCCATTCTTGGAACTATTTTCAAAGAACTTTAAAGGTTTGGAAGCAGTCATTATTGGTAGGAATTCAGTAGCACCGACAGATGTTTTTGTAACAACTGGTGATAATGGGGCACTGTTTTTTTCTGACATAACTAAAAAATCAGCACCAAGGAAGTATGCAGATCTTATAATAGCACCAATGTTATGAGGATCAGTAACACCATCCATATAGATACCTAGTGGGTGTACATTTTTGGTTGTGTATGGTTGTTCTAGTACATCACCAAAATTATCTTCTTCAACAATATAATCTTGATCCACTATAGAGCCTAATTGGAAAACTGGTGTAGGTGCCAAAGGTTTGGTTTCAAGAACGTATCCATTATGAATACCGTTATTTGTAAGTGCATTCAATTCATTCTTCGAATCAACAATAACTGTTTTCACGCCTAACTTGGATGCAAGCTTAAAGATTTCTTTATCTTTTGTTTCAGGGTTATGTATGAGTAATTTATTGAAAAATTCTCTCTTATTGGCAGTTAAAGCAGCTAATACTGCTGACGATCCATAAATGAACTCGGATAGAGGATTTGGCTTTAAACTTCTGTAGATGTCTCTTGACTCAAACTTCCTCTTATGTTGATATCTTTGTTGTTTATTCTCTTCGTAAGATTCCTTCTTTTTTGCATATCTAGTTTGACGATACTTATCTCTTCTTTCAACACTATCATTCTCCAAGCTTCTTGAGTGCTTGTGAGCAAATCTCTTCTTGAAAAACTCATCTTTAGGTTCACCAGCCTTTTCCCAGGCCTTTTCAGCCTTCTTTATGGGTATATTTTTGGTAACTGAAGACTTTTCTCTATGATCATACTCCGATTTGAAAGGAGACTTGATGTTGTTCAAGTATCTGAAGCTACTGAAACCTCTCTTCTGGATTAAACTCATTGTGAATACTGTGTTGATCTAACTCATCACTAGTAAAGACTTCACAAACACTAGAACAATTAAAAATTTGTATTGTGTTGGAGTGCTCATAACCAAAATTGCTTATATGAAGAAAAAGGTGTTTAAAGAAAACGATTTTATAACAGCTTACTTTTACTTCCCATTAGCGATACAAATGATCGAATAGCTTTCACCAGTATCGTAAGTCTTGAGTATAACAGGTCTACATGAACATGTATAGTTTTATCACTATTTTCATTATTACATTCATTTAATAAGCGAAACTATTAAAATTACCCCAGTTGACCAGCAATTGGTTCTCTCTTATTCATATATCACACATTATGGTTCCAAGTTTGATTATGTTCTTTCAAAAACTCGTTGACATCAAACTCTGCTATTTTAGCATTGAAATCTCCTTGGAGCTCATCCTCAATTTTGAAATCACCAAGTGGAGAATTATTATAACTAGAGTTTGTACCTTGTATAGATTGGGGTGTCGCTGAGTTCTTGATACTGTTGTTATTGTTGTTGACGTAGTTGTTGTTATTATTGGCTGTGTTGTTAGTAGTAGTATCTTGTTGACTGGTAGCTGTTGATGGGGTCACATTGGAACTATTATTAGTTGTTAAAGCACCAAACTGGGATTCAATTTCCTCGATTTTACGTTCCAAAATTGCTCTTCTCTTTTGTTGTTCTGCCATAACTTTGTGTAGATGCACAACATAGTCCACAGTTCTATTAATGATGACTGATTTACTAGCCTTAACTTCTTTACCTTCAGAATCCACGTATAACAACGAAGGTGGAACAGTTAACCCAAGTTCTTTGATTTTCTCCTTAATTAAGTCTCTTCTTCTTCTTTCGACTTGGTTGTGGAACTCTCTTCTTCTTCTAAGTTTATCCTCTTTAGTCAATTGACTTTTAGGTAAGGATTGACTTGTCAATGAAGAACCTGGAGCTGGACTAACACCCAGACTTCTTGGAGATTTGAAACTTGAAGGGTCAAAAGATGAGTTATATGGACTTAATGCAGAATCATTATATGAGTTTGGAGAAGCTATTGAGTTGATTGAGATGGAACCGTGTCTTTGTGGAATAGTTTTGTTGTTAGCCGGACTGAAATAAGCAGGATTGGAGCTAAAATCCGTTAAATTATGAGGTTGTGGACTCGAAACATCAAGAGTATCATATATAGAGTCGTGTCTATGTTGTTGAAAAGAGTTTGAGATAGAGTTGGATATAGAACCTTGACGAAGTCTCTGTTGCTGAAGAGATTTAGAAAGACTTTGCTGGATGGACTGAGGTTGAAATGAGGCAGAAGAGTATGGGGAACCAACTGGTGACAAATAGTCTGTATTAAACGAACCTGAAACATCTTGTAACAGTTGGTTCGGATCCAAATGTTTTGTGGTTAATCCGAAGTCATCATCCTCATACTTCTCATGATATGAGTGTGAAAGACTTGAAGGGTTGATTATTTGAGGATGAGATTGGTTCAATTCTTCTGGATTGACATGGAAATTTCCATGAGCTGGTTGCTGTTGAGAGATGTCATGAGGAGACTCAAATGAGGCAAACTCCAACAGTTCATGCTCGGGAATGGTTGAAGACATGTCTAGGTTGAAGTCATTCAAGTCCAATTTTTCAGCATCAAATTTTAATATATCGTCTGTGCTCATTGTTTCTAAAATATGGGGTTGTAGAAAATGTATGCGGTACTGAACCGTTGTCTAGCCGTAAAAATTGCAAAACTAGGTGTGAGTGTAAAAGCCAAAGTAAAAGGAGTGAGCCCAGGAATTGCACAGGCTAGAGTATATTTGTATCCTAAAAGACCGTTTCTAACAGTTGGATTAGTTGTATCTTCAAAAGTCGAACTATTTTTGGTGCGTAATTTACAATTTTGTTATTGTTGTTTTCAATCGTTGGGAAATTACAACTTTTTCGTAACCCTCGACTTCCCAATCCGGAAATAAAAATGGAAATATATAATCCGGGACCTTCTAATATGCACAAATAGTGACAAACTAACCAAAAACAAAAACCAACCTGGCAAAAAGAGCCGTCAAGAACAAATTAACGTCAACATCAATTGAATAAAAAAATAGCATTATAAAAACACAATGTCAGCATCGGAATCTAACCTCAGAAGCCAGTGGCAACAATGGTCACAATCACACAACCTGCAATCGGGATCGTCTATCAATGAAAGTGCAAAGACGCTTTTTGGTGGCTGGGCTGAAACACTTAATAACACTGCTAGCGACGTTTACAATAGATTGCCCTTAACACAACAGGATGCTGAGTCTGTGAATAATCAGGAGCCGGAATGGTTCAAGCTTACGAGATTTGAACGTTTAATGGGTTTCATTGCTTGTCTTTTGGGTGCAGCCGCTTGTTTTACCATCTCATTCTTGCTATTCCCAGTGTTAGCACTAAATCCACGTAAATTTGGTTTGCTATGGTCTCTAGGGTCGTTGTTATTCGTGATATCGTTTGGGTTATTACAAGGACCAGTTGCTTACTTCAAACATTTAACTTCTAAAGAAAGATTACCATTCACCGTCTTCTTCTTCGGATCCATCATTGCCACTATATATTTCAGTGGATTCCTAAAGTCAACCATATTGACCTTGATTTCCAGTATCGTTGAGATCATTGCCGTCATCTACTACACCGTTAGTTATTTCCCCTTCGGTACACAAGGTCTTAGAATGGCTACCTCTGTTGGATTTAGACAAGTCAGTGGTTTGGTTATCTAAACCATCCTTCCCAAAAATTTGTGCAGTATATATTGAGTTCTTATGGAGCTTGGTAACTTTAGTTATCGCTAATGATTATGATTACAGCTGTAATACTTGATTGATTATCAAATGAAGCTAATGTACATATTCTAACAACTATTCAAAGATGTTTACATCTATTAATTGATGTCTGTAATGTGTTTTTTTTTTGTTTGGCATAACTCTTAATATAGTGTAGCCTTATAATCATATTTCTCGATATCTTCGATTAATGTTGAGCCTTTTGGAACCCATCCCAACTCATTCTTTGTAATCTCACTAGAAACCGTTGCATTCAATCCAATAGGACCACCAAGGAATCCAAAATCTTTGAAGGCTTCCTCATATGTAACTGATTTAGTTGGGATTCCATACCTCTTACCAAACGCCTCAGCAAGGTCTTTGATAGTCACAGACTCTTCACCAACACCATGGTATGCATGTCCAGCTTTACCCTTTTCAGCAGCTAAAACGCATAATCTAGCAGCATCATATCTTTCAACAGAACTCCATGCGTTCAATCCATCACCAACATATAGGGCAGCATTGATTTTGAGCGCTTGACCAAGATAAACCACTGCAAACCCAGCACCACCATCCCCATGGACAGTTGGAGCAAATCTAACAACGATGCTTCTGATTCCTCTATCTTTCAAAGATATAGCGTAAAGTTCAGTAGTCAATCTGATTCCCATTTCGGAATTTAACAGATTTGGATCATAATCAAAGAATCTCTCATTTGCAGCAGGAGTTCCAAGAGGATGAGCTAGTGATAGATTACCATTAGTGATAACAAAAGCTTTTCCAGTACCTTCCAATGCCTCAGCGATAGTTTCAATTGCAGCTCTATGATCCAAGCAGCTCTGTTTGAAATTCGAATAATCATGATTGAAAGCCAAATGCAGAACACCACCATCAGCAGCTCTAGCACCTTCTTTCAATACGTCTAAGTCTTTAATTCCTCCTTTGATCACTTCAACACCCAGCTTCTTCAGCTTTTCAGCAGATGCATCATTTCTAGCCAACGCTAGCACTTCATTTCCAGCTTCGAGTAATTGTTCAATGACGGCGTATCCGATGAAACCAGAACCTCCTGTGACGAAATATTTGACCATTTTCTAATTGGCTATGTGTAGTTGTGTAATTAAGTAGCTACTACTGAGTATAATCATCACAAGAAGTCAGATCATCTCATCATGCTATAGCTATTTGTATTTATATATAAGTTACTCCAGGGTTCTGCTCCGGGGTTGAGTTCCTAAACGGTAAATCTGTTTCGGGGATTGTGGAACTAGCGGGCTGCTCGACCAATATACCAAGCTTTAGATGAAATAGCTACATCAAATAGGCCCTCGAGATGACTGGTGACGTTTCAGTTCGGGTTGTCTGGATATAATGACTTGCCCAAGCTTACTAGTCGATGTTACTCTACAAGAATCAAAGGGCTCAATATGTGGCAAGGTATTTGATTTCTGCTGATTAATTGACCCCATCATGCAACCAGTACTCCGCGAAGAGCTGATGTTAAAAATATTGACAAGACTGTCTAAATAACTGTCAGTTAAGATGATTAACTGTGCCAACCTTAGGATTGGATTAGTGGTATTATCGCTTTTAATGCACTGCTCGGCCGAAGGCCAGTCGAGCTCAGTAATGATTCCTACACATGAACTTGAACTTGTGGCATATCATTATATCAAGCTGTTAAAAGTTTCATCTACTATGCTAGGACATGATGTTCTAAGACAGTATATCATATATTGGTAGGCACTAATTACTGAACGTAACAATCAGATTAATTACATCAACTCCATAAATCATTTATAAGAGACCTGATTTATAAGATATAAGGAAATTGGGCCTTATAGTCATATTTTTCAATATCTTCAAGAAGGGTTGCACCTTTTGGAACCCATCCTAGTTCCTTCTTTGTAAGTTCGTTGGATACCGTAGCATTGAATCCAATAGGAGCACCTAAGAACCCATACTTTTCTAAAGCTTCCTCTTGTGTGATTGATTTGGTTGGTAATCCATACTTCTTACTAAAGGCTTCTGCAAGATCTTTGAAAGTGACAGATTCTTCGCCAACTCCATGGTAAGCATGTCCAGCAATACCTTTTTCTGCAGCTAGAAGATACAATCTAGCCGCATCGTATCTCTCGATTGAAGACCAAGCATTCAATCCGTCTCCAATATATGAAGCAGCATTGCTTTTCAATGAGAACAATAAATAAAATGATGCAAATCCAGCTGCACTATCACCATGAACCGTAGGGGAAAGTCTAATTACAGAACTTCTAATACCTCTATCTTTCAAAGATAATGCATAAAGCTCTGTTTTCAATCTAGCACCTAAATGAGAGTCCAACACTTTTGAGTCGTAATCGGTGAATCTCTCATTTCGAGGAGGAGTTCCGATAGGATGAGCAAGTGATAGGTTACCACTAGTAATCACAAACGCCTTTCCGGTACCTTCCAAAGCATCAGCAATTGCTTCCACTGCAGCCCTATCGATTAAACAATTCTCGTTAAAAGTGGAGAAATCATGAATGAAAGCCAAGTGAAGGACACCACCATCAACAGATTTGGCACCTTGTTTCAAAACGTCCAAGTCCTTAAGACCACCTTTGATCACATCAACCCCTAATTTTCTAAGCTTTTCAGCAGAAGCATCAGATCTTGCCAATGCCAATACCTCATGGCCAGCTTTTAGAACGACCTCGATGACAGCTTGTCCAATGAATCCTGAGCCCCCAGTAACGAAATATTTAACCATATTTTTAATGTAGTTTGTGTGTAATAATTTGTAGTTATGTGAATAAATATCTCTCGCCAGTGAAACAAAGACCAAACCCAGTATCCCTTCTCCTCTATTTATACATTTTGATACTAGCTCTGGTTTGGTCTCTGTATGTTGACTGGAGTGTGGGTCAATTGACATCATATCCAGTACTTTGGGAAGATTTGTGTACCACTTTTTGATGTCACATAATGGCGTTAACGGCCCTACCTTGACTGAATGCGGGTTTACTTTCCTGTATCGGGTTTCATAGACCAACAAATATGTTAATATACTGTAAACCAGCTCATTGTAGTATCAATATGGTGTTAAGGGGTGGATAAATAAAATGGTTGCGGTTTCGGGTATTATACAGGATCAAGGTTTGGGGTACAGTCCAGGAATACATGTACACTAATTAGTGGATAATTCGGATGAGTTCTAAGGTAATTAGATTATGTAAGTTTTCTTCATTTATTCATTCTGAAGCCTTATACAAAGGTAAACTTGCACTTTCTGTAGCCTTCACAAGTATTGACTTCACTTTATTTTTCTTTGAATTCCAGTTGGTGATCTTAGTGTTAGAGTTGTTGGTTAAGTATTTCAATATCTGAGTAATATTCTCGCTCAGCTCTTCGTTTGATTGACTGGTTTCCCCAGCTTTTATGGTAATATTTGAGTCTGTGGAGAGTAAGAACGAAGTATTGAAAACGATTGATTTCAACTGTTTCATGATATAGTTTAGATCAACTTCTTCTTTCTTTAAATTAGGTTTTATCAGTTTGGCTTTTTCACTATAAAGCTCTTTAGACAATTGTAAAATGAATGGGATCTTCTTGTTTCTTTGATAAAATGTAGCACCAAGAATGTCGGGTAGCAATTTCTGGATACGGTAGTCACAAATGACGTAGTCATAATCATGAACCAGACGTTGATGAGTCTTTGTACTCATTTTTCTGATCTTTTTTATACTTATAAGTTCAACATTTTCGTATTTTGTTGTAAGTGGTTTGAGTAGTTCCACAAAATTATTCAGGTTTGAGTTATCTTTTGTTATAATTAGGATTCTGTTTTGTTCAAATTCTGTTTTGAACTTGTGAGGGATTGGGACTATACGTTGTGTATAGTCTTTCTTTGATAGTAGTGGAGTTTCTGTGTTGACAATCAAATATAAACTATCATTCTCAATGGATGATTTTGCAACGTGTGCTTTTAGAGCCTTCACTGACTTCTTTGCTGTTTCCACAAACTCTTTGTTTATTATTTGGCTCGACATCACCGATCTTGGTATCTATTTACCGTGAACAACCAAACCATCTATCAAGAGATGAGCATCGCGCACTAATAAAAATAAAGAAAATTTTGTCTACATTCTATGCCAGTCACGTGATGGGCTTGTCGGTGCCTGTTTTTTTTTTTTTTTTTTTTTTTTTTGGCAAATATTCATTTTCCCTATCTCCGACTATTTTTGGAGTCTATTGGCCCGTTTGCCGAGACAAGCCTTCAAAGACAGTCATTTTTCTTCTCACAGACAGGGAAATGCCAATGGCCCCATCGAAAAAAAGGGTTTTTTCAAAAAATTTCGAGTTTTCCCACAGTCCCACAGGCACCGAGTGATTATTAATTGTATTGGCAGAGCCATGAGATAACAATGGGAAATGGACAGTTTTACAAGGCCACAGCTTGGAACTCGTATTCAGCTATAGATAGTGCTAGTAGATAATATTATTAAGTGCCCGGGGTGGGTACCTGATAACCAGTTGGTACTGTGTACTGTGTGTGGTGTGTAGATAGTGGATGTACCCTCCCGGCACTGTCCACAGAGCACAGACTAAACGAGTAATTGACACGCGGGTAGTGATTTGGCTTTGTGTAACGTGTCTTGAGTCTTTAAGTCTTGTCTTGTGTTTTAGCGCAGCAATTCTGCCATCGGCCGCGTGCCATTAATAGATTTCGTGCGTGAGTTTCTTTTGTAAAACCGCCAAGCCTTTTCCCAGAAGTTGGTTTGCGCCGCAGATCACCAAGAAAAACAACAAAACAAAAAAGTGCGGAAAATCTCCTAAAAACTCCCAACTCCAAGTTCCTCAAGAAGCAAAGTCTGGTAAGCTCTTTAAGGAAGAAGATAGAGTCTATAAACGATTCTACAAAATAAGGACTCTCTGTTGTTCAGAAAATTCCATATTCTACCGCCTCCTTTTAGCAACTTTATCTCGGGGTTCTTTTGTACCACATATACACTCCTTCTGATACATTTTCAAACATGTCACTTGTTCAACAACCACAACAACAAGCGCAACAACAACAGCAACAGCAACAACAACAACAACAACAATCCCAGCAAGCTCAGCAACAGCAACAACAACAACAACAACAATCCCAGCAAGCTCAGCAATTCACAACTCAGGAGCAGGAGCTAAACCAAACTACTGCGAATACTTGGTTGGCAATTGGTTCTTTTGCTGAAGCTTTGGGCGATGTCGACCGTGCCGCGGTAGCTTATGATTGTACTTTAAGACATGACCCAAATAGCTTCAAGGCGTTGACTTCGTTGGCTAATCTTTACCGTTCAAGAGACTTATTCGCTAAAGCTGCTGAACTTTATCAAAGAGCGCTTTCCGCTAAGCCAGATGCTGGTGAAACCTGGGGTTTATTAGGACACTGTTATTTGATGTTAGATGACTTACAAAGAGCTTATGCTGCTTATCAACAGGCGCTATATCACTTGAATAATCCAAATGTTCCTAAACTATGGCACGGTATTGGTATTCTTTATGACCGTTATGGTTCTCTGGAATACGCTGAAGAAGCTTTTAGAAGAGTTTTGGAATTAGATCCAAACTTTGAAAAAGCTAGCGAAATTTACTTCAGACTAGGTATCATATACAAACATGAATCAAAACTATCTCAAGCTTTGGAATGTTTCAGATACATCTTACCAAATCCTCCTGCTCCATTAACTCAACCTGATGTCTGGTTCCAAATTGGTTCTGTTCTGGAACAACAAAGAGATTATGAAAATGCCAAAGATGCTTATCAAAAAGTTTTGCAAGCCAATCCAAAACATGCTAAAGTTTTACAACAATTGGGTTGTTTATATTCTCAACAAGGCTCTTCTTTCCAAGATCCTGAAATTGCATTGAGATTATTATCCCAATCTTTAGAAATTGATTCAAGTGATGCTCATACTTGGTACCATTTGGGTCGTGTTCACATGTCTCGTGGAGATTACACATCTGCTTACGATGCCTTCCAACAAGCTGTGAACCGTGATGCAAGAAACCCAACTTTCTGGTGCTCTATTGGTGTATTGTATTACCAAATTTCTCAATATCGTGATGCTTTGGATGCTTATACTCGTGCTATCAGATTAAATCCATACATCTCCGAAGTCTGGTATGATTTGGGTACATTATATGAAACCTGTAACAACCAAATCTCTGATGCTTTGGATGCCTACAAACAAGCTGCTACATTAGATCCAAATAATCCTCATATCCAAGCAAGATTAGAACAATTGACTATTTACCAAAAGAATGGTGGTCAAGGTGCTCCACCTCCTCCACCTCCTGGTCCACAAGGTCCACAAGGCGGTCAACTGAGAGTTCCACAAAACGTTCTTCAAGCCCAGCAAGGTCAACAACAACCAAACCAACAACCAGTTCAACAACTACAGATAAATAGTGCTTTCCCACCCTCTCAACAACAATTACCTCCACCTCCTCCACAACAACAACCTTCCCCATTCCAACAACAACAGCAGCAACAGCAACAACAGGCACAACAACAACAAGCTCAACAACAGCAGCAACAACACCTTCAACTACAATTGCAACAACAACAGCAACAACAAGCGCAACAACAACAAGTACAACAACAACAGCAACAACAAGCTCAACAACAACAGCAACAACAACAAATTGCTCCAATAACTCAACAAACACAAACTTTACCTGCACCAATTCAACAAGCTAAACCATCCATTCAGCCTTCTCAACCTTCTCAGTCTTCTCAACCTCCCCAATCACAGCCTAAAGAAATTAAACCTCAACAAAAGAGAGAACTTGAAGACAGTAAGATTGAGGCTAACAAGAAAGCTAAACCAAGTCAAAACAACGGCATCAAGGGTCTAAGCAATTTGATCAACAATGAGGGATCAGCTAAACCTACTGAGAACAATGAAGCCTCACAATCTGATGCATCAGCTCAAAATGTCACCACTACCACCACTCCTGAAGTTGCCAAAACTGCCGAACCTGTTAAACCTGCTGAACCTTCTGCACCATCTGAACCTGTTCAACCTGTTCAACCTGCTGAACCTGCTGAGGCTCCTAAAGAACCAACTCCAGCACCACAAGAACCATCAGTTCAACCAAAAGAACCAACTCCAGTTGAAACAAAAGAATCGAAGCCTGAACCTGTTCCAGAATCTGCTCCTGCATCTGCCCCAGTATCTGAGCCTGCTCCTGTTGCCGCTCCTGTGTCAGAACCTGCTTCTGAGCCTGCTCCAGAATCTACAACAGAATCTAAACCTGAATCTGAATCTAAACCTGAACCAGAATCAGAACCAACTATTAAGCCATCAGAAGAGACATTAAGTGAATTACAAGAAGAATCTAAGGCAGAAGTTGAGGAACCTGAAGAATCTGGAAAAGCTGATGAAAAACAAGAAGAAAAATCTTCTGTTCCAGAAGCTAAAGTTAGAAAAATTGTGGAAGATGATGAATACGACGAAGAAGATGATGAAGAAGAAAAGAAATAATTTCCTTCCATCTGATTTTCTTACTAATGTTTTAACGTTCAAGTATGCTTCTCATTGTATAATACTCTATACTGCTCCATCTTATATAACGATTGTATAGAGATACTTGTTATTTTTAATGTGCTATATCTTATTTTTTGAAACCGTGAAACCTACGTCTCTTAAGCATCAAGATTGTAATTGTATTGTATAACTCAGATCGTTCATTCATTATCTATATTAGCTTCCAAGAACTGTTTTATCTGAAGCAGTATCTCACTTCTGACATTCTCTGGCACCATAGCTAATTGAAAAAATGTTAGTACACCATCTTTACTGGGTAAATTGACATTATAAACATACAGAGAGCTTTTGGCTCTAAAACCTCATTCAAGCGTGTAAAGTTAGGTTCTTCACCTTGTCCAACCTGGTCTGTTTCGATAATTAGTACTTTGATTGTCTTAACATATAATGAATAAACATACCTGTCGCCAGTTTCTTTATGTTGTCATACCACCCAGATTGTAGTAGTTTTTCTTTTAAAAGTGCTGATATTCTGTATTGGTCATTGTCAGTATTGATGGCTTAAAAATACAGCACCAAATCCCATAATAAAGAGTTACATACCTGTCATATTCACCAGATTCGATGAGTCTCTCTTGGATTTGTACTTTCAATTTCTCTGTGTCGCTCATTTCTCCTTAACCTGCCTATCTTTCTGGAATATGAAGGCTGTTTGAGTCGAAAGATCTCGGTGAATTTTTAATGTCAAAATTATCAAAACATCAACAAAAGCAAACGATCCGAAAAATTAAGGAAACAAACCCACTTTTCTAAACGGAATTGTATGTTTGGCAATATTAGAAACATCATCAAAAAATCAGTTATCCCAAGCTACTTCAGAATGGCGTCCACCAAGTACACACCAAAGAAATCACCAGACCTTGCCAAAATTGTCAGCGTTAAACCATTGACAGCTGAAGACGCTAGATGGACAAAACTGGAGAAGATCACATACTTAGATCCAAATGGTAGTGAAAGACCATGGGAGTCTGCTGCTAGAACAACAAGACCTGAAGGATCATTAGTCGATGCTGTGGCCATTATTGCTATCTTGGAGTTCGCAACTGGTCCAGAACTGGTTCTACAAAAACAATTCAGACCACCAACTGGTGGTGTGTGTATTGAAGTGCCTGCTGGTCTTGTTGATCCAAATGAAGGAATTGAAAGAACAGCACTTAGAGAGCTTAAAGAAGAAACAGGATACATCGGTAAAGTCCTTTCACAATCGCCTGTTATTTGGAATGACCCAGGATTCTGTTCAACCAATCTATCATTAGTCACCGTATCAATTGACCCAAACGATGAAGTAAACAAAAACCCTGTGCCTGAACTAGAGGAGAATGAATTCATTGAAACATTCACCGTCAAACTAGCAGATTTAGCCAAAGAATTGGAGAGTTTAGAATCTCAAGGTTATAAAATTGATACAAGGGTTCAGAATGTCGCTGAAGGTATTAAACTTGCCCAAAAATTCAAACTATGATGATATAAAAAAAATGTATAATTGGATATTTAATGATAGTTAATGAATAGATCATTGATTTGTATGTATCACTGAAGTGAATAGACAGTTATGAACTGGCGTGTGAAATATGAAGCATAGTGTGATGAAGCAAAAAAAAAAAATGGCGACATCTGCAGGACTCGAACCTGCGCGGGAAAATCCCAAAAGATATCTCGAATAATTCAAGTCTTTCGCCTTAACCACTCGGCCAAGATGCCAATTTAAACGTCCCTAATTTTTAGGACATATATCCCAGAAAGAATAAACTATTGAGTTCACAAATTGATTCTATTGCATAATGAACAAGTCGTAGTCGGCCCATGTTGATAATATTTCTGTCATTATTATTTATAGAGAACTTTTGCGCCTTCCAGATCAACGAGTTACCACTATATAGCAAAGTCAAGACACAAGTGTAATAAGGTTTCTACGTCAAACAAGTTCATCATAAAGCTTTGATCATATTATTAACTATAGAAGGTAAAAAGCGGGTATAATATATAGACAGATTATATTTGAACAACAACAACGGATCATGGCACAGAAAGAAAAGTAAACCGGCCGTAAACATCAAAACTTAAAGGACAGAGTAGTACTAATGACTATCTGTGTAACAATAGAGAGCCTTAGAATAAAACTCTGAGAAAATAACGAAGCAGTCAGAAATGAAATGTGACTTTAAGAAATTAGAAATAGCGGCATAAGCTCAGCTTATAATAAATAAATCAAACCAGCAAATGCTAAGAAACCCCCAACACTCAATTTACTACCAGAGCCTTCAAACTCAGAAACAGTAGCAGGTGTGCTTGGTGAACCAGAGGATGAAGTAGAAGTAGCTAGAGTAGAGACAGTTGTGGCAACGTTAGAGTCGGATCCAGTACCTGTATAAACATCAACTTCTGAAACTGGTGAGGAAGTTGAATAAACAACAACTGTCTCATAATATGTGGTGTGGTCAGAAGATGAAGTTGGAATCAAAGTGGTGATGGTTTCAACGGAGCCAGCTGGATGGGTGACACTAGCAGTTTGTGATCCTTCAGGAACAGAAGCAGCTGGTGAGCCAGAGGATGCTGGTGTAGAAGTTGAGTAAACAACGACAGTTTCATAGTATGTGGTGTGGTCAGAAGATGAAGTTGGAACCAAACTAGTGATTGTTTCAACAGAAACAACTGGATGAGTAGCATCTGTAGTTTGTGAACCTTCAGAGACAGTAGGAACAGTATCACTACCAGTTTGTGGACCTCTTGTAGTAGTTTCAATGCCTTCAGTACTTGGAGCAGCAGTTGGTGTGACAGTTAAGGTTTCCGTTGCAAAGAAAGTAGCGGTACCTTTAGTAGATGTTGGAACCAAAATAGTTGAAGTTTTGGCAGAGAGAGTTGTTTCAGAATTTTGCACTGGAACTGATTCAGATGGAGCTGCAGTGCCAGAAGATTTGCCACCAGTACCAGTTGTTCCAGAGTTGGTCACTGTAGTCAAGGTTCCAGCAGAGAAGGTAGGGTTAGGGACTGGTTTGCTACCAGTAACAGAGGTTGATCCAGATGGAACTTGCTCATCAGAAGATTTGGATTCGGTTCCGGTGGTTTTAACAGTTGAAGTCAAAGGACAATAAGTGGTGTAAACAGTAACATCACTTTCGATGGTTTCAGTGACAACAGTTAGACCGGTGGTGATAGTAGATTCGGTACAAGCAGTGTAGGAACAAGATGTAACGGTGATGACTGTAGTTGAACCACCTGTGATAGTCTCAGTTGATGTGGTCTGTGCTGATGGTGGTGTAGTAGTATCTGAAGAACCAGTCAATGGGATGGTACTAGATAGAACAGAGCTAGAGTGTGCACTAGATACTGTGGTTGAAGACTCGACTGGGGTAGATGAAGATTCCGCTGGGTAAGATGAAGAACCGACTGGGTAAGAAGAAGACTCAACTGGGTAAGAAGAGGATTCAGCTGGAGTGGAAGAGGATTCGACTGGGGTGGAAGGTGACTCAACTGGAGTAGAAGAACTTTCGACTGGGGTAGAAGAACTTTCGACTGGAGTGGAGGATGATTCAACTGGTGTAGAAGAAGATTCAACTGGGGTGGATGAACTTTCAGCTGGAGTAGATGAAGACTCGACTGGGGTAGATGAACTTTCGACTGGAGTGGAGGATGATTCAACTGGTGTAGAAGAAGATTCAACTGGGGTGGATGAACTTTCAGCTGGAGTAGATGAAGACTCGACTGGGGTAGATGAACTTTCGACTGGAGTGGAGGATGATTCAACTGGAGTAGAAGAAGATTCGACTGGGGTGGAGGAAGATTCAACTGGTGTAGAAGAAGATTCGACTGGGGTAGAGGAGGATTCAACTGGGGTAGATGAACTTTCAACTGGAGTGGAAGAAGACTCAACTGGAGTAGAAGAAGACTCAACTGGAGTAGAAGAACTTTCAACTGGAGTGGAGGAAGACTCGACTGGAGTAGAGGAGGATTCAACTGGAGTGGAGGAGGATTCAACTGGAGTGGAAGAAGATTCGACTGGGGTGGAGGAAGATTCAACTGGAGTAGATGAACTTTCAACTGGGGTAGAGGATGATTCAACTGGTGTTGATGAGCTTTCGACTGGGGTGGATGAAGATTCAACTGGAGTAGATGAACTTTCAACTGGGGTAGAGGATGATTCAACTGGTGTAGATGAACTTTCAATTGGGGTAGATGAGCTTTCGACTGGAGTAGAAGAAGACTCAACTGGAGTAGAGGAGGATTCAACTGGAGTGGAGGAGGATTCAACTGGTGTAGATGAGCTTTCGACTGGAGTGGAAGAAGATTCAACTGGGGTAGAAGAAGACTCAACTGGTGTAGATGAGCTTTCGACTGGAGTGGAAGAAGACTCAACTGGAGTAGAAGAAGACTCAACTGGTGTAGAAGAAGACTCAACTGGTGTAGAAGAACTTTCAACTGGAGTGGAGGAAGACTCGACTGGAGTAGAGGAGGATTCAACTGGTGTAGATGAGCTTTCGACTGGAGTGGAAGAAGATTCAACTGGGGTAGAAGAAGACTCAACTGGTGTAGAAGAACTTTCAACTGGAGTGGAGGAAGACTCGACTGGAGTAGAGGAGGATTCAACTGGAGTGGAGGAGGATTCAACTGGAGTGGAAGAAGATTCAACTGGAGTAGAAGAAGATTCGACTGGGGTGGAGGAAGATTCAACTGGTGTAGAAGAAGATTCGACTGGGGTAGAGGAGGATTCAACTGGGGTAGATGAACTTTCAACTGGAGTGGAAGAAGACTCAACTGGAGTAGAAGAAGACTCAACTGGAGTGGATGAAGACTCAACTGGAGTAGAAGAAGACTCAACTGGAGTAGAAGAAGACTCAACTGGAGTAGAAGAAGATTCGACTGGGGTGGAGGAAGATTCAACTGGTGTAGAAGAAGATTCGACTGGGGTAGAGGAGGATTCAACTGGGGTAGATGAACTTTCAACTGGAGTGGAAGAAGACTCAACTGGAGTAGAAGAAGACTCAACTGGAGTAGAAGAAGACTCAACTGGAGTGGATGAAGACTCAACTGGAGTGGATTTAATTGGGGTAGAGGAAGATTCAACTGGGGTTGTTGAAGACTCTGTTGTAGTAGAACATGAGGTAGTTGGAGGTTTGTCACCACATTGTTTGTGCCAGTAATAACATGAAGCATCAGTTTGACTTTTCTTGTAGTTGTCATAGTTGGTGCATCCAGTAATATAATCATAAGAGAAGTTATATGACCACTGGTTACACTCTGACTTATCTGTAACACCAGCAGAACACCAATCAAATTGAATTTGATAACCTGTAGTCATGTAGACACGATCTCCAGAAGCAGGCAATGTGAGTGGAAGTGTGACTGACCATTTTCCAGGATTTTCAATCTCATCAATCTTCATGTTATAACTGTAAAGAACGTGACTGATAGAGCCAATGAATTTCAACTCACTTAGTGAGGACTTAGACATGGTAGTTGAGGCTTCAAAGCTGATAGTAACATCATAAACATCTCCAGATACCCAACGAACATTGGTGACTTCAATGTTAGCAGTTGGGGTTCTTTGGTTCTTTGAATGATAAGTAAAGTCAAGATCAGGGCATTGTTTAACAATTTCATAACAGTCAGATGGTTCTGGTGCAGGGTGTGTTGTGGTAGTGCCACTAGAAACAGTTGTAGCAGAAGAAGAGGACAAAGTTGTGGTAGCATGGCTTGTAGTGGATGAGATAACAGGAGTTGAGACGACGGTAGAAGAAGAGGAAGCTGAGCAAACTGGAGGTTGTGGTCTTGGTTCGCATGGACCAGATCTTCTTGGAGGGTGATCAAACTCGATTCTTTTGTGGAAGGTGTGTTTTTGTGGACCACAATAATTCACTGGACCGGTTGGAATTGGTTTCTTAGCGTATGGAATAGTTGAAGTTCCAACATCTTTGCAGTTTGAGGAGGAGGAACCAGAAGATTTACCGATCAAAACTTGGTTTTCTAAGGAGTCAAAACCTAAGTAGAAAGCCTCAAAGAATTCCCAACCCAAGGTAAAGCTCTCATCATTACCAGAAACAATTTTTTCAGATAGAGTACAGTAGTCTTTACCACCAGATAGCTTATCAACAAATTTAGAGACGGAAATAGTATAATCATTACTAGAACCAAAGTTTAATTTAAGGTCTGAAGCAGAAGAACATTTGAAGACATGTCCTTTGAAAGAATCATCGTAAAAAGCACCGAATTGAGCCAAGATGTTTTCATAGACATACTTTGGAACAGTCAAACCACAAGAGGATCCAGAGTTGAAGGTGATTGGACATGGTTTTGTAATCAAAGTATCACAGCCAGTGTTGAAATCTTTAATTTCAATAGTCCAACTGTCCTTCTTGGTACACTTGTACTTATAAAGCTCACCATCCCATTTTGAAGTATCAATACCACCAAAGTTAAACTCACCTTTACCACCACTGTGTGAACAGGTGAAGAAAGGTCTATCAATCTGACCACCGCTGTGTAATTGAGTAACAAAGTTTGACTTAGAGCCTGAGTTACATAAACCAATAGTACCAATGGAACTTCCTTTAACTAAATCATAATCAAAGTCGAAGCCACTATCAGCACTTGAATCAAAAGAGAAAGAATCTTTAACTGAGGTACCAGTATATGATTTCCCAGAACCAAATCTACCAGAGGAAGATGATCCAAAAGAACTATACTTTGAAGATTTGGAATGGTCATAAGCTGAGGAACCAATAGCACATGAAGAAGAACCTGTATCAAAGCTCACATCAATGGATTGTTTTTGAGAACCGATAAAACATCTACCACCTGGTAAGGAGCTTGATAACTGAAAGTCTGAATAGCCTCGTTTTTGCAATTCAGAAGGATCTGTAGATGTAACAGGGACTCTGATATAGGCATCAACCTCATATATAGCGAGCGAAAGGGTAAGTAGAACAGAGCTTGAAAACTTCATAATGAAAGAATCAGACTAAGTTCTGTATATCGTTAGTGAGTGACTGGAGAGTTCATATTGATCTTTCATGGATACAAAGGGAATGATCATGACTTTAAATAGTTCAATGGATATTAGTGGAAAGATGAATTGAACTAAAATTAGACAACAGAAGCAAAGACATGTACCATTCGAATGACAAAGTTTGATACATATGTGATGCACCTTATAGCTTGCTAAATAATAACAAGTAGAGTATCATACCAGAGTGAACCCATACATAGGGGAAAGTAACTATAATGCTTTAGACCAAATGCATCTAGCGGCAACTTGTCGAAACCAAAATCAAGCTTCTTTTCAGCCATTGACATGTGTCCACAGCTCAGGAGTACCAAGTATAAAGTCTTTCAAGTGATGCAAATTTTCAGCTGATACAGCACACATTTTGTTGAGTATTCTTATACGTCTATATGTTAACTCTAACGTAAATAGTGAATGTTCTTTAATCAAATCGATTTTTCATGCGCCGTTTTCGCGTAACTTTGTTTAGCGGACCTTTCCAAAAAAATGTTTATATGCGAGGCTTCTCTGGAATGTTTGCGTTTAATGCGAGTATTAACAACAATGCGGACCTAGTACGAGGTACCTAACAACCCATTGTCTCGTTCCCATTCCTGGGTCCGAGAGTCCCTGTCCCTTTCTCGGTTACCTAAAGGCTAAAAGTAAACACACCACTAGCGCATTTAGCTAACAGTTCGAAAGTGCTGAGAGATTCATGCTAAGGTTGATTGTTCGAACGGTGTTACGTGCTATATGTGAACCCCTTACCTGAACTCTTGGAAACTTCGCTTTTCAAGATTGTGGTAATAACCGCTTGAGCATGACTGCAAGTTTAGAATAACTTCCGTCTGTTCTTTTTCGACTTCCAGAAGCCATTCCACCAATTAGAATGTACCTGGTGCCGTTAAATGCTAACAAGTGACGTAGACTACGAATTAATAAGCGCTGCAAGTTACCACTGACAACTTGCACTTGTAGTCTTACACATACATATTATGTCAGAGGATAATCAGGCAACTTGAATTAATTATAGTTTGAAGTGTTATGCTGTATGACCCAACTTATTTACGAGTACAGAATTCCATATGCACATTCCTTTTGACAGAATGTAGTATGTACACTTCTCTCGCTCTCTCTCGCTTAGTTACGTTAGTGTCAAAGCATTTTACAGGCTCTCTCTTTCTCTCTCCCTATTCGCTTGTGTTTGTTCACTGTACTCTGCTACAATGGCACGCTAAACTATGCACTTCATGTCTTATATGCTTACTCGATATATCGATTAACAGTACATTAATGTTAGATTTACATTAACAATAGTATCATATGCTCCCCAACAGAAATTCTAACTGGTAGTCCAAAGAAATCAATAAACTTTCCAAAAACGTCAGAGATATTTCAGAAGTAAGCCCACGTCTACGTAATCTTGTTTGGATATGTTTAAGCTCGTTGCATGCTATATTTGAATCAGGCTACTATCTCTTTTTAAGCACAACAACTTAATTTGAGATCGACAGCTTTAGTATTTTGTTGGTGCAAGCGAACAATTCCATATCTACATTGTGTTCGCAAAACTCCCTGCAGATCTAGCATGTTCTAACTTCCAAGCTCTAACAGTCCAGAGTTGGTGCCTTAATCTAAGATCCACTTTGATTATTTAGTAATACATGCATCCGCTAAATGTATGCCGAACATGCATAAGCGAGTCCAATAACAACGTTTTTTATGCACGGTTAATTAATATAGCTTCTACATGCTAAATTCGAACTTCCAAATTCCCAATTCCTGACTCTTAAGTCCTATTCAGGCGGAGGCTTGTGTCCATTCCCCAGTATGTTGTCATTTGTCATTGAAACTGCATACAGATATATCGGATGTACTTGGTCGGTTGCGATTATTCTTGACTCCTCGATATCCAGAGAGATTCCTAACCCCTTGCAAGTCAGAAACCATATTCTGCACTCCCCATTCCTGAGCAAATATGTTTTCAATTGGGTAAGATTCTTCCTGTTTTGGAAGGTTACTCCTGCATAAGTGACCCTATTTCCATAAACGGCTGGCTACCTGCTTCTCTTTACTGGTCTGTGCTTTCTCGCTACTTCCTTCATGATTCCTCGCTTATATGTCAACGCACCACCTACTGATTTTGAGCTTAACACCTCTACTTAGAAGCACTGACGTCTTACAATGGTCTTTTTGAGGCTCAATGTTGTTTAAAATGATAATGTTGTCTTACTACAAGTAACTGTGCTTCAATGATCTGGACTACGACTATTATGAAAAGGTATCTATTTGTATTTTGTTGAATTCAGTACGTACTCTACTGTTTTGTACTCAAAAAGTAACGTACAAAGCACCGCCTTTTACAAATTGACGCCTTTGACTTATTTCCTTTCTATTGGTACAGTAGAACTCACTATACGCACCTCGTTCTCGTAACCATATGTGAGTTATTCTAGAAAGTCAATTAATGTTCGAGACTACAGCTCGAAATGCATGAGCTAGTAAATTATTACAATACAGCAGACCCTCCTCTGTTATCATCAGTTGCAAGTGAAGTCTTCTACCCTGCTGATTAAAGGAGAAATCTTTTCGAGCAAATGGTCCTCTTCAATTCGAATTATTGTGTCGTTTATGGATAGTACATCGGATTAACATCTTCAATTCTTGTCAGATAAAAAGAAGAAAATACGTATGTTACGAAGAGTCTCATCCTACTAATACGTTATCTAGAGAAGAGTCTTCGCTGATCCTTTAAGTAGAAACACCCTTCGATGGATTCAAGTTGGAAAGGATATTCATTTAATATTTATAGTGTTTTCTTTGATCGCGAGAAAAAAAAAAAAAAAAAAAAAAAAAAAAAAAAAAAAAGCATCGCGACGCGCTTTATCACAGAAATTACTACTTGAATTACTTTCAATATATGTCATTGATTTATTACACAATTGAAAAGAGTACTCAACATGTCCACAGCTGTTGACGTTGAATCCGATGGATTAAGATTCATGCTGTATCCACAGAAAAAGAGAGGTAGGAGTCTCACATGGCTCTTCTTCGACATAGATGCCTTAGGAAATTCACGCTGTCTGACATGCAATTTATCATTTAATGCTGGAGAGGGTAGTCGAGCGCTTGAAATACTACAGGCGCATATGCTCGTCAGTCATTGCTGTACCACTGAAAGGATGCAAAACTTGGTAGCAACAAGAAAAAGACAATTGAACGACAAGGGTGAGAATGATGAAAGTTTGTCTGTTCTACCGGTCAAAAGAAGAAGACAAGAATTAAACGAACAGAAAGAACAGAAAAGACGTGAACTAAATTTAATCGCCTTCTTTATAAACTCTGAAATACACTTCGAATGCATTGAAGACCAGTTTCTAACTGGGCTATTGGACCAGATCCCAGGATTCCAACTCAAAGGGAAAGAGTTCTTGATATCAGAGTCACTTGACCTGTCAAGAAAGTGCTCTGATATGTTCATAGAGTACATTAAGGAACATGACCTTCCAGTCCATCTCTTTGTCAATAAATTTGCTGAAAATGATCAAGATTTTCTGTCAATTCAACTAATCATCGTTGCTCCCCATCTCGTTGAATCCAAGTATATGACCTTTAGAGAAGCCATCGCTAGTGACGAAAAGAAAGTGCTACTTGAAGGATGCCTCCGATTTACCCCAATCTTCTTCGGTATTGATGGGATCCAAAGTACAATTATAGGTGCGGTTAAAAGAAACGGATTGGCAGGAAATTTCGCAAGTTTGAGTTCAGATAATTTACCTGGTATGGATACGATAAGAAATGCGATAATTAATGATACTAGTTTTCCAAAGTTTACAAATGCATCCTCAATCTCTTGTCTTGGCCATTCTTCATCTAATCTGTTCGAGTATTGTCAAGCCAAATTGGAGACCTTAGACCTTGGTGAATATTTATCCATATCTAACGATGTTGCTAGTTTGGAAGGTTCAAGCCCACACAATGCTGGTAATCCAATCGTTGTCAACGAGCAGAAATCAGAAGTGTTTCCAGAACTCGTAAGAAAAGTTGCCAGATTTTCAAAGAAGTTAATGACTTCTGAGGTTCTTCAAAAGCACTGGAATTGCGCAAGAGAAGAAGTACTCACTAGTGGTGATCCATCAAAAGAAGCAGAACTTCCCCCAATACAAGAACTGGAAAGCTTCAAATGGATAGAAGTAATTGAATCGTTCAAATCAGTCATTTCAAATAGACCTGTCTTTGAAAACATTCCTTTTTCTCTGTTTTCAGAGCCTGAGTTTGAGCTGATGAGAACCTTTGTGGATCTTGATGCAATCGTAACTGATATATCTAACCGTGGAAGTAATGATGCTGAAATCACAAGTGCTAGAGAAATAGTGGAGCTACAATTATTGCTTGCTGTTCTTGCAATGTTTCAAGAAAAACTTGAGTCAATGAAACTGTATGTCATTGAAATGATTATTCTCAATGTATTCAATAAGCTTCGGGAGCACTTCGACATCATTGTGAAGAATCCTAAACTAATACTAGCATCTATGTTGGTTCCAGCTTCCAATATGGATCCTTCAAAGGACTTACTAAGAATAACCAAAAAACTAATGAATGCATCCCAGTCTACTGCTATTTCCAAACATTTGGATTTAACCTCAATGGGACTGTTGAAAGAGTACCTACATACAATTGAACCAAACATATCTGGCGTCAAAGTTGATCTGTCCAATAGCTACTTCAAATACCTTTCTGGTATATCTTTTAGTGTGGAGAATGAAAATAAGGACACTTCAAAAGAATCCCTTATGCAAGAACTAGAAAGGTTTCTCAAATGGAGAAGAACAGAAGTGTTTAGGTCTATCAATTTGGCCAATGCTTTGCCAGTTTATTCATCACAAGAGTTCAAAACGATGTTTCCAAAGTTGAGCGAACAAATTATACAAAGTTTAATCATATCTTCTCCAACAACATGTTCAGAAAAGTTATTTAGGCTACGCAAAGAAAGGGTTAAGGAAATTAATGGATTTACTGAAACAACAGTTGATAGTTATTTGAGTTTGAAATCGTTCATTAGACCAGAACTAGAGAATTGCAGTGTCTTCGAAGGTCTAAGAGTAACGGACAAAATCTTAGATTCTATGGATGTTGATGAAGGTGAAGCCAATGTTAGACATCAAAGATCGATTGACTAGTTAATAACGCGTCCTTAGGCAGCTGTTATGATATACAATATACAATGTTTGTACAGACTTTTGTCAGTAGTCAATGTTTCTGTTGCTTGCCTAAAGGGTAATATTTGTATTATATTTCTTGATGTTAACCTAAATTTACGTTCAACGATATCGCTGCCCGGGAGTTTGGAACCACACTCCACGTTTACCTTTCATGGTAACCTTGTACATGTCTACCTCGTCCTCAAGAAACAGGATTCAGGGCTTAGGAAAATGTCTAAGTTGACAGTGTTGATAGGTATATGCACAATGTAATTAATGATTATGTAATCAAAACTAAATTATCATATATTTCAATCAATATTTCTATTGAACTTGCTCTGATTCTTGGTAGTTTAACACAAGCCACTATTTACAATATTACCTTTCTACTAATACTAATTTTAAGGCTTAATTCGTACTTTTTTATTTTTAATTAATACATTGGTTACACTTGATCTTTCAAATTTTTTAAAATGAGTTAGTCCAGCTTGGAATAAATTAAAAATCGAAAATTAAAAGTTGTTTTTCTTGATGTTAAACTAGTGTGTTATATTGATAATGTCTTGTATATATGTATAGCAGCTAGAAATAGTATAGATTTCACTTTTATATTTATTAAATAAAGGATCTTTCTATATACCTTATTTATATAGACGGAATTCCGAGCTGTCCCAATAAGGAAATACTACTCGAAGTAGACAAATTACACATTCCGCGAATTAACTAACAAAGTACAACAATAACTACTATTAAACATCATTTCTATACGAGTTAACACAGAGCCTTACAGATCGAGACTACAAGAGATTATGAATTCGGTGCTTATTATCGGAAAACCTGATACGAATAAGATAGAGCTTCTGAAGTTTCTAGTAGATGATAAGATCACAGTCGATATACCAGAGGACACACATAGTGGGATCATTCAACCTTGGAAACTAAAGACGAAATATTATGAAGTTGATCTACATTTCTGGATAGATGAATATCACCAATTGAGCGATTGGGTAGGTGATTTTAATGAAGTTTCTGATGAGTTTGATGGGGCTTTGAAAGTGTTGATTTTTAACTTCAGATTCAGTGATGGTGTAGAAAATGTGAAGGAGTACTTGGATCTATTAACATCGATTGAATTATTTGATGAATTAGAAGTGGTTGGGGTTGGTATTGATGATTTTGAAGATGGTGAAGATTTCGAACAGTTTGAGGATTTGTTTATCGAGAAGGGACTTGAATTAATCAACTATAATCATGATGACAAGGAAAACGAGTTCAAAGAGAAGCTGGGGAAATATAGAATAGCAGAAATTCTACAATGTCATGAATGGAACCTACAAAATACCAATGATAAAAAGATCGATGAAACAGCTACAGCTGGGACACAAAAGTCTGGTGAAGATGAAGAACATAGTATTGAGAATATACTGCGTAATGACAAACTTGATTTTGATGACTTCCTGGGAAAGATCAATAAGATCAAGCAGGAAGTTTCTGAGGTACCCGATGACCAGAAACATGACAAGATAACGAAGGCAATTGAGGAGCTTATGGGTGATATAGCTCTCTAATCCACGTGTTGATGTTTATCTTCAGTTCCGAAGTAGTATTTGAAGAATAATCTTTTTAAGAGGTAAAACTTTGTAGGAATGAAGAATAACAAGACTATTTGATTGAACAAGTTTTTGTTATTCTTCAAGTTTAAGAACAGTAAGATGAACTCTAGTATAGCAAGAATTGGGAAATCCACCAATGTGAGGTATCTGTGGAAGGTGGAGATCCAACTTGGAACTTTACGGTTCAATGTCTTTAGCTTGTAGTAGTGGTAGATGAAATTGAACCCATCAACGATTGACCAGTTGAATATGATATAAGCATAAGCTGCGTGTCTAGTAATTTCCGCGTTATGTTTGAATACCCAGATCAGGTAAACTCTTAGCCAATTATCTAAGATAAATGCCCCAAATTTGATAGGAACCAGTCTCAAAAGAGAGAACACACTTCCTGCTGCGAATAACCCAAAATAAACTGGTTCAATGAAACTTTGAATACCACCACTCAAGAATTTGAAACCGACTAGGAACAAAAGCACAAGATTTCTTACGAAAACTGCAAAATTAATGAAACTCTGTCCGAAGAAAAAGGCCAGTAGGAATCTATAAAGAGTGAAACTGTTATGGAGGTTGATCTTCTGAGGCATTCTGTGATTTAAGGATCTTTTGTAGAGTTTTTAAGTGAGATGATCTTAACAAGTTGACACAATTTCAATTTTTTTTTTCCATCTTCCAAAAAAAGAACAGGGAAAAAACACCAAATTCAAAACGTCACTAATTAAAACGGCAGATTCAGCAGTAAAAAGAACTTCGGAACCGTCAACATGAGACTTTTGTGGTTAGCACTTCTGTTTACGGCTGTGTGTGCCTGGACGATAGAAGAGCTGGAGATTTTTGAGCTCAATCAACAGCTCAAAGAGACAAAATTTGATAATTTCTATCATTTCTTAAACATCACTACAAAAGCTACGCCAAAGCAAATCAACAAACAATTCAAGAAATTATCTGTGAAGTACCATCCTGATAAGATCACCAAATCAAAGAAAGTGTCTGTGAAGAAAGCTACAAAGCAATATCAGTTCTTCCAAGCAGTTGCTAATGTGCTAAAGACACCTGAACTGAAGGAGAGATACGATTATTACTTAGCCAATGGGTTCCCTAAATATAAGAACAACAAGTGGGCGTTTATCAAGTTTAAACCTGGTTTGGTCTTTGTGTCAGTATTCCTATACGTCCTTGTTGGAGTTGCTCATCTTGTTATCTTGAAGATCAACTATAACCAACAAGTTAAAAAACTATCAACTTTGATTAGTGATATTAGAGAATACAATGATCAATTGAACGCAGAATCCAACCAGATAGCCAAGGAAAATAAGATCAACTGGATTGGTCAAGACTTCTTAGTGAAATTCGATAATAGCGTGTACTTAGAAACAGGTGAAGGTAAATATATCAAAGTCACAACTGATGATATTCCAAAACCAAGATTAGTTGATGGTATTCTATTCAAACTTCCTGTTCTTTTGTGGAACTTCACCATTGGAAAAATAAGCAGTGGTCTTGCTGTTGATTTGGAAGTCAAAGAAGTCAAACCTGAAGTGTTTGATGCTGAAGGTAATACTGTTGTTGAAACTACAAAACCAAAGAGAAAACAACCAAAGGGTGAGAAATTAAAACTGCCTAATGGGAAAGTCATATATAAGAGATCATAGATTCATATCTTTTCTGCAGAAAGTATAACCGAAATAGACAAATTCCTCAAGGTTTTTGAATTTAATGAAGAACTTCTTAACATCATCTTTGAACAAGTAGTTAAACTCATCATTGAACAAGAATTTATCATCTGTAATCAAGTTTTTATAAAAATGTAGATCATCATCATACCCATAATCATCTATTCTGGCCACCGAGTTGAAGAATTCAATGATTTGTTTTGAGATCCCGAAATAGTAATCATCAATTATCTTCAAATTATTGAAGTTTTTGAATCTCTTGAAGATCTTGACGTTTAGCAACTTTCGACAAATCGACAAGATCTCAATTGGTTTTATGTATATCAATCTTTTCAAGTTTTGAGAGTTGTTAGAATCATATAACATATAGAAGAAATCATTCAGTTTAATATTGTTAGATGCAAAGTACTTCAAACTTTTCAAACTTGGTGAGTTTTCCAATATCTGTCCCAAGTTCATAAGTTCAATCATTTCAAACTCTCTTTGTTCTTTCAAGGTTGAACTTTGGGTGATATGTGGGGTTGAAAAGAATGTCAGTCTAGACAAGTTGTCTAAAAGTTCAGTGTAGAACACCACTGATAAGTTTTGTTTGGTATAGGTGATGTATAAATTCTCATGATCGATTGGTTCTTCATTTAATGTGGAATAAACGTTTCTCAAGTGTAATTCTTCTAGACCAACCAAATTAGGAAGTAATGCTTTCAACGAGTTTCTAAATAGATCATGATAGTTTGAATTTAAAGTAATGTTACTCAATGTGAATTTTTTCAAGTCGTGAAGAACAATACCAGCATGTGCTAGTTCAATGACAAGGGTCGAGAACTTGGTATAATCGGTATCTTTATTATGGAAACCTTGGAATTTATCCTTGGTAAATTGAACATCTTTCAATATAGGATTTAATTGTTCTTCCATATCAGCATCACCGTCAGCTTCATCACCATCTTCATCACCAGTCAATACATTATCAAGATGAACATTGTCATAAACCTCATCAAAGCTCTCGTCATCATCAACGTCATCGTCATCATCTTCATCACTATCACCATTGTGTCTAAGCTCTAATCTTCTGGTTCGTTTGGAATAAAGATTTGTGATTGGTTCGTTATACCTATAAATTGCTTCTGCAGTATCAAAACCTTTCATAAAACTTGACTTGAGGTTAACGTCATTCAACCAGTCATGATGTCTTAGAGAATGTTCCAAATCACGATCCAATTTACCAAATTTACCATTGATCTCTAATTCTTGTAGTTTATAGTTATCTTTGGTTTCACCGTTATCTGTTAATATCGAGATAACAATATCTATAATAGGTTTCGTTAACTGTTCAGTTTCCAAGTTCAACCTTAGTTTTAACAAATTAGGTAGGTAAAGATTTTTGAATTTTAGTCCACTACTATTATTGAATCCATCATCAAGGTTTATAGACACTTCAATCAGGTTTGATCTAATATTGTTGTCCAATGAATATAGTTTTTCAAGAGGGATCTTTGGGAAATTAAATCTTTTCAAGTTGATGAATGTATTCAGGACAATTTCCCAATACTGTCTAAATGACAGGATATTTTGTAAATCCGACTTCAGCAGATAACGATGTGGGTCTAATTTTCCACAATCTAGATAATTGAAACTGACTATATCCTCCACATGGTTGATTATATCCAAGTTTTCATTGTTTTTAACACTCATATAGATAAATCTAAAGAACTTCAAAATGTTACCCCATGATGATAATAGAGTGAAATGCTGGAACTTGGATAGTTTGTTGAAGAAAGTGTCCTGATATTTTTCACATATCAATATCTTCTTGTACAACCTTATTTTACATGGTTTATTGAACGATTTATTGGTCAGTAGAAGTTGCAAGGCATCGTTTTGATTAAGATAGGACGTAATCCTGATAAGTATCTCCTCAGGCAAAAGTGATAGATTTAGAGCGACTTTAGGCACTTTATTGGATGGTTCATCACTGGAATGCAATTTACGTTTAGCCATATCTTTGAACAGCGACAGACAATGAGCAGATCTCTCTTTATATCGCTCTCAATTGTATAGCGTCTCTATCTCTTTTAGAAGATGATTACAGATGTAACAAATTGTTTGTATATGCGAAAAATACCTAATCGAGCCACACAAATTACATAAGCAAGCTGTCATTACATAATCACAATCCAGCTATATAAACAACTTTCTGCCTCTTCTTCTTTTCCTAAACTTTTAAACGAAGGCGCTTCACCAAAACCTTACGCTCCTTAAGCGGTGGACTTGCTATACCCTAGTTAATTGAGAATGATCAGCTGTTCGATGTAGCTTTACCATAGTGAACTATTGTTGTGTTTTCAACTTTTCTAATGTGTTGTATTTCCAAGCTTGAAGATACCACCTATGAAGACAGTTTGAAACACATTCAGGTCCAGATAGACCGGACTACATGCAAACATGATGGTATAATGGATCTCACGATTCATTGTTCATCTGAATACACGTGATCCATCTCAGATCGTTTTCTGTAAGTTCTTTATCTGATTTAGTAGTCAAGTATAACACTTCTGTATTTCAATCACACTAATTTAAGAGGCACTGGCGGCAAGTCTGTATCTACAAGAGTTGAAGTCGACACATGAGCAAGCAATATAAGGATCAACAACTCTTTTAATCCTTTTGGCTTGAACTCTATATAAAACAATAAACTCATTGCCGCCGCCTTTGATTCTATGAGATTTGACATAATTCTATTAAAGGTACTTTTGATTACTGCCTACAAAACGCGCAACTTTTACAACAAAGCACCCAAAGCCACCCAACCCGCTTAGAATTATGTCATTCAACTAGCTACGGTCTTTGTTTTGAGAAGCTCCTGCAATATGTATGTTAGCACTTAACAGAGTATTTGATTTGATTGTGTAGTTCGGCTGGCGATACAATGAGCCGAAAAAACTTGTGGCATTGACATTACGACAAATGATTAATGTTGATTACGATTAAATCAATCTACATTCTACAGTCCACAATGGGGAAAGGTAGCCGCACAGGAACCATTACATTTATGAAGCTATGAGGGCTCAACTGCCAATATGCAAGTTCCAGTTTCCCAGGTGGTAAATGAGTGGCTTCAATTGTCGGATTGTGATTTATCTGGAGTATAACGTCTTAACCGTTGGATAGTTGATGCAATCTAAGACAATGACGTAGTATAATTAATATGTCGGGTGCTGGCGGCTGCCTTAGTGTGGTCAAGACTCTTAGTATTCTGAAAGGTCTTATTATAAGCATGTACAAGAATTATCTGGTAACACATGTCTTAGTCAAGCTATAAAGAGTATAAAATCACAGTGGGTGTGGGGTGTGGCATATAATCAACCCATTAGCAGCCCGATTCTACCCAGTTGAAACTATATTTAAAACAAATAAGCAGCCACAGGACAGCCATGTGTCCTTAAAAGGTCCTTTTGAACCCTCAAATCCAACACAAGAAGCCTTTTCGTATAATTTATTCAATAGATAAGGCCGATCAATAAGCATGGTTTCTATATGGTCATTCATTCCTCATCTGAGAGAAGTTGAGGACATCGAAGATGATTTAGAAGAGATTAAACTGGAGAAGATTGAACAATTAGAGTTCAGGGATGAAGCTAATAGACCTTGGTGGAAGTTCTTCGATGAATATGAGTATAGATTGAACAAGTACGAAAAAGAAAGACACAAATGGTGGTACTGGTTTGAAGAAGGTACTTCTGCTGCAGAGAAAAAGCTTTTATTCAAGTTAGACTTCATTGTCGTCTTTTACTGTATGATTATCTTCTGGTTGAAATCCTTAGATCAAACCAATTTTGAGAAGGCTTATATTTCTGGTATGAAGGAAGATATCATATTCAAAGGCAATGATTATATCAATACCCAAACAGTCTTCAACGTCGGTTTAGTCGTTTTCCAATTTCCATTCATGTACCTATTTCCAAGAGTCTCTATCCATTATTTGATTCCACTGTTAGATGTCTTTTGGGGTGTTTTCACATTGGGACTTTATAGAGTTGAGACAGTTGGACAAGTTCAAGCTTTAAGATTCCTCGTTTCTGTTTTTGAAGCTGGTTTCTATCCAGGTGCTCATTGGTTATTTGGATCATGGTACAGATCTTTCGAAGCTTCAAGAAGATCTCAAATTTGGTACTTTGGTAATATGTTGGGTGCTATTAGTTCTGGGTTATTCCAAGCTTCCATTTATAGAAACTATGATGGACATGGTGGTTTAGCTGGATGGAGATGGATGTTTATCATTGATGGTATAATCACGATCGTTATTGGATTAGGTGCCTTTTTCATTCTTCCAGGTACCCCAGATAGATGCTACTCCTTGATTTTGACAGATGATGAGATCAGACTAGCTAGAAGAAGACTAAGAAAGGATACCATTGAAGTGTTCCAAGAGAAGCCAAAGTTCTTCAGTTGGGCTTTATGGGGTAGAATTCTTGGAGATTGGAAAATCTGGGGTCTTACTATCTTTGATATCTCTGGATGGAACTCGTCTAACACACCAGGTTCAGGTTTTGTGTTCTGGTTGAAATCACTAAAGAGATTCTCCACCGGTAAAGTTAATGACTTATCAGCAACATCTGCAGGTGTGGGATTCATCTTAATTCTCATATTTGGACTATTTGCGGATGGTGCTAGATCAAGATATGGTGCTATTGTATTGTCACAACTTCTTAATATTGTTGGAAATATCATACTGTCAATTTGGGATGTCAAAGAAGGTGCTAAGTGGTTTGCATTCATGGTGCAATACGCAGGTTGGGCTACGGCTTCCATTAGATACTCTTGGATTAATGATATCTTGAGACACGATGTGCAGGATCGTGCTATTATCTTTATAGTACAATTTGCTGTTGCTCAGTCAACTACTATTTGGATTAACAGAATTATCTGGCCAACTGTCGAGGCACCAAGATATTTAAAAGGTTATCCAACAATTGCTTGTTTTGCCTTCACTATGATCATTGCGGCATTTGGACTACTATGGAAGTATAAGGCAGAGGAACGTAAACATGCTTATGGAAATGGTATTGTGTTATATAATTCTGCAAAAGGTGATGATGTGGAGGAGATTAAGAAGCAATATAAAGTGAAAGCGCAACAACTCACCGATGGAAGTGATGAGTCTTTGAAAGGCTCTGCTGAGAAGACTAGTTTATAACTGCTTTAATTTAACATCTTTATTAGTACGACTTATCAGTATTATATGTTGTAGACGTCATAGGTCTCATACTGAGGATTTTATTTCTTATCTAGCTTATATACACAGCTTATAAAATAATATACTTCAAGCTGCATTAAATAATAAGGGTCCAGACGTCAATCTGACAGATGAATCTTTGATCGAAGGTTATCGTAGATATCATACAAAAAAGCCTCAATGACGGTCCGACAAGTGAGGTATACAACTAGTAATATCGCTAATCACACTATCCTTGTTGTGGGAAGCTTATGCAATCTAATCTACACCTTAACTGTTTTCAGAAAAACTTGTGGCACCGACTGCATTGCGACAAATAGTAATTGATATTGTTGATCTCAAACCCAATTCCACAATTCATAATGGGGAAAGCTAGCCGAATGAAACAGGTGTTTGAGTTGGTCTGTGACGCTTGAGAGATAACACTGCCACGATGGTTTAGCTGGCTGGAGACTGTGAGGAAGGGGCTTGGGCTGTAGGTCGGTTAGATATTGGAATACATTTACTGCGAAGCTGGTCCCACTGACAAGAGTTGGTAATTATGTTAAATACATTTGCTTATTATTATGTCTGGTCAAGCATTTTGCTGATTTGATAGGTCTTATTTCAAGCAGGTACAAGACTTGTTTGTGCTTACTTCTCTTGGTGAATCTTGAAAGGGTTTAAATTCAATTAGAGGTGTGGGGTGTGGCAGATATTGCAACCATTGATAGCCGGAATAGAAGGAGCTGAAGTTGTATATAAGTTAACTCAACTGCCACATGAGAATTCTTGCAATGCTACACTCTTTAAGGTATTTGAGCTTTCAAAACCTTTAGAGCTAGTCCATATAGGTTTTGCGGTCGATAAAGCTGATAAATAAGTATGGTTTCCATATGGTCATTCATCCCTCATCTGAGAGAAGTCGAAGACTTAGAAGATGATTTAGAGGAAATCAAAGATTGAACAACTAGAGTTCAGAGATGAAGCCAATAGACCTTGGTGGAAGTTCTTCGATGAGTATGAATATAGACTAAACAAATATGAGAAAGAAAGACATAAGTGGTGGTACTGGTTTGAAGAAGGAACTTCAGCTGCAGAAAAGAAACTATTGTTCAAACTTGACTTCATTGTCGTGTTCTATTGTTTGATCATCTTCTGGCTGAAAACCTTAGATCAATCAAACTTTGAGAAGGCATATATCTCTGGTATGAAGGAAGATATTCTCTTCCAAGGAAATGACTATATCAATACTCAAACAGTGTTTAGTGTTGGATCGGTTTTGTTCCAATTCCCATTCATGTATTTGTTTCCA
The DNA here is from genome assembly GCA_030569675.1 of Wickerhamomyces ulmi. Classification (NCBI taxonomy): domain Eukaryota; kingdom Fungi; phylum Ascomycota; class Saccharomycetes; order Phaffomycetales; family Wickerhamomycetaceae; genus Wickerhamomyces; species Wickerhamomyces ulmi. The sequence goes on from JAJMLN010000001.1 coordinate 388,395, forward strand.
AGAGTCTCCATCCATTATCTGATCCCACTCTTAGATCTTTTCTGGGGTATTTTCACTTTAGGTCTCTACAGAGTTGAAACTGTGGGACAGGTCCAAGCCTTGAGATTCTTAGTCGCTGTATTTGAAGCTGGCTTCTATCCTGGTGCTCATTGGCTATTTGGTTCATGGTACAGATCATTTGAAGCTTCTAGAAGATCACAAATCTGGTATTTCGGTAATATGTTGGGCTCAATCAGTTCTGGGTTGTTTCAAGCTTCGATCTACAGAAATTATGATGGTCATGGTGGACTGGCAGGATGGAGATGGATGTTCATCATTGACGGAATAATCACAATCGTTATTGGATTGGGTGCGTTCTTTGTACTTCCAGGTACCCCAGATAGATGCTATTCTTTGATCCTGACAGATGATGAGATCAGATTGGCAAGAAGAAGATTGAGAAAAGATACCATTGAAGTGTTCCAAGAGAAACCAAAGTTCTTCAGTTGGGCATTATGGGGTAGAATTCTTGGTGATTGGAAAATCTGGGGTCTTACAATCTTTGATATCTCAGGTTGGAATGCCTCAAACGTTCCTGGTTCAGGATTTGTCTTCTGGTTGAAGTCATTGAAGAGATATTCTACCGGTAAAGTGAATGATTTATCAGCAACCTCTGCCGGTGTAGGATTCATTTTACTAATCATATTTGGTTTGTTTGCAGATGGTGTTAGATCACGATATGGTGCTATTGTGCTGTCTCAGCTGCTAAACATTATAGGTAATATCATACTGTCAATATGGGATGTTGAAGAGAGTGCTAAATGGTTTGCGTTTATGGTACAATATACAGGTTGGGCTACAGCCTCAGTCAGATACTCATGGATCAACGATATATTGAGACATGATGTCCAGGACCGTGCAATCATCTTCATCGTGCAATTTGCAGTTGCTCAGTCGACTACAATTTGGGTCAATAGAATAATCTGGCCCACAGTGGAAGCACCAAGATATTTGAAAGGTTATCCAACAGTTGCCTGTTTTGCTTTTACTATGATTATCGCAGCATTTGGGTTACTATGGAAATACAGAGAAGAGGAACGTAAACATGCTTATGGAAATGGTATTGTGTTATACAACTCTGCAAAAGGAGACAATGTTGAAGAGATCAAGAAGCAGTACATATTGAAAGATGGCAGTAATATGTCTGCTTTTGGAAATGGTATCGTCTCATACAGCTCTGCAGAAAGCGAAGATGTCGAGGAAAGCAAAGTCCAGTACAGAGAGAAGGTACAACAAGTTACTGATGGAAGTGACGAGTCTTTGAAAGGCTCTCTCGAGAAGACAGGTTTATAACTGTGTTTAGTTAAATTAACACTCCGCTTGTATTACTGATCGAGATGTCTTGTAGATAATCGATGGGTACCCTGTATTTGTGATAGGAACTAGAAACTAGCGGTGGAAATGCTGAGTGAGACGCTCCCATTTCACGCAGTCTCTGCCTTTCAGACGTACTCATCACTGCAGCTGAGCTCTTACTGTTCCCAATACGGCAATTCAGTACAGCGTCTTCGGGATCTCATTTGGACAATGGTGATTGGAGCGCTTTCATAGTACGGTTACGAGCACTGCAAACAGGGACCTATGAAACGAAGGTGTTCATATACCTAGAAAAGAAGCTATGTGTATGATGTTGGTACGGTTGTATAGCCTTAGACCAGTCATCTTACCTCAATTCTAATCAGGATCCATCAAAAGTTTAATCTTTTCTACACTCCGTTGTAAAGCTTGGTTGCTGGTTGGTATCTACTGATAAGCCAACGTTTGCACGTGACCAGTTGTAATCTCTATTGTTTCTCCGTTAATACTACTTGTAGTGATTGAAAAAGGACCCAAATCCACCAGTATTTCGAGGACAGTGAGTGCTAAACGGCGTTTATACCAGCTGCTACTTTCCAGTGAATTCCAGCTGCATTTCAGTGAGGACGGAGCCACCGACTATTGGCTGCTTTTGAGAAATCCACAGTTCTACGAAGGACTCTGCCTAAAAAAATCAACGGAAAAAACTGATTTAATTTTTTCAAGGGTTTTAGATTAATAATACAACTACTGATACAGTTCGTTTGAGGGCACTTTTCTGGAGGTTTGAAGGCCATTATATCGTGTTATTGGTCGTTATATACCCAGTTAATCTGCTAATTCTGGTTTCTGTTGCTCTGTCTCGTTCTTTTTAGATTTTTTTTTTAGCCTATCGATAGGAGTGTTTGTGGTTCCAATATTAGTTATAATAGATCAATAGAATAGTAATGGGTCTTCTATCACTCGGTACTCCACTGCCATGGGAGGAAGCTAGACAATACAACGAACATGTCAGAAAGAATGGGCTTGAACAGCTTCTCTACATGTTTGAAGCTGCTTATTCTAGAGAGAAAGATGGGTATCTATGGGGAGATGAAGTAGAATACACATTAATCCACTTTGATAAAGAGACCAAGCAGGCTAAGATTGCCATCAACGAGGATCAAATTTTAGATGATTTGAATGTTGGTGGAAAGCATTACCAGCTGGCGTTTGAAAATAACGTTAATTTCCACCCAGAATATGGTAGATACATGCTAGAAGCCACTCCTTTGGATCCATATGATGGTGAATCTTTGAAAGAGTACTTATACGTTGAGGTTAACATGAACCAAAGAAGAACAGTCGCTAACAAGTCTTTAAACAACGACAGCATCAAGCCTATCACTGTGACATCTTATCCGTTGATGGGTGTAGGTCACTTCACCGTGCCAGACGCTTTGCCTAATGGACCTGCATCAACCTCTTTGTTTTTACCTGACGAGATCATCAATAGACATGTTAGATTCCCAACACTAACTGCTAACATCCGCAAGAGAAGAGGTGAAAAAGTCGCTATAAACATCCCATTATTCCAGGATACAAACACATCAGAGATTGACGATTCTATCCCAATTAATAGACAATTGTTCCCAGGAGATGAAGAGCCTCATTTAGGTGCTGCTAAACCTGGTCATATTTATATGGACTCCATGGGATTTGGTATGGGTAACTCATGTTTACAAGTCACCGTTCAAGCTCCAAATATCAACAGAGCTAGATTCCTTTACGATTCATGGGCCAACTTTGCTCCTATCTTCCTAAGTTTGACTTCTGCCGCTCCTGTTTATAAAGGGTTCTTATCAGACCAAGACGTCAGATGGAATATTATTAGTGGTGCTGTTGATGATAGAACTCCATATGAGAGAAGTGATAAGTCACTTAGAGAAGGCAATGAGTTTGGTGGTATTAGAGCTGAAGATACTTCAAAAGTTCAACGTATTCCAAAGTCAAGATATGACTCTATAGACTCTTATCTTGGTGATTTGAGAACCAACCCATTGAACGGCGAAGAACCTACTTACAAGTACTTCAATCCATCTTTAAATGACATCAATCCACCAATCAACAAAGGTGTTTATGAACAATTAACCTCAAACCCAAGATTTGATGCCCCATTAGCTGCTCATTTTGCCCATTTATACATCAGAGATCCTATAGTGATATTCCAAGAACGTATACATCAAGATAACAGAACAGAAACAGATCATTTTGAGAACATTCAATCAACCAATTGGCAAACATTGAGATTCAAACCTCCAACACAGAAAGCTATTCCAGAAAACAAGCAAACTCCAGGATGGAGAGTTGAATTCAGACCAATGGAAATTCAATTAACTGATTTTGAAAATGCTGCATTTTCCGTTTTCATTGCATTATTAGGACAAGCTTTATTGGCTAATGAATACAATTTCTACATCCCAATTTCAAAGATTGAAGAAAACATGAAGACTGCTCATTTAAGAGATTCTACCTTATCAGAAAAATTCCATTTTAAGAAAGATATCAAATCAAACGATAACGAAACTGTGGAATTGAGCGTAAACGAAGTCATAAATGGTGGGGATAACTTCATTGGATTAATTCCAATCATTAAGGAACACTTGTTGAAACAATATGGTGTTGAATTAACTGCTGATAACACTCAATATCAAAGAATCTACTACTACTTCCAACTCATCAGCAAGAGAGCATCTGGTGAGATTCAAACCACTGCCTCATATATTAGAAAATTCGTGTTATCACATGAAACATATCAAAAGGATTCCAAAGTGAACAGTGAAATTAATTATGATTTGTTAAGCAAATTCGATAAGATCACAAACTATCAAGAAAAGGAACTTGTTGAGTTCTTTGGCGAAGAATTGGGCCAATATTTATCTCAATACAGCACCTCTGGGTTCACAAATGGTACTCATTAGATGATATCATAGAAAAATTTATAATTCAATTCTAATTAAATTAAGTTTATTCATAAGCTACATTTACATTAAACTACATTTTTGTAAGTCCATAATTTTCTATAATGAAAGAATCCGTTGAGGATCTTTCTTCAATCATTTCTATTTCAATTATTTTATATATAAACAATATCTAGAGCAAAAGTATCTTCAGATATATTAAAAAAAAGAAAACGAATCAATAACAAGTCATTAAATATAATTTTTCATGAGCAACTGAACGTCAAAATATGCAGTTGATGCAATTTCGTGGTTAACAAATCATTAACGAGATTAGTAACGGTAGTGGTCAGCTTTGTATGGACCTTCAACTGGAATACTCAAGTATTCGGATTGAACTGGAGTCAAAGTGGTTAATTTAACACCCAAGTGTTTCAAGTGGAATCTGGCAACAGCTTCATCCAAAACTTTTGGTAAAACGTAAACTTGACCTTTTTCGAAAGAACCAGTCTTGGCAAATTCAACGTATTTAGATTTGAAAGCTTCATCTTTAGCTTTGAATAAAGCAATTTGAGCTAAGACTTGGTTAGAGAAAGAACAAGACATAACGAAAGAAGAGTGACCAGTAGCACAACCCAAGTTAACTAATCTACCTTCAGCTAATAAGATGATGTGACGACCGTTTTTCAATAAGTAACGGTCAACTTGTGGTTTGATGTTAACAACACTTTCAGCGTTAGCTTTGATCCAAGCGACATCGATTTCAATATCGAAGTGACCAATGTTGGAAACAATGGCATCTTCTGGCATTAATTCGAAATCTTCTTTGGTGATGATATCTCTACAACCGGTGGTTGTGACGAAGACTTGACCAATGTGAGCAACTTCTCTTAATGGAGCAACTTGGTAACCTTCAACAGCAGCTTGTAAAGCGTTGATTGGATCAACTTCAGAGACGATGACTCTAGCACCCATACCTCTTAAAGCCATGGCACAACCTTTACCAACATCACCGAAACCAGCAACGACAGCAACTTTACCAGCCAACATGACATCAGTGGCACGTTTGATACCATCAATCAAAGATTCTCTACAACCGTACAAGTTGTCGAATTTAGATTTGGTGACGGAATCGTTAACGTTGATAGCTGGAACTTTCAAAGCAGCATCTTTAACCATTTTGTATAAGTGGTGAACACCGGTAGTGGTTTCTTCAGACAAACCGTAACAGTCTTCCAACATTTCTGGGTATTTTTCGTGAACTAAAGAGGTTAAATCACCACCATCATCCAAGATTAAGTTTAATTTCTTACCATCTTTGAAGGAGAATAATTGTTGTTCAATACACCATAAGTATTCTTCTTCGGTTTCACCTTTCCAAGCGAAGACTGGGACACCAGCAGCGGCGATAGCAGCGGCAGCGTGATCTTGAGTGGAGAAGATGTTACATGAGGACCAGGTAACTTCAGCACCAAGAGCAACAAGGGTTTCAATTAAAACAGCGGTTTGAATGGTCATGTGTAAACAACCGGCAATTCTAGCACCTTTTAATGGTTGTTCTTCACCGTATTGTCTTCTGATTTCCATTAAACCAGGCATTTCATTTTCAGACAATTCGATTTCTTTTCTACCGAAGGCAGCAAGAGAGATGTCGGCGACTTTGTAGTTAACAGCTGGGGATGACATTTTTGTTGTTATTGGGGGTTAGTTGATGCCGGATTAGCTGGGAACGCTGATTTGCAGATTTTTTGGTCTTTATAAATAAAAATTTTTTTTTTTAACACATGTGAAAAAGAAAGAAAAAAACTCACGTGCATACGGCGAAACGTAAACATTACCCGGACCGAGATCTCGTATACTCGTTTACGTTTAATGCTTAATCACAGTACGATCGTGGATGAGATATTAAGATATATAGTATTTAAATCAGGTAGGATTGCTAAAGGATGGCTAAAGGGTATTTCTATATAACGGCTGGCTCACCGAGCTGTTCAGAAGTCTCTGCTCTAGAACTTAGGTAGTCTTGAGCTGCTGCGTTTTTGGTCACTAGCTCAACAATTCTTCTAACATTTGGTAGGATCAACCATGCTGGAACATAAGCTTCCACCTTGGAGAAAGGTCTGATCTCAGTGTTTCTGAATGGATCTTCGAAGTGACTATCACGTTTGACAGGTTCAAAGAAATCATTGGAAGATGCACCTTGCTCTTTAACCTTATCAGCAACTGCACTTAACACGCTTTCGTCTAATGGAGTTTCGTAGTCAGCAACTGCATATGAGGATAATAGTTTTTGAATTTGAACTGGTTTCAAGGCATAGCAGATTTCAAAGATAATTTCGATATCATCTTTAGAGTTCTTTCTCAATTGTAGAAGTTTAGCAGCTTGCAGTAAATGTAGCAAATAGTTGGATCCATTTGGAACTTCATGACTCTTACACCATTCTTCTAATCTAGTGACATTATAGTTCAATTGTAGACCACGTTTCCATGATAAGTAACCACGTCTCATGATCAAGTCATTGAAACAGACAGCGTCAATGAATCTTAGTAATTCAACAATAACTTCGTTCAAGACTTCTGGCTCAATCAAGTAAGTTTTCATAGCCCAATAGACATTGTTGAAGAAACTTAGTATATCATCCATCTTGTATTGAACATTTTGAGAAAAGACTTTAGTCAATAAAGGAACTGAATCAGTGGTGATGAATCCTGGTAAGGATTGTGATAGGACAACTGCTGAGACAACTTGTTTCTCTAGTTCCTTTTCCATCTTTCTCATCCACATGTTATAGATATTGAAGGATAATGATTCGAAATCTTCTTTCACAACAGCCACTAGTTTCAAGTATTCAGAGTATTCTTCAGCTCCCATATCAGTGGAGATGTTCTCGTTCTCTAGAATGGTTCTTTCAGCATAAGAAGCGAATGAGTATAGTTCATGAACATTCGATAACCAGAACGCACCATGTGGAATGACATCGTCATCCTTTAAGGAGTTGAAATTTTGTTGTATGACTTGTAAGATTTGACCCAAAAATTCTTCAGATTCTTTGGTTAGACCTAGTCTCCACATATCACTCAAGATGATAATGATAATTCTAGCAGGGTACAAGATTTCCTTTTTGGTCAATTCAGCCATGACACCACTTAATGGGATCTTCATATTCTTCAATAGACCTTGGATTATTTCATTATGCAAAGTCTTAGAGTCCTGTAGTAAAGAATATAGTTCATTGGTGATAGCAGATAACGAACTTAAAGTAGATTCAGCATCATCTTCTTGATTAGCGATTGAAATGGCACCTGGATGTTTTGGACTGAAATTCTGGAACTCAGAGTTTTGAGATTGTTGACTGTAACGTCTGGATCTTTTTGGAGTAGTATTTGGTGCCAAAGATCTGGTGTTTGCTTGTCTCGATAGAATGTCTAGTTCGTTCTTTAGACTTGCAACTTGTTTTTGTAAGTCTTCTTCATTCTTTTCACGTTTAGCTAATTGTTCTCTGGCTTCATTCAATTCAGCAAGTGTGGTTTTAACTTCATCCTTCAATTGAGTTTGCAAGGCTGTCAATTCTTTGATCTTTTGAATGGATTGTTCTAAGTCAGCTTTGGATTTTGCTAATTCACCATTCAATGATTCAATCTCTTTAGAATGTGAATCGCTTTGTGTTGAAATTTTCTCTTGGAAGCTTAGTTCACGAGACTTGGTCTCACCATGTGCTTTCTGACTTTCTTCCAAAGAAGCTTTTAGTTCATTCAATTGAGATGTTAGTGATTTATTTTCACTTGCTTGAGCACTCAATTTGGAGGACAATTCGATAACTTTGTTTTCCAATTGGAAACTAGCTTCTTGTAGTCTATTAACTGATTTAGCATCAATCTTCAATTGTTTCAATTCCTTTTTAGCCAACACCATTCTGTAATGAGATTGGGTGACAATGGCAGCTCTCTGTAGTTTCTTGAAACTTGATCTGTCTTTATGAGTCTTGATTCTATTTTGGATAATAATGACGCTTCTTTCTTTTTGATCAGAGAAGAATTTGGTTCTAGCGTTATTACCACGAATAACACTTTGTAAACCGGCAATTGATGATCTGGCACCAACAAATTGTCTACGAGCCAAGAAACCTCTGAGCAAGGTTTGAATATTGACAGCAGCATCATTTTCACGTTGCTTCTGAACTCTTAGTCTAGCAGAGTAACCCAAAATCAAGTTTTGGATCTTAACGATAGAATCTCTAGCTTCCAGATATTGTTGACGGTAGTATTTACCTCTAATATGTTTTTGAATTGAAGTTGCTGATTGATGAAGCTTTTCGGTTCTGAGTTTTTCTAGATGAGCCAACATACCAGCTTTGAAGAAGATCTTGGTTAAACCTAGTTGATATTTGTCGTCCCTTTCAACTGTTTTCTTCAAAATCGAGTCACAGATCTCACGAATTGTATCGGAGTCAGCTTTACCGGAAAGCAGACCTTCATAACTATCTGCAGGTAAAAGGATATAGTATCTGGAAGCAAATTCTTCGTAAGTCCATCTTGATGGGAAACCTGCACAGGAAATTTTGATAGTTTCTAAAACACCACAGGCTCTTAATTGAGATAAGACCATCAAAGGATCAAATTTCCAAGCTGTTTTTTCTTCATTAGGTTTGATACAACGGATATAATGAACATTTGTGGAGTTGATGGTTGCCATTAATTCAATCAAGGAACCCTTGAAGATAGAACCCAATGTTGGTTTTCTGTTAACAGTTCTAGCACCTGGTTTCTTGGTAGCAGCAGCTTGTTCTTCAACCTTAGCGTTGGCTTGTTCTAAGCTTTCCAAAACTTCACCTAGTAAAGTGTTTGTTGTGGCCTTCAAAACTTCCAAATGTCCTTCGGACACGGTATCTCTGTTTTTCTCGATGAAACCATCGATATCATAAGTGACATCTAAAGCATAATGAGAAACAACGAACTTAGATTGACCGAATCTTGGCTTCTTGAACACCTTATTGGTTGGTTCTTTATCAAGAGTTTGGTATAACTTGGTGACCCAACTCTCATCGTTACCAGCAGGTAATCTAGATTCTTCATCCAACAAAGATAATATACCCAGTTTCTTTTCAATCAAATCAATACAAGGTTGATTATCACTGAATTCAATGAAAGACCATTCAATCTTTTCATTGACGTATTCTTCTTGTTCCAGTTTGAAAACATGTTGGTTGAACTCTTGTTGAAGTTTTTCGTTAGCATAATTGATACAGAATTGTTCAAATGAGTTCTTCTCGAAATGTTCGAAACCATAAATATCAAGAACACCAATAAATGTTTTAACCTCTTCCAAGATCTCTGGGTTACACAAATCCTTATTGATATAAGCGACTAACCAATCGAATAAGGCTGAATAAATATATTTAGCAACAGAGTCTCTTGAAACTAAAGCTTGTTTGTGGTTGTGATTGGAGATGATCTTCTCTGATCTAGTGATGATTTGTTTCTTAGTGATCCATTTAGCAAAGTTGAAAGCATCAATACCCAAAAGTTCACAAGCTTTCACTAAATTAGGTTCATCAGATGAAAGTGAAGCATCGTTTCTAGTTGCTTTGATTTCGATGTTACCAATGTGAAGCAAAGCTGCCAAAATGGTGAAGATGGAGAATTGTGTTTCTTCTTTGATACCAATCAACTTCAGCGCGTCTGTAGTGTATTTGAATTCTTCTTTATCATCGATCTGTTCAATATGGTGATCACCACCTTGGTTTAGGTAGTTATAATCTTCAATTTTAGTCAATTGTAACTTCTCCTTTTGGTCATCTGAAAGACCTTCCATGAATTGATAGAAAATGTGATAGTTACGTTCACCAGTTGGTTGAAAAACAAGTCTTGAACGTTCTAGTAAGTATGTTCTAATTCTTGCACCAGTAATAGCGATTTTTTCGTTGAACAAAATTTCCAAGTATTTACCAAAACGCGAAGAGTTATCGTTTCTTGTGGTTTTAGCATTACCAAAAGCTTCCATAATTGGGTTGGTGGCTAAGATTTGTTGTTCAGTTTGGGACATTTCAACTTTAGTAGCACTACCGCCAACTAGAGAATCATTGTTGGTGATCTCTTCAACTGAGGCGAAATATCTCATGATATATTTAGCAGACACTGTTTTACCAGCACCAGATTCACCCGACACAACAATGGTTTGATTCTTTTGATCTTGTTTCATACAACTGTAAGCATCTTCAGCAATAGCGAACAAATGAGGCTCTAGCTCACCTCTTCTTTTACCAGAGTATGCTTGAATGATATCGGAAGAGTAGAGTTGATCTACTTTCTGGAAAGGATTGGTAGCAATCAGCACGATACCAGAGTAAGTATAGATGTTTAACTGTGAGTACCTGACTCTAATAGCATGAAGCACAGCTGGCTCGTTTAGATATGACAAGGATGTTAGATCTTCGGTGGCTTCTAAGATTGGAGGATTTCTCAATAGAGGAAGTTTATCGTTATGTTCATCCAAGTCATCAGTGACAACATCAATAACATCTTTGGAGGAATCGATTGTTAGCTGAAGTTGGTGCTTGCCATCTTCTGTAGTGTGCTTAGTAACTTCAGCCCCAATCCAACCTTCTGTTTCACTTTGTACCCAACAACGGCTATTTTATTACTGTTAGTAACCAGATCGCATATGATCAAGAGAGCAGATGTATATGAACATACGTTCCAACGTCATATGTTGAAGCCATTGTTTGAATTTCCTGAAATTTCCCACTGAATAACGAGATCAAACGGTTAGCTTTGTGTGTGTTTTGAAGTTGTTCAGTTTTTGTTTTTTATTTTTATTTTTGTTGACGCGTTAGTGAAGGAATGTGTGGTGCGTACCGGACAGTCTAGAATTATGAGACTTGAGATTTCGGTGTATGGAGAATTTCAAAGAAATGAGACTACTAGACTAGTTCGGTAGTCTTTTAGTAGTCCACCCCAGAACATTTTAGATCTTGTACATAAAGGAGACTTTTAATAGATTAACATAAATATTTATATGGTATTATACAGTTTATAGCGAGCGTCCTTCTCGATTATTCAGACTGGGTATCATCTTGGGCGTCTTCAGAGATCTCAGAGTCTTCAGCGTCTTCATATTCAACATCTTCAACATCTTCAATTTCAATTTCGACTTCTTCTTCTTCAGTTTCAGGTTCATCTTGATCTTGATCATCAGATTCATCAGCTTCATTAGCCTCATCAGATTCATCAACAGAGTTTTCTTCTTCTGGCTCATGTTCAACTAGATCTGATTCTTCCACAGCAACATCTGAATCTTCATGGTGTTCAACAATATCTTCTAATTCAGGGCTTGACTCTTCGACAACAACGGCTTCTTCATCTTCAATATGTTCGACAGCATCTTCTAATTCAGGACTTGGTTCTTCAACAACCACTTCTTCTTCCGATTCATCTGGGACGTCATCAGAAGAGTCAGCTGGAGTTTCGAAGTCTTCTTCATCTGATTCCAAGTCACTTAACTCTTCATCAGAAGGAGCTTCAATATCAATACTAGTTTCTTGGGCTTCAGGAACTTCACCTTCAGTGAGGGTAACATATTTTAACACAGTGCTTGTCTCAATTGGTGACTCTTCTGTTTCCAATCTTTCAGCTTCTTCACGTTCTCTTCTTTCACGTTCTTGGAATTCAATGTTGGCTTTTGCTCTCAATAATGCATAATGGTTACCTGCTTCGTGAACAAAGACCTTCAAAGTCATTTGAATCTCACTAATGTATTTCTTTGTTGCTTCTAAATCTTGTCTCTTGGAGATAAGTGCTTCCCTTTGATCGATTAAGTAATTTTTGACCTTGATGTATTCCTTCCAATCTTGGTAGTTTTCTGAATCATCCTCATTATCATTCAATTTATTGAACTCACTAGCAAAGGTTGAGTACATCATTTTCTTGGAAAATTCATTAATGGCAACTTCAGCAAATTCCTCATAAATTTCAACAATGGTTCTTCTTTCATCATCAATCAATTTCTCCAAAGATTGGATTTGACTTATAGTGAAGTTATGAATTTCATCAGCATATTTGCTTGGAACCTCTTTCTTACCGTTCAATAAAGCACGGAATTCTTCTCTGGTGATCTTTTTTTCTAGGATATTATCGTGAGAATCAATTTCAACCTCTTCACCAGATTCTAGTAGGAATGGTCTTGAATCAATACTGTAAATATCTCTATTGATGATAGCATAATCATCATCCAAAGTCTTACGGAAGTCTTGAAGTTTCTTAGTAACTTTTGGTTGTAATTCACTCAAGAAAGTTTGTTCCAAGTTCAAAATATCTTTGTCAAAGTTTTTGCTGATACTTTCAACTTTGGAGTGAATGAAATCTCTCCAAGTGCTGATTTCTTGAGCCAGAGAGACAATCACTTCTGTATTACCTTCAGTTTGTACCTCATTTGCTGAGTTTGATGGAACGACCTTTTCTGTTCCAACTTCAACAGCTTGTTCTTCATTAACCTGATCTTCAACAGAAGGAGTTTCCTCAATATTTAAAGTCTCAGTATCTAAAAAAGATGTTGGTTCGTCTTCAAGAGCTGCTGTTGTTGGTTCTTCCTCAGTGTTAACCTCGGTAGATTTAGACTTGAAATAGTTAGAGGCTTGTTCATAAGTACCGGCAATCAGATTCTTGGATAGATTCAAAGCAATTTCAAGTTTCAATAGCTTATAGTATTTGCGTGCTTGAATGGTAGCTTTCTCTATATGAGATTGCAAGTGTTTTTCATAATGTGGCTTGACATAGACGGCGAACTTATCATCGACTTCAGGTGAGATTTTTGTTGAGTAAAAATGAACAATGTAGGTATAAAGCTCAATAACAAACTTCTTGGTTTTCTCAAAGGATGAGATAGCTAAAGGAGTGACTGTGTTTTCATAGAAGTTAACAATTTCAGGTTTTAGAGCTGTGATTGTAGACTTCGTGTGAATCAAAGCTAAATCAAAGTAGTTCTTTGTATGAGCAGCACAAATAGTAGTCCATTCTTCTGCTTTGATGATACCGATTGCGATCTTTTCAGCGATTAATTGAGTGTATTTCTCAGTATATTCAGTAGTAATTTTCCAATATGGATCAACATGAGATTTCAGTTGAGCAACTTTTTCAAACTTAGATGAGTGAGAAGCTAGAGAATCAGATGCTGATTGCACATGAGCAGCTAAGTAAACCTGGTATTTATCCAATAAAGCCGAGTTTGCTTTACTGATAGAAGGAACAATGTGTGATTCAACTTTCTGGTGTACTGGGGCGACATATTCTGTGTAGTATTTGCTGTTCGTAACATGCTCTAATTGGGAACGCAATGGGTCGAACTCAGCAGCGTAGAAGTTCACATTTCTGAGGAAGAGCGTAATCAACGCTGCCAACAAGAGAAGATACTTCTTTCCGAGGTAAGCCATTTTTGTTTGGTTAATTGGTTGATGTTGTGTACCAATTAGTATTAGTTGATGAGCCTCGATTTATTGTTTGTTTTCAAAATACCAAATACTGAGCATTGATTATGCAAAGATCAAAACAAAACTTCTAGAACAACGCCAGTAAATTCGAGGAAGGACAGACAGATATTCGGAAGAGAGACTCTCTATGTAGAGCTTGTAGAGTGTAGCACCCATATTGTACTCCCTCAACAACACCGAGACCAGCTTGATTTAAGGGTAGCCGTGTTGAGTATAAATACTATCTCACGTGACTAGAAGAGCGGGTAACACCGAGTGGTTTATCATGTGGTTGTCTCAGTTTTGCACTTCCTTGGGGCTGCTTTGATACTGGTATGCGTAGATAGCCAGAAGTCTGAAGAGCATTCCTATCGTATTAACCACTTCTTAAGGAATTTAGCGACACATTTTATTGTTGTTCTCAGATTTATTTGATCTCAATTGTCCACTGGAAGAATCAATCAAAATCACCGAAAAAGCCCAAAAATCAACAGCAATACATCAAAAAATCTCCCTCAAACAGCTCCAATTAGCCTTTCGAACTTCGTGAAGCATACAGGAAGTGTACGCCCTGATCCAATAACTGCCACAATGTCCTTCTGGCCCTTTGGACAAAACGCAAACTCGGCGTCAAATCTGAATAAGCTACTAGCGTTATACTACACTAAGCGACAACTAGACTCCTCAATTGCAAACACAACCACCAACACTAATCAAGAAGCAGATTCGTCGTCCTCATCTTCCATTAAACAGGGCAATGCATCTAGTGATCAAATTGATGTCATACCAGATGTCAAACTTGATAGACAGTTTGTTCATGAGATACTGGACGACTCTAGCATATTAGACGAAATCACCCGTCAGAACAATAGACTGGTCGATTTCATCTGTTTTGGTTACATAAACGAATTCTCCATTGATAACGATGGTGATCTAGATATTGGAAATGGTCGAGAAAGCTCTTTGAGCTCATCACATAATGGCACTAACAGTGTGTCAGTTTTAGAAATTTTGATTGATCTGATCATAGATTCCGTGGAGTGGTTTGATAAGAATGAGAAAATACTCCTGAATGTTGGTAATGATCCAATGGATGACCAGGAAGATGAGATATCATTACAATTTCACAGAATTCATGTTGCTTCTGAGATCTTATCTTGTAACATCTGGTTAATCTCTGAAACTTTGGTTGAAGAACAACACCTCCTATCAAAGTTATGGCAGTTTCTCTCTTTGAATTTCAAAAGTTCTTCACCAACAATACAGTATTTTGTGAAGATCAATGAACAACTGCTGGAATCAAGACCGGATCAACTTTTAAACTTCATCAGAGGTCAGACAAACCTTGTCGATGTATTTATTAAGCATATTGATATTACTATCATCATGGACTTCTTATTGAGAGTCATCACAACTGATAAACCTGACATACCCACAGGAATTATTGAACTTTTATATGAACAGAATCTTATTTCAAAACTTTTGGACTTGTTAGACTCCAAGAACGACTCATCAACTCAATCTTCATGCGGTGATTTTTTGAAGGCTTTGATTTCTATTAGTGCCAATACATCTATAGATGAAAACACAATCGGTCCTAATTTGTTAACTAAGGAACTTGTCAGTGGTCCTTCTGTTGACAAGATCATTGATATTATCTTGAAGAGAGGTAATGGGCTATCTACAGTTGTTGGTGTTATCATTGAACTTATAAGAAAAAACAACTCAGACTATGATTCTGTTAATTTGTTATACACCACCGTTGAGGCCAATCCACCAAATAAAAGGGATCCTATATACTTGGGACAGATGTTGAAACGGTTCTCTAATAGACTCAATGACTTCAACAATATACTGTTTGATGAATCCTTAACCTCTAAAAGAATTGAAAATCAGATAAACCAATCAATAGAACCTTTGGGATTTGAAAGATTCAAGCTTTGCGAATTAATAGCCGAGCTTTTGCATTGCTCTAATATTGGTCTATTGAACAACCATTTAACAGAGAAAATCATTGAAGAACGTGAAGCATTCTTGAAAAATCAAGAATCAAACCTAGCTAATGCATTAAATGATGATATATCACTAATAGATAACAACAAACCAGCATTGAACTTATCATCATTGAATATTGGCGGAACTTCCGAACCTTCTGTTGCTATAAGCTCTAAGAACGTTACCATTTCACCTCAGTTTGATACTACGACTGTTAATAAGAAGGGTGACTTGCCTATAGTGGAACCCCTGGATCCATTAACGGAAATAGGAGACGAAGATAATGACGCTGTTAATAACGATAAAGAAAACGAACAAGCCATTCCAATAACAAGACAACAACAGCTGCGGAAAAATCCAACAGTGGGTGATGAATTCAAAATTCAACTGATTGATTCAAAGATTTTGAAATCTATCATAACCATGTTTACTAAATTTCCATGGAATAACTTCTGGCATAATGTTGTGTTTGACATAGTTCAACAGATCTTCAACGGAAGATTAGATGTTGGTTATAATTGTTTTTTGGTTCTTGAATTATTCCAAAGTTGTGATATAACCAATTTAATCATTGATTCATACAACTTATGCATCAAGATAGAAACAGAGTCAAACGTCAGATTAGGTTATATGGGTCATCTGGTGTTGATCGCAGAAGAAGTTGTTAAATTTTCTTCAATCTTTCAAAATCAGAAGTTTAATGATACTGAAGCAGATGAACTGATCTACTCTAAACTAATCGATGAGGATTGGGTTAGTTATGTAACCAATGTTCTCACAGAAACAAGAGAACAATACAATTGTGTTCTTGGTGGTATCAGATCTGAAGATCAATTCCAACAGTCTGATTACCTAAACCCAGGTGCTATTATCCTTGGCAGTTCAGAAGAAGAAATCCTGAATCAACCAGTGGAAAGTGATCTAGATGATACATTCGATAACACATCTGCTGATGGTGATTCATTAGAGCAAACTCAAAGTCATAGTAATGACATTGACAATGAAAAGGAAAATGAAAATGATAACGAAAACGAAAACGACGAAGAAAGCAAAAACGAAGGAGAATCTAACAACACCGAAGATGATTAAACCATAACCTAAACAAAGGCATTTATGCCATGATTAAAAATACCACAAACAGAAAGAAAACACAAACCACTTTTAACGACACATTGATAGCTATGAGCTCACGACTGCCCCATCCACTCCTTCCTCCCTCCCCCCACTTCATTTAGATTCCGAACCTATTTAACTTGTGCATAGATTACATTTGCCATATAATTGTAGTATAATATCCTAATCACGTGACAACAATACAATCTAGGAAGTCGTAAGACAGATAGCGAATCAAGACCCTTATCTTTTATACAAAATCCGAATTCTCTAGAACAAAAAATTCCCTATCAACTCTACAGAAAAGGGTGTTTTGCTAGACAGAGATCAATGCATTATCACTTGCTAGTATTGGTACATGGGTAAGTATGCCATCGTCTATGGTACTAGATCAGTCACTAACTAGCGTGCAGATTATGGGGAAACCCTTCACATTTTGACTATATTGCACAAGAGGTTGAAAAACGCAACTTATCTACACCAGAAGAAAAGCTGGTAGTTCATAGAACAAACAGAAATGAGGGTATGTCTCTTTCAAAACGATATCTATGCGGGATCTTTACTAATATGATGTGTTACAGGGTATAAAACTCTAGATGGAATCGATGTTTGTGGTCTTCGAGTTGCTAATGAGATCAGGGAGACAATAGATCAATTAAACGAAAAAGCAAGCGTCAAAAAGATCTCTATAATTGGATACTCCCTTGGTGGGCTTATTTGCAGATATGCCATCGGAATACTACACCACCAACATCTGTTCGACACTATCGAACCTGTGAACTTCACAACATTCTGTACACCTCATGTTGGTGTTTTAACCCCAGGTTCTAATATCACAGTGAGAATATTCAACGCTTTGATCCCTGCATTGTTGTCTCTCTCAGGTAAACAGATGTTCTTGAAAGATCAAGGTACTCTTCTATCCTTAATGGCAAATGAGAGTTCTGTGTTCTATAAAGCATTGACGTTATTCAAATACAGAAGTTTATACGCCAATGCAATCAATGATAAGAGAACTTCATGGTGGACTTCAGGAATATCTGTTGTTGATCCCTTCATAAAGATCGATGAGACTTCAAGTTTGGACGATCTTAACTTTGAATATATAAAAGGTTATGATCCGATAGTAATTGACGCAAATGCCAAATTTGCTATCTCAAATGAACCTATAACATCCATTCCAGCCACCAAGACCGAACCTGAATCAAACTTCTGGCGTAGAAAGTGGAACTGGGTGGTTGTGATCTTTAACATCATCTTTTTTGCCCCATTATGGGTTTTCTGGTTTATTATTTCAAATACTTTAGAATCTTATAAGTCTCATAGAAGAATAAATTCTGCTTTAAAAGACAACTCTTCAATATTCTCTGTTATTTCGGAGCTCACTCCAATATATGATCATGATGTGGATGATACCAGCGATGCTGTGTCAATAGCTGATTCGTTCAAGAGTATGGGTCTAGATGAGGAAACTGAGCATAATATCCAACAATCATTACAAGATCGAGCAGATACTTTGATGGAAAGTGTTTGGGATGCAATGACCTCTAAGAATGCTGATGAATTTGCTGAACTAGCAAGGTATGACTTGATATCACCAAATGAGGATAATGTGAACAAATCTGGTGATGATTCTGCAACATTGACATCCTTTGATGAAACCATAAGAGAATCTATTAATGAGTTATCATACTTTGACAAGGAATCACCAGAAGCTAAAAATGATGTTTTGAAACTATTCACACTAGATCTAGCTGATGAACAAAGGGATATTGTGAAGAGTTTAAACAAGCTTAACTGGGAGAAGTATCCAGTCTTGATTAGACATACAAAGAGTACTCATTCTGCTGCTATTGTTCGTAACATCGATGAAGTTGGTCTCTTTGAAGGGAAGACGGTTATTAAGCACTGGCTAGACAACGTGTTCAAGCTTGACTAGTAACAGAGCCTTCCAAAACACCCCCCAAAGCCTTGCTCGTAATTTATAGTGGCTAGTTGATAATGTGATATGTCTTTTATATGGTATTTTGTACAAATCCAGTAAATTTCGCGGAATACATTTGTTATGGGCATTTTTTATTGAAAGAAAAAAAAAAGATCAAGTTTCAACGAAAACACCAACAAAAGAACCGAGTCTGTGAACTTGAAGAGCACTTTCAACATGTCTGATTTTGGTAAATTGTTGAGAAACTCGAGGTTCGCTTCCTTAGCCAAACCTTTGTCCAGAGGTAAAAACAAAAAACTACCAACCCATCAACTTATAGAAACAAGAGCCGCTGCTCTAGGTAGACAAGAATGGGGTCTAAAGTATGCTTTACCATCTAAAATCAAATCTCGTTATATAACATTCAACGATGTCGATAGTCTAGAAAGAATTGTTGATTTCGAAACCAACGGTGGTGATCTATGGAAACGTTTAAGATTTCAAGAAACTGGTGTTGTTCCAAGATACGAAGAAAGAAATATTGATACAAAACCTACAAACCCATTATTCGAAAAAGAAGGAAATGGTAAGCTTCCAAGCTCACAACTAAGAGATTTATCCCTCGAGTCTTTATTAAAAATTGATCCAAATGCTTCAACCAAAGAACTTCAATCAATATTGGAACGTTTAGAATCTGTAAGACCATATTTCAAAGCTTGGTTATTACAAAATGAACCAGTTTTGTTCAAAAATAAATCATCTGGTTCCAGAGAATTACTAAAGAGTGCTGCTGTTAGATTCCTAAAAGAACTTGAAAAACATAAACCAAGTAATAGACTTGATAACTTACAAAAAGATCAAAACTCATACAAAATCAATGCATTTGGTGGTTTATCATATGGATTGAAAGGAAGAATAGCGAACTCTCCAAATGGATACGTTCAACAAAAAGTTGTTCCAGCTCGTTACTTGACCGAAGAAAGTACCACTTCAGTTGCTGTTGGTGGTTTCGTTGGTTCTGTTATCAAGAACGTTGCAGCTTCACAATTCAGAGCAGCATCCATTGGTAAAACTGCCAGAGAAACCGTTGCTCCAATGACTGTTACTTCTGCTGTTATCTCAGATGACGGTTCTGTCAACATTAACTTGAACCCTGTTAGTATTCCAAGTGGAAGAGGTAGAGGTGCAGGTCAAACTCAACATAGAGTCAATGCTAGAAGAGCTTGGACTTCCGAAGTTGTGAACGTTATTGGTTCCAACTAGGTGCACACATTACACTTTTACATACATCAATCTTTGTAAATAGAATTGAAATAATAATATGATTTATTTTTATGTTTCGATATCGTACACTAAGTAGAATGTTAATAAACTAACATCTTAGAATAAAACACCCTTGGTTGATGGGACTTCATCGGTACCATTACTAGATATAGCCTCTTTGATGGCAACAGCCAAAGCCTTGAAAGCAGATTCTGCTCTGTGGTGATCATTGAAACCTCTCAAACAGTCAACGTGTAATGTAACATGAGCAGCTTGTGCGAAACTTTCCAAGAAATGAGGAATCATTTCACATGATAAATCACCAATCTTTTCTCTTTTTAGACCTAGTTCAATAACAGCGTATGGTCTATTGGATAGATCAATAACAGCTCTACTTAAAGCTTCATCAAGTGGAGCAAACCCAGTACCGAATCTTTTAACACCTCTGACTTGTCCCAAGGCTTCTTTGAAAGCAGCACCTAAGGCAATACCAACATCTTCAGTAGTATGATGGTCATCAATGTGTAAATCACCAATACATTCAACAATAAGGGACCAGCCGCTATGTTTTGCTAAAGCATGGATCATGTGGTCTAAGAAACCAATACCTGTGTGGATGGATATTATTTGAGATGAAGTAGATTGAGATGCATGTTCGTCTTGATAAGTCTTATCTTTTAAGATGGAGTCTTTAATGGTAATAAAACCACCGTTCAGACTCACAGCAATTTGGATTTTGGTTTCATTTGTGATTCTATTGACAAGAGCCTTTCTTTCAGGCTTGACAGTACCGTTCTGTGACATGTTTCAACAGTGATTTCCAGTGGGTTCAGGCAAGTGATGAGATAAGATTCGGACTGATTATTTATGACTCTTTTTTAACTGGAAGATGTTAGAAACTTACGTAATACAAAAACAATAAAAAAAAAAAAAAAACGAGATTGAGACCAGGGCAGCATAACCACAAAGGCAGATCGCGGCTAATAAGAAACATACGCCAAAACAAAGCACTTACTTCTGAAGAGGTTTCTTATTGAAGTGATTATAGTGCTAGCCGAGTCAGTGTAACTAACCAATGTCGCTCAAGGTTGGACAGAGGATATCTTATAATGGGGAGATCTGCACTGTGCGGTTTATCGGAGAGATACCTGCATGGCCAGGTGAACAAGCTATTGGTGTTGAGTGGGATAATATAGCCAAAGGTAAACACGATGGTTCTTACAAAGGTACACAGTTTTTCAAAGGTATGTAACAACGGCTTTCTATCAATCGGAGAAACTTTCTAACATAAACACTATAGTGAGGCACAGTGGATCTGGTTCTTTCTTGAAGGCTACTAAGAAACATGATGGGACAAAGAGCTTCTATGGCGCATTGATTGAGACATATGGTACTAAGGTTGATGAATTAGAGATCAAAATAGGAAAGAAATACGTAGAGAGTTATGGATTTGAAAAACTACAGAAACTCCAGTCAGATCTGGGTTATTTGAAGAATATATCACTGAGCAGGAAGCTAGTTAATCGAATTGAGGATGAGGAAATAAGGTATATTAAAGAAGGTCTAGTAAACCTACGAGAGCTGGATTTATCATTTAACTTTTTCACAGACCTGAGTGATGTTCAGAAGATAACCTCACATCTGAGTTTGACTGCTTTGAATCTCACTGGTAACAGAATTACTGAAGTCTCATTGAAAGAAGAATCTTCTATCAAGTCCATTAATCTCTCACTGACGTTTCCACCTGAAGATGTACTACAGAATATTGTTGAACGATTTCCGTTGCTTGAGAAACTTTACCTTGAAGATAATCTTTTTGAATCATTCACCACTGATTTGAGTACAGTGAAGGACCTTAGATTATTAGATCTATCATTAAACTCACTCTCAGAAATACCCACAAATATAACTTCAACGAAGATCACAAGTTTGAACGTTTCAGATAACAACATAACAATCCTTCCAAAATATAAGACATTCATCAATATACTAAACCTGGATATTAGAAGAAATAAAATACAAACATGGAGGGAGATTGAACTTCTTCAGGATCAGTTTCCAAATATTGTGGAGCTACGAATTAATGGTAACCCGGTGTTCGAGGGTCTAACATCAGAGGAAGCAGAATATAACGTTATTGCTATGTTTCCAGACCTGAAGAGCTTGAACGGGGTTAACATAACTGAACAGGAGAGAATAAATGCAGAGTTGTATTTCATATCACAGGTCAATAATGGTCATATCAAGTATAATCTTGAGAAACTGGAAGTGTTAGCTAAGAAACATGGAAGAGTGATCAATACCAACCAAGGAAATCTTCCGAACAAGAGTGATATCGTCAACTTAAAATTCAAACATGATGATAAGCTTCTGGAGATTCAGTTGCTACGAAGCATTGAAATTATTAGATTACGAGGAATACTGAGTCGATTGCTAAAGAAAAGCGTACTTGACTTTTGCATCACGTATGATATAGGAGAGTTTAAAGAAACTCTTGAAAATGATCTGGCTTTGTTGTCCTCATTCAACTTTGAAGATGGACAAACACTTACGATACAATCTCAAGTATAAAAGTTTTGAAGTTACAGAAAATTTTTATTTATAAACAAAAAAACATCATTATGCACTCATTAGTCAACCATCATCACCCAAGTCTTTAATTATCAGCATGGAAGTTCCATAGACCATCACCTAAGTAATGGAACATTTCAATACCAATACCTTTATTAATGGATTTGATTTCTTCTGTACTCATACTTAATTCACCAATAGCTAAAGCGTGTTCTTTACCTTCGGCGTAAATAGCGACTAATGTCTCTTTCTCTAGACCTGGAGCTTCTGGTAGAACAGCACCACTTGATGTCAAACCTGGACACATGACATTTGCACCTGATAAGACGAACT
Organism: Wickerhamomyces ulmi; assembly: GCA_030569675.1. Classification (NCBI taxonomy): domain Eukaryota; kingdom Fungi; phylum Ascomycota; class Saccharomycetes; order Phaffomycetales; family Wickerhamomycetaceae; genus Wickerhamomyces; species Wickerhamomyces ulmi. The sequence continues at coordinate 411,329 of JAJMLN010000001.1, forward strand.
TAATGGCACCTCTATCGACTCTAACTGAAGGGAAAGCATCTGGGTACTTGTGAACAATCTTTAAAGATGGAATCAATTCATCAAATTTTTGGTAGAAGACAACTTCACCATCAACGATGTATAATTGGATCTTATCCTCACATTTGAGAAGTTCAACTTGAGATTTCTTCGGTATGATATCATCGATGACTGGTTCCAATCCTGCGAATTGGGAAACAAATTTAGCTTTCAAGTTTCTTTGAACTGAAGATTTGACATTTGTTCTGGTGTGAACGTCCTCTTTGGTAAACTTCTTGAACATCGTGTGGAGTTGGTTGGATCTTGCAGAGTTGGTCTTTGGAGGTGCTTTTGAAGTAGGAACATTTAACATGGTGTTTTGTCTTGAATAAAATTATTCGGTAGGGACAGCACTATAATAAGAGCCGGGTAATTCAATAATTGCTATAATAAGAACCAAACATAATCATAAAGACATCGAAGTTGGAGTTGAGAGATACTTCTGATTATTTACAATTGTGTAATAACATACAATAAGTCATACATTTCATTCAATGAAGAGTAACTAAATCATAAACCAGTCCAGAATTGGGATTTCTTGACTTCAAAGCTTTCAATCACTTCAATATCATCAGAGGATGGACCGACTTGAACTTGGTATTCACCAGCTTGAGCGGACCATTCGTTTTGGTATTCATCGAAGAAGGAAATAGAATCTTTCAAGTCTAATTCAACTTCAACAACTTTAGCTTCACCAGCAGCTAATTCAACTTTTTCGAAACCTTTTAGTTCCTTAACTGGTCTGATAACATCAGAATCAGGTTTGGAGATGTAGACTTGTGCAACTTCTTTACCTTTAACGGAACCAGTGTTGGTAACTTTAACGGAAACGGTCAATTTGTTGTTAGCTTCATCAGCTGAAACTTTCAAGTCAGAGAAGCCAAAAGTGGTATAAGATAAACCATAACCGAATGGGAAGGCAACTTTTCTTTGTAGTTTTTCGTAGAATCTGTAACCAACAAAGATGTCTTCACCGTACAAGACTCTACCTCTTTCAGTTCTGAAGTTCAAGTAAGCTGGGTTATCTTCAAATTTCAATGGGAAAGATAATGATAATTTACCAGATGGGTTGACATCACCGTACAAAACATCAGCAATAGCATTACCCAATTCGTTACCACCGAACCAAGCTTGAACCAAAGCTTTAGCATCTTTCAACCATGGGAATTCAACTGGAGTACCAGATTGGTTAACAACAACAGTGTTTGGATTAGCGGCAATAACAGCAGCAACTAAATCGTTGGTGTAACCTGGTAGTTGTAAATCTTTACGGTCGTAACCTTCGGATTCCCATTCACCATTCAAACCGATGTTTAAGATGACTTTATCAACAGATTTGGCTAATTCAACAGCGTTGGCAATTTCTTCTTTAGCATCAATGACTTGGGCAGCACCAAAGGCAATACCACCGTTACCAGCGAAATCAACAGCGTCACCACCACTTAGAGTGTAAGTTGGACCAGAACCAAATTCGATACGAACTTTGTATTCTTTACCTTCTTCCAATTTGATTCTACCAGTTTCTTCAATGGTACCAGAGGCGAAGAAAGATTGACCACGAGTTTGTTTGGTTTTGTTGTCAACAACAAGTTTATCGTCAATGAAGATTTGACCAGTACCAATCAAAGTTAAACCAAAGTCATATTCGGCAGTCTTTTCTGGAACGAAGATACCTTCGAAGTCAGCGTAGAATGGTTGACCAGCTTCAAGACCTGGAACTTGGTAATCGAATAAGATGTGGTAAGATAAGTCAAGACTTTTAGAGTCAAGTAAGGTTCTGTTTTCAGATCCGAATGGTTCTTTGTAGAAGTTGACACGGTAACCTTTTTCACGGGTTTCTGGGTGGATCAATTGTGGACCTAAACCTGGTAATGAAACATGAGCATGAGCACCAACAGTGTAAGGTGGTTTGTAACCCAATTTGTTTTCAATACCTTCGTATGGAGTAACAGTGTAGTATGGTCTTAAAGAAGCAGAACCACCACCGGAGTAAGTAGCAACTTTAGCGTTTGGACCAATGACAGCAACTTTTTCGTCTTTCTTCAATGGTAAAACATTGTCTTCGTTTTTCAATAAGACGATGGAATCAGCACCTAATTGTCTTAAGAAAGCAGCTGTTTCTGGAGTGTTGTTTTCAGAAGTTTCTTCAGCATTTTGTGGAATTCCTGATTTTTTAGCGAATTTAACTAATTTCAAGACATTTCTGACTCTGTCATTCAAGTCTTTGATGTGAAGTTCTTTTGAACCAATTTGTTGGGTAACAGCATCAAGAGTTCTGTATTTGGCTGGACCTGGCATTTCAATGTCTAAACCATTCTCAATGGATGTTTTACTAGTGTATGTACCAAACCAGTCGGACATGACAGTACCATCCCATTTCCATTCATCATGTAGAATTTTCTTGATGTATAGCTCGGATTGAGAAACATGTTCACCATTGACTCTGTTGTAACCGGTCATAAATGCTTTTGGATCAGCGTATTTGACAGCCAATCTAAATGGTTCCAAGTAGATTTCTCTAATAGCTCTTGGGGTGATAATTGAGTCAGAAGAGTTACGTTCGTGTTCCAAATCATTACCAACGTAATGTTTCATAGTAGCAGCAACGTTTTCACTTTGAATACCTTGAACAATCTTAGCAGCAGTAATACCAGATAAGTATGGATCTTCAGAGAATGATTCGAAACCTCTACCACCGTTTGGACCTCTTTGGATGTTGGCGGTTGGACCTAAGTTGACATGAGCACCTTTGTTGTGAGATTCAACACCGGTCAATTTACCAGCCTTTTGTAATAAGTCTTTGTCGAAAGTGGAGGCTAAAGCAGTACCATTTGGTAAGACAGCACCTGGGACACTGTCAAAGAATCTAGTACCTCTGACACCGTTTGGACCATCACTGAATCTCAAAGATGGAATGTCAAGTCTTTCAACTGGGTATGTGTGCCAGAAATCAATACCAGCCAGCAGATTGATTTTTTCTTGTAGGGTTAACTGTTCTAAGACAGCATCAACATCAAAGTCAGACATTTTTGTTAGAAATTGTTCTTTAATTGTTTTTGTACAACTAATATAAAAGGGGGAATACAAAAAGAAGAAAAAATCTGGGGTTTAAGTAGTTTTTTTTTTGTCGACGACTCTGCAGGCTGGAGCCTGTTTTTCGGCACTGGCTGCGGAAGCGCTACACATTTCCATAATATGGGGAAAATCCAAGAAGGTTTTACCCGAAAATTGGCCCATACAACATGAAACTCACCATATTGTACTGTAAACAAAGTCACTCATCATTTAGACCCTAGCACTAGGCATTGGGGGTAGTACCTTGTTCTTTGAAATGACGTGTTCATCCTGGAGAGAAGATACACACACCCGCATCTCGGGTCTGTTGTTGTGTATTCAAATCTTGTAATTACATGTTATTTGTTTCGTGTGGCTCTCTAAATCCGTAGTCTCAGATCAGGTGTTTTGGTTTCAGCGACATGTAAAGAAAATCACCCTTGGAGGCTCCGGCGATTTTCATAGCCAAATTCTTCCGTTCCCCTGTTATGATTGTCTAGTAAAGGAGACCAGATGTCTATGCTCTATAGGTGTGACTTTGTTGCTTGGTGTACAGTCCACACACTATCCAGTGGAGGGTAGTAGGGTACACCCAACAGAAAGGACCAACGAATCTCATTTTACAGTATACTCCGTTATTTTTTCTATAATGCAAGATTGCGGTTATTGCGCTAATATTAGCCTATAGTCTTCCGTTTTCGGAAATATACGGCTCTTTCAGCCAATCAGCGCTTATGATTGCAAACCCGCATTATGTCGTGACCTACATTTCAACAATAAAAACAAACAGAGAAATTGCGGGGGCTACCGCTTTACAGCCACTTGAATTGATCCGCTATAGTCTACACTAGTCTACGCTATATAGTACTGTACCCTCGACTTACCTTCATGCATGTGTCACCTTTTGTTATTGATGTGTTTCCATGGTGTGATATATGGTTTTATGGAACGTGAAGAAGACATGCTCCACAAACTGATCTCTGTAGTTTGTCTTTTATATGTAATCCGAAATCTTGAGATATAGTACATTCATCTTATGTACTGCTTTAGTGAAAATTTCTACAAGGCTGGGGATATAAAGACACATAGATATTTGAAATTAGTGTAGTATGACTATCTAAGTCGCTAATTGAAAACCATACCACCATCAACAACGATTGACTGACCAGTAATATAATCTGCTTTCTCAGAAGCTAAGAAACTAACCAGGTCAGAAACATCTTTAGGAGTAGAAGTACGACCAAGAGCAATTCCTTCGGTGTATTGTTTAATAGCTGAACCTAATGGTTTTCCTGATATTTCACAAAGTTTTGAATCAATTATATCCCACATTGGGGTAAGAACGATACCTGGGCAGTAGGCATTGACTGTGATCTTCTTTGGTGCAAGTTCTTTAGCAGCAGCTTGTGTCAAACCTCTAACAGCGAATTTAGTAGCAGAGTAAACACCTAGGATAGGGAATGCTTGATGACCAGCAATTGAACAAGCATTGATAATTTTACCAGGTTGATTGTTTAGTTCTTCGAATTTTTTGGAAGCAGCTTGAATACCCCATATAACACTACCAATGTTGATCTTACTAATCTTATCCAATTCTTCTTCAGTTACTTCAGACAAAGCAGTGACTTGGACGATTCCTGCGTTGTTAACAATTGTGTTGAAACCACCAAGTAGTTTATGTGTTTGGTTGACAGCGTTGAAAACATCTTCTCTTTTTGAAGAGTCAGCTTCGATAAAAGCGGATTTGTTACCAAATTGTTCCAACTCTTTAACAGTTTCTAAAGCAACTTCTCTTTGATTTGGAAGATCGGAAATTGCAACTTGATAACCGTCTTTAGCTAATTGTAAAGCAATACCTTTACCGATACCTCTGGCACCACCGGTGACTAATGCAGTTAATACAGTTGAAGACATTGTGAATTGTGAATTGCTCTTGGTTAATTGAGATAATCTGATGATTAAAACCACAAGACAAGCATTGGAAGGTCAATTGCTCTAGTATTTATAGTTAATTGAATCCATAGGATAGGAGAGCCTCAGATGGTTTCGAAAGTGCATATTATCCATGACTATAATCGTATATGCACCCCTTTACTCAGACTTCGTCTTTCTCTTAGTCTTTCAGCCTTTCATATGATACTGGCAAAGTGGTTAGATCGGGAAGTACAATTGAACTTTGGTACTTGATCTTTATGCATGATTTGGGGGAAAGTGGAACCCGGCTGGTCAATGCCAAACAATATGCTTCTCAAGATGGTAAGACTTAATACTTTAGTGGGCTCATTTATCTACTTATTAAACACCTTGCTGATTTTTAACCAAGAGCAATTAGTGCGCACAATAGAGTTGAACCTGTTTCTATTATGTGTATGAGTTCATGGGTGGTTCAATTCACCTTAGACGTGGACTGAGAAGGATGACTAAGTGTGTGCGATATAATTACGTTAACCTTGATTGATGGTGTGATGAATATTATTATTGTCCTTGCTTTTCGAAGGACCAGCTTAAATATTATCTAATCAACTGGTAGAAATAGCATTACATCTGACGTTAATCATGTTCAGATCAGTAACTGGTTCAGCAATTACACTTGGAGATTCATTCGAGTACGTTAGGAAAGCGGCTATCTTAATAAGCGACCCGTTTAAATACTAGTAATATCTCTCTTGTATAGCCTGTTGCGCTTGTGTTTATAATCGCATAGCAACGCGATACTTTATAAATGTTACTAAAGGCTCTTAGCTCCAAATGAATCTACTTGTCTGGTACGTAAAACTCATGTATTCATTTTTGAGGATCGAGAAGTGAAATCATCATAATCATAACATAGAGGGTATTAACAAATATATGCAGATAAAAGACGTTTAGATATTATGTCAAGCAGCTAATGAGGTAGTAGTAAAAGAAAATAAAAATATGTGTTGGATCTATAGTGCAAGCTTATCGTTATGAATATCAAAGACTAATTTCTTGACAACTTTGTCCTTGACATCACTTAACGAATTAGATCTTTTTAATCCATGAGATGGTTCTTCTTTTGAATTGTTTTCGAAACCAACATACTTTATTCTCTTTGATGTGTTTCTTGGAGGTGTCACATAAGACGGTATACTCAAGGTGTTATCATTGGTCCAGAATGTATCGAGTTGTTGTATAGGTTTAAGGTGGTTATTATGAAATTTAACAAAGCCTCTGTACTCAGATATGTCAAGATCACCCAATACTCTTCTCTTGGAGTTTGGTTTGGCTCTTTCTTCTAGTTTCAGAGGAGCAAGGTTTTCCTTGTTCTGCGTTAGTTCATTTTCATCTTGAATCTTTAGACATGATGAGAGGGCCAATTCAGTAGAATAGTCTTTTGGATCACTGTAGATGACAAAGCCTAGGGATGGCACTGGATTTTTCAGTGGGGATACTGGTTTTGTAGGGGAGTGTGAGTTAGAGCGAGAAGGAGCAAGGGAACATGTGTGGTTTGTTTTTGAGGGACTTAGCTTTGGGGTTGAAGATTTCAGCAAGGATGTATTGATTATGTTGGAGTCCTTAGAAGAAAGCGGTATTCTTCTTGGGGATTTGTTAGGTGAAGGACTTCTTGAAAGCATGTTATGTAGATTCTTAGGATAAGAGTTGTATCAGATACCTGGTGGTTGAAGGTGAAATATGCCTGAGAAGAAGAAAGATGGAAAAGCTCTATTTTTCAATTAAAGCATTTAATTTGTTAACCGTACCTTTCACCAAAGGCGCGTAATTTAACGTACTGCATCACGCTAAAAATCAAAATCACGTCTGGTCGTGTCACAAAACACATTTTTTTTAGGCAGAAGAAAAACAAACAAAATTGACGCAAAATGGTAAACAGCGCGAATCTGAGGAACGGAACAATAGTAATTGGCGTGTTATATTTTAATATGCTGGAGGAATTCCCAAGTCGCGTTTTCTTCTGCTGCAGCGAGAGCTGGATGATTTCACACTGATGGTACTGGTACTCTTTTCACTGTATGCTGGTGGTGGTGAATACTGGGCAGCTAGTTTATGCAATAGGTAGATTGGTGCCTTGAAGGTCAAGTCTGAGCTCTCATCAACTATTTGGTAAGATTCTTTGGTATATCGCAGACTAGCTCTGGTGGTATCATATCCGCTATTGTGATTACATTCCTCATTTTGTTTTGCTATTATTTTCATGGTGACAGTGACCATGATGAAATGAGTTATTTTCAATAGTTTCAGATCTCCCATATTCAAAAGCTCATCGCCTTCTGGATTACTAGTATAAGGATACAAATTGAAAGGCATATCATTTGGTAACCTTAACTTCCATGTTGTGTCAAACCCTTCCTCAACCTCTTTTTGATTTTCCAAATTATCATGCCCCAGATATGTTTCACAAATTAAGAGAACCTTGTTACACACCGTAAAACGGTCTCCTTTATTAATCAAAAACTCATTTGGTATCGTTACCATTCTTGGTGACTCTGTTTTTTGAACAAAGTATACTCTTACTTTTGTTACAACCGCAACTGTGGATTCATTATTGAAAAGATCGGGCATGGTTTGCAATCTAAGTTCTAGAGTCCCACCGACTATTAGTATTTTGGAACTCAACGATAAATGGTAAGATATCAGGTTTCTCCAATTTCCAACAGCATTGATACTTTCTGAGGGTATCAATGAGTTATCCAAAGGACATCTTATCAACTGGATGCTCTTACACAGCATGGACTCAAGCTTAGATCTGGATTTGAACAAAACCTCAAGATGATATGATCTAGAACCTAATGTGCTTGAAAGAGACTCTGCCATAGTTGGATCAATGGTAAATTGGAATGGCACAGTGTATGATCCTTTCACTAACTCTGACGAATGCGTGATATATATATAAGAATCATCAATGAGACTTCTCTCGACGTTATCAACCAATGTTCTCTTAACAGTATCTAAGAGAATAACTTTGTCTCTGGACTTCCCACAGAACTTGATATGAACCTCTTCAACTGGGATCGATTCCGCCTTAACAAGAATGTTCAAGTTGCCTCTTATGATGCTTGGCGGTGCGTGTAGACGTTCATGGTGGTTAATTCCTTTCAAGTAAACAACATGATCATCACCAATGGCCAAGTCTATAGAACAGCGCCCTGTAAAAACTTTCGATAACGATGCCCATAGTCCAAAATGCATTGATACAATGACTTGCTACTTAGCCGCCTTGTTTAAAACAAGTGGCGTGTGAACGGTAGTCCAATTCGATTATACGAGAAGGTTTGCACTGAGAAGACATCAGCCAAAGAAAAATGTATGTGTCAAAAGATGTACATATGTACATTGTACAGTAACCAGCAAAAAAAAATCATTAGCGCCTCTCGGTTTCGATCCGAGGACATCAGGGTTATGAGCCCTGCGCGCTTCCACTGCGCCAAGGCGCTCTAATGATCCTGTCGTAAATTGCCTAGTATTCCGCAAGCTAGAAGCATGTTAGGAGCGATGCTCGACACGTTACGCCGGGTAATCATGCTGTTCGAACCAGAACTGGCCCATCTGTTGGTGCGGATTATTCTTGAAGAGCCTGAGATCCAAAAGAAGCCTTGACCCGATCCGTAGACCAAGTGACATGCATAGGGCCGTGGCTAGCTGTGATAAGAACTGTCAAGTACTTATACTCCACAATATACCCATCCCAACCTTCCTAATACTTAACCGGCCTAGTCTTCACAGAATGGTTCACGTGCAAAAAGTCCTCACTCTGTTTATTATGCACAAGTAGAGGAATGTTTCCCCAATCAAAAAAAGCTTTTGCCATGTGAAAGAAAAAATCTCATCGAGGAAAAAACGATTTTGGTGAATCAGAGAAAACAAAAAAGGCCGAAATCAGACCTATTGTTAACAGTTTTATCTTGTTGATATTAATCGAGAGGTACTTTCTGTGGGATTTGAATCAACTATGAGAATCAGTCACAAGCTACAAAAGGCACATCAAGAAGATGAGGCTCCAACATTCTCGTTCGAGTTCTTCGTTCCGAAGACCTCCCAAGGTGTCCAGAATCTATACGACAGAATGGATAGAATGTATAACTTGAACCCTCAATTCGTCGATGTTACTTGGAACGCCGGGGGAAGATTATCCAATTTGACAACAGACATTGTTCAAACTGCCCAGTCGGTGCTTGGTTTGGAAACTTGTATGCATTTGACTTGTACAAACATGCCTGTTGATTTGATCGATAAAGCTTTAAAAGATGCTTACGATTCAGGTTGTCAAAATATTTTAGCCTTAAGAGGTGATCCACCAGTCGAAGGTGGTGAATGGACAGCTGTTGAAGGTGGATTCACTCACGCAGTTGATCTTGTCAGATACATTAGAAAGAAATACGGTGACCATTTTGATATTGGTATTGCAGCCTACCCAGAAGGTCATCCAGAAGAACCTGATGCCGATAAATTGATAGATTTCTTGAAAGAAAAAGTCGATGCTGGTGCAGACTTTATCATAACTCAAATGTTTTATGATGCTGAGAACTTCATTAACTGGTGTGCAAAACTAAAAGCTAGAGATATCAATATCCCAATCATTCCAGGTATTATGCCAATAAGTTCTTATGCTGCTTTTCAAAGAAGAGCCACATGGTGTGAAATCAACATTCCAAAACATTTTGAAGATAAACTTGTCCCTATCAAAGATGATGACTCCTTAGTTAGACAAGCTGGTACTGAACTTCTCGCTGAAATGTCTCAACAATTGATAGATTCTGGTTATGTCAAACATTTACATTTCTATACCATGAACTTGGAAAAATCTTCTATTTTGATCTTAGAAAAGTTACAACTTATCAAGAAATCGACTTTAATCGAAGATTTACCATTCAGAAAATCCTTAAATCCAAACAGAAACAATGAAACTGTTCGTCCAATCTTCTGGAAAAACAGAAAATACAGTTATATTACAAGAACACAAAATTGGGATGAATTTCCAAATGGTAGATGGGGTGATGCAAACTCTGCTGCTTTTGGTGATTTTGAACTATTCACATCTGGTTTATTACGTCAATCACCAAAGAGATCAATTGAACTATGGGGTACTCCACGCTCTATACAAGACGTTGCTGATCTTGTTATTTCCTATTTAGAAGGTAAAATAACGTCATTACCATGGTCAGACACTCCTGTCACTTCAGAAATCGACTCAATCAAACAACAATTAATCAATGTTAATAAGAAAGGGATCATAACTGTCAATTCACAAGCCAAAGTCAATGGTGTAAGATCTGATGACCCAAATTTCGGATGGGGTCCTAAGAACGGTGTTGTTTATCAAAAACAATACTTAGAGTTGTTGATTCCAAAGAATAAACTAAAAAAGCTAATTGCAAAGATTGATCAAATTGACGAAGCTTCAAACTCACATTCTAACTCAAAAGACAACTTCAATATCTTGACTTATTTCGCAATTGATAAAGAAGATGATCTTTCCACAAACTCAAAAGATGACTCAGCTAATGCTGTTACATGGGGTATTTTCCCATCCCAAGAAGTCTTACAACCAACTATTGTTGAGAAAGTGTCATTCTTAGCTTGGAAAGATGAAGTCTACAGAATTGCTGAAGAATGGAGTCAGATCTTTGAAGAAGGTAGTGAATCTAAGAACGTGATTAAATCTATTATCAATGATTATGCTTTGGTCAATATCGTTGATAACGATTTTATCGGTAAGGAGAAGATTTTCTCCTTATTCGAAGATCTTTAAGAAAGACAAGATCAAACTAAAAAAAAGACATCAACTGTCTAAATCCTAATGTTTTAATGGCCCTATTATATATATTTTTTTCTATTCTATACACTCTGAACTTCCTTCCAGCTCTTCCCTATATTAGACTGGAGGAAGAAGAAGAGAAGTGCTCAATCAAATTAAAAAGAGCATTCATTTCCAATTAGAGATTGGTTTCCTCACATACATCTATTGCATTTTACCAAAGGATTCTAAAGTATTGATTTTGAAGGAAGACTACCCCCAGAACTTACGACACCAACAAACATCATGAAACGGAGTCTGACCTGTATATTTTTAGATAACTATCCTGCACCTAATGCTAGTCCACACTTCAACTGTGTGGGCATTTTATCAATATCACGATTTGAAATTGATTACATTATCATGTCACATTTATTTCTGTAGTTTATTAGTGTATAAGCTGAACATCCATACACCCCCATTTTTATAGGTGTTTTCATTTTCTGCCACATGAAGTTACCACGTACTACGACAAAGGCACAGATCAAAGCAACAATTGAAGATGTTGAGGACTCTTTGTGGAGTGTTCCTTCTGATTGTAGGAGCTTTAGCTCAAATAGACATCCAGCTCAATGCAAACTGGGAGAATCCGCCCTTTGAGTTGAGATTATTGTATGTACTTTGGGAAATTACTTTTCACATTATGTGACAATGGAACTAACATATAACTAGGGAAACAATCGCTTCTGAGAATGTCTCATACTATGAACAGATTGTTCGTAAGATTGGTGGAATTTCAAACTTAGATGGTGATGACGATACAGAAGAGGAATTGGAAGAATATACAGATCAAGAACTATACTCTTCTGTATTTGATCTTTTGACACCTTATGAACGCTCACTATATGATATTCCATTGGCAAACAAATACTATTCACCAAGAGTGATTGCACACTACAAGCACTACAATGAATCAGTGCTACCTCAATTCGAATCCAAGTTGAGCAAGAAGAAGTGCAGTGAATCTAAAAGTTGGCTACAGTATAATGATGTGGTGTATTGCAACCCTGATGACGTGTATGCGTTAATGACAGATGGGAAGCAAGAAGATGACAAGAATATTCTTTTACCATTTGATAGAGTCATCGGGTCATCTGGTCCACTATTAGTGTTCTATGCTGATATTGATGATCCAAAGTTCAAGACTTTCCTACAAAACTTGTATGAAAGCTCACAAGGCGGTAAATTCAGATTTGTTTGGAGATACATCCCATCATCAAATACTGGAAAGAAAGAAATTCTGACTAGTTATGGTGTTGACTTGACCTTGAAAAGAACTGACTATATCGTTATCGATGATAGAGATATCTCTGGTGGACAACAGAAAGTTATCGAAAATGAAAATGAGCATGTTTCAGCATCTGACTCTTTCTTGGACCAGTACTATGATGATATCAGAGCTGTGAGCAAGGCTGATCTTGCCGATTTAGACTTGAAGATTGCAAGTTTTGGCTTATCTTCCGATAACGATACCGAGAACTTTGAGACATTATTAAGAGTTGTCCAAGATCTTCCTAAATTCACATCAGATTTAGTCAATTTTGAAATTGATCCAGAACTTGTGAAACAAATTGACCTGAATGCTCGTATTGGATTAACACCTGAAAATAGTGCAATTTTTGTCAATGGAAAAGCCCTGGAAGGTAATAATCTTGATGTGTTCTCTCTATACAGAGTGATCAAAGATGAACTAAAACAAATTGAACGTTTTGAAGAGCTAGGTATTGACCCACAGACTGCTAAATATTTGATCGGTAGATTTGCCTTATTATCTTTATACAAAAATCGTGCTGGCTCTACACCAACAAAGAGATATCAAGTTGAATCTGAAACTAGTCCTATCATCTACTTCAATGACATTGAAACTGATGCTATATTTAGCACTTTACCAACTAATGTGGGTGTTTACTTACAAAGGTTCCAATTTGGTCAGATTCCACCTTTGAAGTCCAATGCTCATACTGCTGTCTTTATTTTGAGCCTATCAAATCAAGATGATTTGAGACTTTTGATCAATACAGTTAATGGGGTCAAAACAAACACGATAGCTCAAAGGGTTGGTGTCATTCCAATCATCAAATCTGAAGAAGATAGAATCTTAGCAAACAATTTGTTCCACATTGTTGAGAAGGAAGGTGTTGTTAAAGCTTTTAAGTACTTAAAGAAACTCGATAAAAATACTGGAAAACCAAAAGAATTAACCGATCGTGACTATGTTTCAGAGTTTGTCACTCCTTTCGCTGAACAATTTGACGTCAGGGAACCAAGTTTGATTGTTAATGGTGTTTTCTTCCCACTTGATGAAAACTGGCCATACTCTTTGACTAGACAAGTCACAGAAGACGTTCAGTATATAAGCGCTATGGTATATGGTGGAAAAGCTAAGGTAGCTGACGATATTGTTGAAACTCTTTATGAGGATGCTGCAAGTATTAGAAGCTCTATTTTAGTTCCAGATGACAGATCCTTGTTCAAATATAAAACCATCAGTAATGAATTCTTGGAACAAGCCAAAAACTCTAACAACAAGATTTTTGATTTCACTAATGGTAAAGATCAAGAAAAAGGTCTAGCAACTTTAGCAACTTTGACAATCGGTGGTAACGTTGGATCACAGCATATCTTGGAGCAATTAATTCAAATCCTGAAATTTGCAAAGGACTATGAGACCAATTTGAAGGTTAGAGTCATTGACACTTCCGATGACTTCACATTCATTGGTAAGATTAGACAAGCTCTACACACATCGTTAGATCACGGAATTGATGTTATTCAGAACATTCTCGATGATCATCAATTTATTGAGTCCAGCTCTGTCAACCCAAGTATCAAGCAACTTCTAGAACTGATTGGTGTCGATGCCCAAAAGGACTTTATTCTGTTCAATGGTCGTTATGTTGAGATTGCTGATCACATTTTCAAACAAGATGCCTTGAAGTTTTTTGCTGATAATGAAATTTCTACTAGAATATCATCTGCCAAAGATATACTAACAGGTAGATTCACACCTGATAGTACTGTCGATTTACACGATTGGTTTGAGGTCTACTCTTCAACTATCACAAAAACTTACTTCATAGAGCAAGCAGCATACCAGCCTTATTCTGTCACAAGATATGATTTGTCAAGTGCAAAAACCACCAAATCAATCAAATTTGGTGACAAATCCACTAGTGCAATCCATGTGATTCTTTCCATTGATCCTGCTCTTGAAGTTTCTCAAAAACTGCTATCATTAGTTAAGGTTATAAAAGATTTGGACTTTGTATCGATTGACGTTGTTCCAACTCCTCAAAAAGCCTTGGAAGAGATTTCAGTGAAGAGATTCTACAGAGATAATTTCAAATCGAAGGTGGAGTTTAACACAGAAGGTCAGATAACCGAAACAAAACTTGTCAAGTTTGATCTAGTCCCAGCAAAAACTTTGTTCACCCTTGATGTTGATGTACCTTCTTCTTGGATTGTCATTCCTAAAATCGGACCTACAGATTTGGACAATGTTCTGTTATCTCAATCAGGACATGTTACTGGTATCTACGAACTAGAAAATTTGATTATTGAAGGGAACGCAGCTCAAGTTGAAGATGAAGAGGCACCAACAGGACTTGCTGTTCAAATTCAAGGGTCTGATACATATGTCATGACAAACTATGGTTACTTACAGTTAAAGGCCAACCCAGGTCTATGGGACTTCAGTATCAAAGGAGGAAGATCTTCCGAGATTTACTCATTGGTATCCGTTGATGATGTTAACTCAAAATCTAGAGATCCTATCAAAAATGCTCAAGTATCTGTTTTCGATTTAGACGGACTACATATCTATCCTAGAGTTGTTAAAAATCCAGGTAAAGAGAATGAAACTTTGGTCATTTCAGATGATTCTGATGCTAGCAAAGAAGTCGAAGACACAAAGAAAGGTGGTTTCTTCTCTAGCTTATTGAAGAAACCAACCAAGAAGCACGCTGACATAAACATCTTTACAATTGCAAGTGGTCATCTATATGAGAGATTATTGAGCATCATGACTGTTTCAGTGATGAAAAACACAAATCACACTGTGAAATTCTGGTTGATTGATAACTACATGTCACCAACCTTCAGAAAATTCCTTCCACATCTAGCAGCACAATATGGTTTTGAATATGAGCTAATCACATATAAATGGCCATCGTGGTTGAGAGGTCAACGTGAAAAACAAAGAACCATCTGGGGTTACAAGATCTTGTTTTTAGATGTTTTGTTCCCACAAGATTTGGATAAGGTGATCTTTGTTGATGCTGATCAAATTGTTCGTACCGATATGAAAGAATTAGTCGATCTAGACTTAGAAGGAGCTCCTTATGGATACACACCAATGGGAGACTCAAGAAAAGAAATGGAAGGATTCAGATTCTGGAAACAAGGATACTGGGCTAAATTCTTAGGTGATGAATTCAAGTATCATATTAGTGCATTATATGTCATTGACTTGAACAAGTTTAGACAAATTGCTGCAGGTGATAGATTGAGACAACATTACCAAGCTCTATCAAGAGATCCGAACTCCTTGTCTAACTTGGATCAAGATCTACCAAACAACTTACAACATCAATTAAGAATCTTTAGTTTACCTCAAGAATGGTTATGGTGTGAAACTTGGTGTGATGATGAAAGTTTGAAGACAGCCAAAACAATTGATTTATGTAACAATCCATTAACCAAAGAACCAAAATTAGACCGTGCCCGTCGTCAAATCCCAGAATGGAGTGTTTATGATTCAGAGATCACAGAGCTTCATGATCAGGTGTTTGGACCTGACCCTATTGAGGAATCAGATCCTGTGGAGCCAGTTGAAGTTGAGGAGATTGAAGAAGAAATTCAGCATGGAACAGCTGAGATAGAACACGATGAATTGTAAATAAGCTGATTATTAGTACATAAAATTATGAATAGATTGAGACTGTAAATTTATTTGTATGATCTATGGTTTTCTGAATAAGCGATATTTGAGTTTCCCCGAGTGTGAAAAATTGACATTATTATGACACTGGTGACTCAAATTTTAGCTATATTTCACTTCGATTAACAGCAACTAACCTTTCTCAAGGCATAGAACACATAAAACCATGCTGAGAGTCACTACTAGAAGGGGGATTACCCAGATTCCAAAAGCCAGTTTAATACGGAGCTATTCAGTATCGTCTTCTACTCCAACGACGAAACTGATAGATACTAAAACGACATCTTCAACTACAATAGATAAAGATAGCCTTATAAAAGATATTAAAAAGTCCATAATAAAGGTTCCATCACCAAAACAGCTGAAGAAGTACCTTGATAATTACATTGTTGGTCAAACGACAGGTAAGAAGGTGATGTCAGTTGCTGTCTATAATCATTATTTAAGAATTAACGATAAATCAAAGAAACTCGCAAAGAAATTGGAGTTAGAGCAACAAAAAGAAGATGATGCCCTTTATTCATTCAGTGACACTGTTACACCAGTAACTAAGACTCCAGAACAAATAGCATTCTCACTGAATATGGAAGATGAAGATTTGGAGCTAAGTAAATCAAATATACTTCTACTAGGTCCTTCTGGATCGGGGAAGACATTGCTAGCGAAAACTTTAGCTCGTGTGTTGAATGTTCCATTCTCAATCACTGACTGTACACAACTAACACAAGCTGGTTATATCGGTGAGGATGTTGAGCTGTGTATTGAAAGACTGTTGATTAACAGTGACTATGACGTTGAAAGAGCGGAGAAAGGTATCGTTGTGTTAGATGAAGTCGATAAACTATCTAAACCTTTAGTTGCAAATGGAACAAAGGATGTTGCGGGAGAAGGTGTCCAGCAGGCACTACTAAAATTAATTGAAGGAACCACTGTCCAGGTTCAGGTCAAAAAGCCAGTAAACAAAGATAAAGATAGCAAGAATAATCAAACTACCGCAAAGAAGAGTGAGACATATCAGGTGGATACCAGTAATATCTTGTTCGTACTCATGGGTGCATTTGTTGGTTTAGATGAACATATCTCTCAAAGATTAGTGAAGTCCTCTATTGGTTTCGAAGCAGATATCAAGGACTCTGAAGAAATCTCCAAAAAACACACCATCAAACAAATCAAATTAGAAGATGGCCGTAAAGTTTCTGCACTAGAGCTTGTGACACCACAAGACTTGACCTCTTACGGAATGATACCAGAGCTGGTAGGAAGAGTTCCAGTTATCACTGGTTTGGATTCATTAAATGAAACTGATTTGCTCTCAATCTTGACAGAACCTAAGAATGCTTTGTTAAGTCAATACAAGTATATCTTTGAACAGTTTGGAGTCAAGTTAACTATCACCCAAGCTGCATTGAACAAGGTTGCCGAGTTAGCTTTGAAAGAAGGTACTGGAGCTCGTGGTCTTCGTGGAATCATGGAAAGACTACTATTGACCGTTAACTACGAATGTCCTGATTCTGGAATCTCATTCGTACTGATCAATAAAGCTACAGTTGAATCTATCTATTCAGGAAAAGTCCTTGCTCGTTATTACGCTAGAGGAGATTTATTCCAGTTTGTGGATGATGTACTCGAGGAGGATAAAGAACTGGGCAAGTTATTACAGGATGAATTGAAAATCGGTACAATCAATGACAACGATGTTAAGGCGGGTGAGGTCGCCAGCGGTTAGTATATAGTTCATGAATGCCTCTGTATGAATCACTTTATAAATAGTACATAGTACATACCATTAATCTAGTATGTAGCCGCTAATAACCGTCTCTACCCTGCAGATTTCAGATTGTATGTCAACTCACTTATATTGTACCAAGTAAGCGATCAGTTATTTAGTTAGTACTTTAGCCTTATGAGGTTCCAATGATTGTGTGAAGCGAATCTGTGTAGTCTGCAGCTG
This sequence comes from Wickerhamomyces ulmi, assembly GCA_030569675.1. Classification (NCBI taxonomy): domain Eukaryota; kingdom Fungi; phylum Ascomycota; class Saccharomycetes; order Phaffomycetales; family Wickerhamomycetaceae; genus Wickerhamomyces; species Wickerhamomyces ulmi. The sequence continues at coordinate 429,104 of JAJMLN010000001.1, forward strand.
GGAGCTAGTTTATATGCAGTGGTAAGCTGGAGCCTCCGAAGCCCCCCACCCCCTGGCTGAGACTGAGCCAACCACCAGCAACAAAAGGAACTAAACAACGGATGTAACCAGTCAGTTTCAGTGCATTTAGTATTACTAGCCACTAGGCACTAGCCAATGTACATTGTACAGCACGTTAACCGAATACCGTTGTCTTTGTTTCAGTTGGCGGAGTGTGATTTAAGTGAATGTGCGCATTAAGTAAAGCCCGCTGGAATTCTGTTTGGAAGCTGCGAATGGAATGTTCCAGACTGACTAATGATTGACGATAGAACAGCATTTTTTTAGTGAGGAACGGGAAACAAATAATTACGTAGTTTACGCTTTAAACAGCTCAATTGGTGTATTTATCTGATATATAACTCATTCCCAATAACTTTCAGTCCCTTCTTGTCTTTAAATCACTGGGTTCCTTTTGGTTCGTAACTCATACAGATTTTAAAGCGCACACGATGGCCAACCCTGCCCGGACACAGCCTAATGCACTTACTGCAGAGGGAGGAGCAAAATCTGCGCAACCAACACAAGCTCGAAGCAAACATTCACTATTTGGCTTTAGAAGGCCGAAAAGTACACCATCTTTGCAAGAAGAGGCTCTCAATGCAACTTTAAAATCATATCCAAACATTGACAGCTCTCATAACAACAACTCTGATACCGAAAGCTCAATGAGTTCCTACAATACAAATAGTGCTAATCCAATAGCGCATACATCAGAGTCTTCGATAACGTCTACTCCAAAACATAAATCAAAAACAAGAAGCAAGTTCAGTGCATTTACTAGGCATGTGTCGATGACCCCATTTGATAAAACTAGCCCTTCCACGAGTCAAGGTGATGAAAAGTCTAATGAAAATAAGAACTCTACAGGGTATTATGCAAATTCAGAAGCCTCAAAATCACAATCATCCATAATGACTTCAAGTTCAACACGATCATCTACCTCATCAAAGGGACAAGGAGTACGAAAACTTTCAGCTAAATCATTTGCCGAACAAGTTAAGGAAGCTCATAAGAGAGATACTGAAAGATGGTTACTTTCAAAACAGTTAAATGCCAAAGCTGCCCCATCAGATCCATTGACTTATTCATCAGCAAGATTAGATTTATTACTGGAGTTATATGACTCTGTACTACGTGGTGAAGACTTATCTTCGATGACATCAAAAATGGACTTGTTAGAATTTTGGTCAATCAGCGCTTTAAAAGCCATATCTGGTGTGAACAATCTTGTAACAGAGGATATTTTAACAGAATTTCAAAACTATGATCTGAAAAAGAAGGAAAAAGTAAAGATATTGAAGCTTCATGATCCATATTACGGTATACAGTGGCATTGGCAATTAGCACTCGATAATCCAAATGCTAGTATTTTCAACTATTCGCTAACTCCAATACTTTATACTGTCTACAGTCCCATGGATCACAGAAAAATTGGCCCTACGAACTTTCATGTTGTTCATGGGAAGTCATTCCAGGAGTTACCGTTCTCTAAGAACTCGTTCTCTCTTGTTTTAGCTTACTCGTTATTTTATTTCCTAAAAGAAGATGAATGGGCACCAGTGTTATCAGAGCTGTACAGAGTTACCCAACCAAATGGAACCATTAATCTATTTCTGCTGGATCTGAACACTATCAATTGCACAAACAAAGTGTACCAAGAGTATATTGATAAAATCAGACTACTACTTGAAAGCAAAGGGATAGACCATAGTCCATGTAATAAGGCTCAAGCAAGATTGAAAGATGCTGGATTCCAACAAGTTAAATATTCACTTGTGGCTCTACGAAAGGGACTACCAACCAACTTAGGAAGTATGATGGATTTCTTGGTCACATACTTTGAATTCATACTTTATACAAAGATTGGATCTACGAGTGTGGATGACGAGACTCTCCAGGCGTTTAAGGAACTTAAACTGGAGTATAATAGTAAGCTTCGAAACGGTGAAGCGATGGATGAATTGGGTGATGTCTACATGATGTTTATATTCGGTAAAAAGGTTTTGTATTAATAGTAATGAATGTGATGAGCTCAGTAATGAGATGGCTATTGTCTGTACAGGCCCTTTAGTTAGTGCTGATATTTACGCGCAGTCAGTGTAAATGTGGGCACTAACAATCGATGTGCCGAAAAAAAAATATACAGGATAACTTTGGAATAGTCATTTAAGTTCGAAAATTATATGCATTTTGCATTAAAAAACACCAACTTGTTTAGATTTTGGAGGCCATTAACCTTTCAGAGTATACGCAGGACTGGAATAATCAGAATGTCTACTCAATCACAAGAATGGACCGCTCAAAAGGTGAGTTTTTCCCGGTTTTAAAGCCCATTTATCTGTGTAATTTTGCCATTAAACCAAATCAGTAACCCATCAATAGCGGTGAACTGAATACAAAGCGGGAGATAAACGATAAATGAGGCGGCTAGTCAAATGATCTCAGCGCTAACATGTAACAGGTCCGTAATACCTTTTTGGATTACTTTAAAGAAAGAGGCCATACCTTTGTCCCATCTTCTTCTGTCGTCCCATTCGATGACCCAACTTTACTATTCGCCAATGCTGGTATGAACCAATATAAACCAATCTTCTTGGGAACTGTTGATCCATCTTCTGATTTTTACAACCTGAAGAGTGCTGTTAACTCCCAAAAATGTATCAGAGCTGGTGGTAAACATAACGATTTGGAAGATGTTGGTAGAGATTCTTATCATCATACTTTCTTCGAAATGCTGGGTAACTGGTCTTTTGGTGATTATTTCAAGAAAGAAGCTATTCAATACTCTTGGGAATTATTGACCAAAGTTTACGGCTTGAACCCAGATAGATTATATGTCACTTACTTCGGTGGTGATGAAGCTAGTGGACTTGAACCAGATCTTGAAGCTAAGGAACTATGGTTATCTGTTGGTGTTGCTGAAGATCATATCTTACCAGGTTCTGTCAAGGATAACTTCTGGGAAATGGGTGACCAAGGTCCATGTGGTCCATGTTCTGAAATCCACTACGATAGAATTGGTGGTAGAAACGCTGCTCACTTAGTTAACGAAGATGATCCAAATGTTCTAGAAATCTGGAACAACGTTTTCATGCAATACAACAGAGAAGCTGATCGTTCTCTAAGACCATTACCAGCTAAACACATTGATACTGGTATGGGTTTCGAAAGATTAGTTTCCATCTTACAAGATGTTACCTCAAATTATGATACTGATGTTTTCCAACCTCTGTTCAAAAGAATTCAAGAAATTACTGGTGCAAGAGAATACACTGGTAAATTCGGTGCTGAAGATGTTGATGGTATTGACACTGCTTACAGAGTTTTAGCTGATCATGTCCGTACCTTAACTTTCGCTATCTCTGATGGTGGTGTTCCAAACAATGAAGGTAGAGGTTACGTTCTGAGACGTATTCTAAGAAGAGGTGCCCGTTATGCTCGTAAATACTTCAACTACCCAATCGGAAACTTCTTCTCACAATTAGCTCCAACTTTGATCGAACAAGTCAAAGATATCTTCCCAGAAGTCACCAAGAACACCTCTAACACTTTTGAAATCTTGGATGAAGAAGAAGCTTCTTTCTCAAGAACTTTAGACCGTGGTGAAAAATTATTTGAACAATATGCCGCCAACGCTAAAAAGGGTAACCAAATTCTGAACGGTAAGGATGTCTGGAGATTATATGACACTTATGGTTTCCCAGTTGATTTGACCACTTTAATGGCTGAAGAAGCTGGTCTAAAGATTGACGAAGAAGGTTTCGAAAAAGCTAGAGTTGAATCTTACGAAGCTTCCAAAGCTGGTGGTAAATCTAAAGGTGCTTCATTATTGAAATTAGACGTTCATGCTTTGGGTAAACTATCTGAAGACGGTATCGCTAAAACTGACGATTCTGCCAAATATGGTTTCGACAACGTTGATGCTAAAATCTTAGCTATCTACGATGGTGAAAACTTCGTTACTGAAATCACTGATCTAACCAAAGAATACGGTATTATCTTGGACAAAACTTCATTCTACGCTGAACAAGGTGGTCAAGAATACGATACTGGTAAAATCGTTATCGATGGTTCTTCCGAATTCAATGTTGAAAACACCCAACAATACGCTGGTTATGTTTTCCACACTGGTAGATTAGCTGAAGGTGCCTTGAAGGTTGGTGATGCTGTTATTGCTACCTACGATGAACTTCGTAGATGGCCAATCAGAAACAACCACACTGGTACTCATATCTTAAACTTGGCTTTAAGAGAAGTTCTAGGTGATGAAGTTGCTCAAAAAGGTTCTTTAGTTTCATCTGAAAAATTAAGATTTGATTTCTCTCACAAACAAGCTTTAACCTTGAAAGAAATTGAAAAAGTTGAACAAATTTCAAATGATGAAATTAAAAAAGCCCAAACTGTTTACTCTAAAGAAGTTCCTCTTGATGCCGCTAAATCAATTTTCGCTGTTAGAGCCGTTTTTGGTGAAACTTACCCAGATCCAGTTAGAGTTGTTTCTATTGGTCACCCAGTTGAAGACTTATTAGCTGACCCAGCCAATGAAAAATGGCACTCCGTTTCCATCGAATTCTGTGGTGGTACTCATGTTGCTAAGACTAATGAAATCAAAGACTTTGTTGTCGTTGAAGAATCTGGTATCGCTAAAGGTATCAGACGTATTGTCGTTGTCACAGGTAATGAAGCTCATGAAGTTCAAAGAATTGCTTCTGAATTCGAAGACGAACTACACCACGTTGGTAAATTAGAATTTGGTCCATTAAAAGAAAAGAAATTGAAAGAAGCTGGTGTCAAATTAGGTCAATTAAACATTTCTGTCTTAGCTAAGAACGACTTGAAAACTAAGTTTACCGCTTATGACAAGGCTTACAAAGAAGAAGTTAAAGCTATCCAAAAAGCTGAAAACAAGAAGACTCTGGATGCCGTCAAAGAACATTTCACTGCTAACGAATCATCTTCTTTCTTCGTCAAGCACATTGAAATTGGTTCAAATGCTAAAGCTATCACTGAAGCCATCAACTTCGTCAAATCCAAGAACCCAGAAAAATCTATTTACATTTTCACTGGTAATTCCGACAAAGTTGCCCATGGTTGTTACGTTTCTAACAGTGCTATTGAAAAAGGTGTCAATGCCACTGATTTAGCCAAACAAGCTGCTCAATTCATTGGTGGTAAAGCTGGTGGTAAAGGTAACATTGTCCAAGGTATGGGTGACAAATTAAGTGGTGTTGAAGATGCCATTAAAGAAGTTGAAAAACTATTGAGTGAAAAACTGAACATCTAAGTTCTTGTTTAGTCATCAACACATATATCCACTTGCACAAACATCTTTCTATTTCAAACCTAATACATTCATGAAATGATAATAACAACCTCTGTAGTAAATACTTGGCGCTATATAATTTATAATATTATAATCTGAACTTCTTACTGCACGCCGGCATCTAATGTGCTTGTAATATTTTCGTGATGTCAAAGAAAAACAAGTACATCCGCTGAAAATTAAAGAAAATAAAAAAATTATTCAGATTGAGCCTATACTACAGAAGACATCAATATCAAACTAGATATTTTTAATATTACCTGAAAAACAATTATAAAATGGTTAGACTAAAACAGAGGTACATACTATTTGATATTTTATACCCTGAAACTGATGACGACTCTAAATCCTTTTCAAGAATAGCAGCATTAACCCAACTGCATTCCACATCACAAAACATAAATCTAAGGACAATAGCTGAACATGTGAAGAAAAACATACAAGTACTCTTCGGTGATCAAGGTACAGGTCTAGCAGGATTGTCATTGGCAGTCAAGTACTTCAGTGCTAAAACATCTACAGGGATTATACGATGTTCCAGAGATCATTATAAATTAGTACAAGCTGGTTTAACGAGCATAAGGAAAATCAATGGGAAAGACGTGATAGTGAGAGTGATCAAAATAAGTGGTACTATAAAGAAATGTGAGGATAGTGCTATTGAAAGAAACAGAAAATTGGTTAGAGATTTACATATGACAAGTTTCCAAGATGATGATATTGGTAACATTGTTGATGAAGATGAAGACTTGGATGATTAATAGATGACTGTAAAATACTCAGAATATCATAGAAAATATTGATATGTACATGAATAGTGATGAGTGAATAGAATGCTCGCCACTGTTAGCAATCTGAAATGTAGCTACATGGATGGTTTAAATATCGATCAAATCACGTATACTAGTAGGTAACATGAATTTGGGACAAAATTCATAAGTCACGTGTAAGTGAACGTGACTCGATGAGTTTAATCGGTATGGGCAACATCATACAAGCCTGGCAACTTCCAAGACTTGATCAGCACCTAAACAAGACACATAATTACACTGTGCATAAGCTATTAAGCTGGCCGTCTCGTTGCTTCACAGATGATTTAGGTGATCGAAGTACTCCCGGCTTATACAATGTGTTTCACGAGTGTCATTATTGTTGATACTAAATGACCTTTTCTACTTATCATTCAACACAGCCATAAACTGTAGCTGCAGCTAAAAAATTTGATGGACAAATTTCATATAAAACTGTAATCAGCTCCAACGTTTGTGCTCCATTGTTTGTCAACTAGACTATCAATTAAAGCTACCAAAGCTAGATACACTAGTAATAATTAAGGAGACAAATATGGATAATCATCAGCCAGATATACCCAAAGGTCTTCCCTCAAGATCACATACTGATGCATTTGTCTCAGAGGCAGGGTCCACCAATGATATCGATAGGGTCCAATCAGCAACTTCGGAGCCTAATCCAATTATACCGTTCTCTTCAAGTAAGGAGCAAGCTAAGAAACGAATGACATTCCAGAGGGCTCAGACATCACCTGTCTTGACCAATCAACAAACTAATTATCTAGTTCCAAAGAGATTATTAAATAAGAAACCAACAGTTAAGCAAGAAGTTTCCATTTTTTATACTATCATTCATTATTTTGATGCATTGAAAGATCAGATCCTGGATAAGAGTGTTGAAAGAGCAGATGCGTTTTACAACTGGTTCTGGGGTATAAAATTTGTGAACTCACTTGTTGAAGCTTGGTCAAGGTGGGAGAAAGTCCCAATATGGGGTCAATTTTTACAAATACTAAGATGTTTCTTCAACACCAGAGCAGTTATATTCTTTCCCTTCTTTCCAGTCGGGATTGTGTGTTGGAAATTGAAGTATGACTACCCTGCTGTTGTCTTCCTGTTTCTGGCATTGATGTATTTTGCAAAAGTTTTAAGTAACACAACTGAGATTGCTGCTGAACATTATGGTCCTGTTATCGGTTCGTTACTGAATGCAACATTTGGTAACTTAGTAGAGTTGATTATATCAGGTACCACTGTTTCCAAAGAAGATGCTACTTTAACTATAACATCATTGATTGGTAGTATTATCTCAAACAACTTGTTCGTCAATGGGACATGTTCATTTTTTGGTGGGCTAGAGGGTAAGCCAATACATCAAAAGAAGGCACTAACGAGTCATTTGGTATTTTTTGTTTGTGTTAGTCTTCTACTATCCATGATGTCAGTTGTGAGTGATATTGATCGAGACATTTCAGATAAGTTCAAAAGGGACACTTCCCAAGTCGGGGCTTCTTTGATCTTTGTGAACTATTTGGTTTATTTGGCAATGAACACTAATGAAGAGTTCAAGGCATTGAAAGTCAAGAAGACAGGAAAGGATGAAGAAGATCAGCTTGTAAGTGATACCGAAAGTGAAACAGACTCTGATGAGGAAGATTCAAATGAGTCAAACTCTTCAGAAAAGGAGGAGTTACCCTCACAGGTTGTCTGTTTTGGAGCACTAGCACTATGTATTGCAGGATTAGGACCAACTGCTAACTTCTTTGTCGAGACCTTGAAGGATCTAACAGATGATAAGCCCATCTCCAAGGTGTTCATTGGTTTGATCATTTTACCATTAGCAGGTTCATTACCGGAGCATATCTCCTCCATAGTCTCAGCTCATAAGGGTAATATGGACCTTTCCATTAACTTATCTGTTGGTTCTTCTAATCAAGTTATTGGATTTGTTTTACCAATCATCACCTTTATCAGTTCACATTATCCAAAGACTAATTTCAACCTGTACTTGGAAGATTACATTGCAGCTTATTTGTTTGTTACTTCCTTTGTTTCCGCTCTGTGTCTTTTGAATGCCATGGCTTATGGAGTCAACGTGTTCCATGGGTGTATCTCACTAACAACGTTTGCCTTTATAGTCTATCTGACCTTTGCCAATGACTAACCACTTGGTACCTTTATTAATATCAGACTGTTATTGGATCAAAAGCTTCTCTGTAGAACAAAATGCTGTCACTTGTGGCTTCTGTGCGCCTAGCTCCACATTCTTAACTGTTGATCTCCCACTGTGCCGAGATGTCAAGTTCTTGAGTCTTGTTTTCCACTATCAAATTACCGTGTAATTTCACAAAAACGTGGGCACCTTAAAACGAGTTAGATAGTAACTACAAAGGTTCTGAAACTGTGACCTCTTTCCTGAATAGTCCCTTGTGTAAGGCACCTCTCTCATATCTTAATACAAGGATGTAAACAGCTGTCTATCAGTCTTATGACTGGTACAAATACGGCCTCTTTGGCACATTTCTTCAACTCCCTCCATATCTCAATATAGAGATAAGATCTAAACACATCAGACTACCACATACAAATCATACCCAAGATGCTGCTCCCACAATCGTTCCTTAGCATACTAGCAGTCGCACCAGTCTTCTCAAAATGGACATTTACTGCAGAAGACTACTTTGAACAGTACACTAACAGCTCGGTTATCACTGCCCAGGCATCTAACTTTGGTCTAAACTCTGATTATAACTGGGATTCGTTGATCTCGGAGCTCAAATCTAAGACAGATCCTAGTGAAGATACATATTACAAACTGATATTCTGGGCTCGCCATGGAGAAGCTGTACATAATGTTGTTAAAGCAGAAGTTGGAGATGAGTGGAAGACAGTGGGTAAACAAGACGTTTATAATGGCCAGATTCTATTTGATGATGACTTGACTAAAAAAGGTGCCTCTGAAGTGCAGGACTTGTCGCAAGTCTGGAAAGAAGCAGTCAGTAATGGAACACCATACCCACAAAGTTTCTACACTTCCCCATTACAGAGAACATTACACACCTTCGAACTAACGTGGGGATCTTCTCAGACAGGATTGATAGTGGAAGATCTGAGAGAGAAATATGGGAAGTATACATCTTATGAACGTCATAATAAAACATGGATCCATGAAAACTATCCACAATTTGATTTCGAAGACAGCTTCAAGGAAGAAGATACTTTAGGAATATCAGATGAAAGAGAAGAAAAGTCAAGCGTTCAAGAACGCGTGGGTGAGTTCTTAAAGACATTATTCAAAAACGATGATAACTATGTTATAAGTGTCACCACGCACTCCGGAACCGTCCAACAACTCCTAAAGTTGGTTGGTCACCCTGATTATGAACTCCAGCCTGGATCATTCATTCCAGTCGTTATCAAAGGAAAGAAACACTAAATAGTAACAAATAAACACTATAATTCTAAGTACAAACTGTGTGTAAATGTGTAAATTAGTTTATATGACATATGGTGCTGAGTAAGCATATTCGCGAACGCCTCACCAATCATTGTGTCTCAGTTTACACTTAGTAACCAACATAATGATCTTTACTTTATGAACCCAAACAAGCTCTCTTTAGGTCTAAAGATGATAGTGAAGAGACAGATTCGGGCTGTTAAAAAGGAAGGTGTGACTTCTAAGTATTTTGCAAACAAAGTAAACGTCAAGTCCGAGAATGATGAGATATCTATACCCAAGCTTAAGACTGAAGAAGAACAAACGATTCCAAAAGAAGAGCCATCCACTAAAAGAAGAAAAATAACGCCCATTAAGGTTGAGATCCAGAATGAGGATGTCAAAACTGATATCAAACAAGAGGTCATACCTGAGATCAAAGACGAGATCAAAAATGAAGATCAATCAGAAGCACATATACCTGAGAAACCGTTACCTAAGAACTTTCTTCCAATATATGAAAAGGTTCAAGAGATGAGAAGTCGAATGATCGCACCTGTTGATACCATGGGATGTGCTGAGATCCCAGTCACTTTGAATAAAGACATCACACTTACGCCAGAGAACTATAGGTTTCAACTACTTGTATCATTAATGCTATCTTCCCAAACCAAAGATGAGATCAACTTCAAAGCGATGACTAACATGAAACAATATTTCACAGAGCAAGGTCATGAGCAAGGTATAACGATACAAGCTATTCTTGAAGTATCTGAAAAGAAACTAGATGAACTGATATATAGTGTGGGTTTCCATACAAGAAAGGCCAAATTCATAAAAGAAAGTGCAGAACTACTCCATATGAATTGGTCTGATGATATCCCAAACACTTTGGATGGTTTAGTAGCATTACCTGGTGTTGGTCCCAAAATGGCATACTTAACATTACAAAAAGCATGGAATATCACTGCTGGGATCGGTGTTGATACCCATGTTGATAGATTATCAAAGATGTGGGGTTGGGTGCCTAAGAACACAAAAAATCCAGAACAAACGCGTATTGAGTTGGAAAAATGGTTACCTAAAGAGTATTGGAATCCTATCAATCCCGCTCTTGTTGGCTTTGGTCAATCTATTTGTCTACCAAGAGGCAGAAGATGTGATTTATGTACGTTGAGCACAGATAGATTATGCCCAAATGTCGATAGAGCATTATTGAAGAAAGTTTCAAAGTTAAGCGAAGATGAGATGACAAAGATGAATAAGACTTTACGAGGAACGCTGTTTAAACAGGACATTGAAGATTTAGTGTCATCATGATATCATTATTGTTAATGTTGTTATTTAGAAATTATTTATCTATTTATTGCAAATTCAGCCACTATAGGAATATGGTCGCTTGGATAATCTTTGTTTGGTAATCCACGAATAGAATTGAGATATTCTTGGTCAACACCACTTAAGAAGCTCAGTAATTTAAAATCTGAATCATTAAACCAGATGTAGTCGAAAATACCAAACAAATGTTGTGTATAGCATGTGAATAACCCGTCTTGTTCAATGACTTTATCGAAGATATTTGATGAAGTCAACACTGGATTGTTGAAGGATGTCTTTCTATGCGAATTTGAGTTGATATCTGGTCTTGATTTGATATACTTTGAAATATCAGGATGTGATATATCAAGTTTATCCTCTTTCAAGAACTTATATACTGATGAATCTGGATTTGAGTTAAAATCACCTGTAAAGAAGATCTTACCATTTGGGTATTTCTTTTGTAATTTGTCCAATGCTTGTAGTAGCACCATTATCTGTAGTAGTCTAATATCATCTACTTTCCAGTACAAGTGTGTGTTGGCTACCATGATAAACTCATTGGAAGCTTTATGCCTCAGGACCACTATTAATCCAACCTGGTTTCTGTTCTGGAATATTTCATCAACTTTCTCCCTATCAAGATCCAACCCGTAATGTTTCTCATCAAAGTTGTCTCTGAAGTAATCCGATATTAGAAACTTCTCAACATGTATGAGATCAAATTTATTGTGGTCATAGAAAACAGACACCCCATCAATCATATCATCATCCTTTTTTGAAGTATCCCAGTATACAGGTTTTCCCTTCTTGATGAACTCAGAGCCATATCCCCAGTCCTTCATCATCGGCTTCCAGAAGTTATGAAACACCCTTCCTTCCATCTCTTGAAAACACATGATATCAGACCTTATGGTATCGTTTCTAATGGTTTGTTGTAAAAGGGGGAACCGATATTCCCATGTTCGATATTCTGCAGGAACATAACGATCATACACCTCGGGCCACATATATGACTGGTTTAGCATGTTGAAAGAGGATATCTTGATTCTCAAAGAACTGGGCACCCTTAGGAAGGGGTTTAGTGTAATCCATTGTCGATGCCTTACGGGGTTAAACAAAGTGGAGTTGGCTGCTTTTAAAGTATGATTCAAAGCCATTTTGGGACCTATTGACAGTGAGTTTGAAGGTGAAAAGTTGAAAGGTGGTCAGGAACAGTGGTGATAACAAGTTAGTTTACCGGGTATACCGTTACTATCGACCAGGATGCAACACGATCAAGTTAATGAAATGTTTACAATTTTTTTCTTTAATTTTGGGCTTAAGAGCGAGCGGCTGAATCAGAGAGCTTGGAATTACGTAACGCTTTGTTGACACATTTGAGTGGGCAAATAATAGGCCGAGGAATTACAAGAGGAAAAAACACCCCGAGGTTAGTTTAATGATTTCTCTATTTGATAATAGAATAGTATACATGGATTGGCAGGTCACAGACATAGTGCCAATATGGGAGGGTGGATGTGGAAAGCAAACATAGCAGACATAGCAAACATATAGCAAACACATTAAAAAACATATGATTAATAAGGACAGGAACGATAACAATAACAAGAACAATAACAATAACAAATATCAACAGAACAGAAGACTAAGTTTATGTCTTTCTTGAACTTCTAAACTCGGCTTTTATATCTCTTTTTGGAGTTTCCTTGTTTTGCTTGATTTGGAAGCTTGTAAGTAATGGTAAATGATCGGAAGGTAAGTGAGCGTTTGGTAACCCAACATAGTGACTAACGTATTCATTGTCAATCTTTCCAAGTAAACCTTGAACAGATAAAGTGGCAGGGGTATACCAGATATAATCTAAAACATCTGTGAATGTTGGAGAGAAATTTGTGAATGGTAATTCACCAATGTTATCATAAGCTGATCTCAAGTGTAATGAATGTTGGAAACCAACCTCGGTGAATTTACCGTAATCTCTTCCATCGATATCTTCGTGTTCTTTGACGAACCCTTCAGACATTAATTTGTAGACAGCAGAATGTAATTGAGAGTTGAAATCACCACAGATCAAAATTGGTAATTTTTTGAAAGCAGCAGAATCATAAGCTGATTTGACTAGTTTTTTGACCATTATTTCAACTTCTTCCAGTAACACACCGACTTGAACAGTCTTCACATCATTATAAGCAGGATCCCAATGTAAATGGGTGTTTGCCAATAAGATTGATTGACCAGTATGGGTATGTTTCAAAACAGTGACAAGAGCAATATTATCACGAGCTTGTAATCTATTGAAAACATCATCAGATTTCTTATATCTTTGAGAATTTAAAACAATTTGAGTATATTCTAATGGTTTTCTTTCCAAAAGGGTGAATTTATCATGTTTGTAGAAAGTAGCACAACCATCAACTTTCTTAGCATCTCTTTCATTCATTCTTCTGGCTCTATATTTGGCATGGAAAATACCTCTATAACCGTGTTCGGCCATTAATGGTGACCAATCATCTTCAAATGATTGTGCTTCAACTTCTTGTAAACAAACAACATCAGCATTGAATTCGATGATTTGTTTCTTCAACAACTCTTTTCTATATTCCCAATTTAATGCCCATGATGGAGTAACGTTGAAGATCTTTGAGTTTGCATAATGATGACATAAGATGTTGTAACTTAACACAGTGAAGCCATCAACAGGAGCTGTTGCTGTAGGAGCTGAACTTGGAGTGTTAGCATCTGATTGTGAAGTTTCTTTATCTTTATCTTCGCTATCATCATCATTATCGTCATCATCTTTCAAGACTATCCATTGTCTCTTTGGAGGTGGAGAATCTTTTGGAACATTATCTCTTAGATATAAGATCAAAGATTTAGTTCCCTTTGTGGCTAAAATCTTGACATATTCTTTATTGAAGTTTGGATTTCCTTCAATACCCAAAAAGTTCAACTCAAACAAGTTTCCAAATTCATTAGGCAAAGTTTGTAGGTTATTATCAAATAGGTATAGATACTTCAAATTGAATAGTAAACCCAATTCCAATGGGACAGCGGTTAAAGAATTATTAGAAAGATCCAATGTTTTCAAGAACTTCAAGTTTTTAATCGCTTTTGGAATACTAGCTAGGTTGTTCCCATTCAGATAAAGTTTAGTCAAAAATTCATACTTGAACAAGTTTGGAGACAAATTTGGAATACTTTGTCCACTTAAATCCAAAGCACCCCATAATTGGTCTGGGTATTCCTTGGATTGGATTCTTGGGAAAACATTATCATCAATATCATCATCATTATCTTGTTCATTTGCAGGTTTCTTAGCTAATCCACGACTAGAATCACTAGAATCATATGAGGATTGGTTCTGTTCTGCATCCAGTAATTGTTTGGTTACTTCCACGAGAGTTGGGGTTTTAGAAGATGTATCCATAAATTGCTTCTTAGATTTTCTCGAAGATAGAGCAGCATGTCTAGCATAGAAGTGAGGGACATTAGATTTTCTTGAGTATTCGACCAATTGTTGTTGATCTTTCCAGTGTCCTGATGCGGCAATGGTTTGGTCTACAGCGATGAAACGATGATTTAGTGACTGCTGCTGCTGTTGCTGTTGTTGTTGCTGTTGCTGCTGCTGCTGCTGTTGTTGTTGCTGTTGTTGTTGCTGCTGCTGCTGCTGTTGTTGTTGAGGCTGTTGTTGTTGCTGTTGAGGTTGTTGTTGAGGTTGCAGTTGTTGAAGCTGTTGCTGGAATTGTTGATGCTGTGGTTGACCAGACTGTGCTTGCTGTAGCTGTATATGTCTTTGCTGTGGAGTCTGTGATCTAAATTGTTGCCCTTGATAAAGCGTTTGAGCTAATAATTGAGCAGAGTTTAGATTGTCATTTGCGTTCAACGCATTGGAAGAGTTGCCAGCGTTCCCGACATTGTTATTTGAATTTTGAAAGAGATCATTGAAATGTAGCTGATTCTGGTTCTGATTCTGTTGTTTTTGCTGCTGCTGATGTTGTAGCAATTGCTGGGCGGGACCGAGATTTTGTTGTTGGAAACCTTGTATATTCATGATTCATCAATCTTACTATGGTAACCAGATTTTCAATTGGAACAAACTTAGGGGTCGAAAAACAACTAATTCCTTTGGTTCCTTCGCAAGAATGTTATCAGCAGGTGTAACAGGGGAAGTAATGTGTTCTGAGTATCGATTAAGGTATGACAAAGAAGCAAACTAAGTGTGAGGCGTTGACTGTTATTGATTGTTTTGACGAAATCGCCTCAGGTTTTTTCTTTGGTTTTGTTGATGAAAAAGATGGGATGGCAGGAGATTACCCGGCCCTCTGTTATTATTTGCCAGTAAGTCGTTTTTTATTTTCCGGGAACTTTTTTTCGCGAAAACTCCTAATAGTCTCGAAAATTAAAAATATGGTCTAGGTTTTTAGGCCCAGAGACTCGCTAATATTCAGTTTTCGCGTCGACAAATTTATTAAAAATTCAAAACAAAACCAAAACCAAAACCGTAAACAAACACGTTATATCCTTTAAAAACAACGATAAAACCATTACTCTGCATAATTAATCCTTTGGATTGTAAGTATCATCATAATACACCATTTCTTCGATATATACTAACATGTTAGCTTCAGGAGTCACCTTTTTTTGCTCTTTTTCGATGTTGTTAATTTTTTTGAAAGTCAAAACAAACATGATTATTTGACCAACTCAAATTTTACAGAAATTGGTTCAAGGGTATGCATATATACGTGAAAATCACCATCCTGCGCACTTGTTACTAACGTCCTCGAATAGCAAATTCCTTCAAATTTTGAATGGAGACAGAAATAGTTAATCAGCTTCAAAATGATTGTGGGTAGCTGACGAAAAAGGACAAAACACTTTCAACAGTTTACTCAGTGATAGCTGACGACATGGGGATAGCACCAGTGGAGCTCTAGATGCGTATGAAGACTGGGTTTATGTTATCTTCGTGTTTTTTATTTTTTTGTCTGGTGACCGCCGTTGGTATTCAATAGACTTAGTTTTATGGATTATGGCTGGTTTCTTTTTCGTTTAATGACTGTTAACATTTCTTTGGTTCACTCGAGACTTTATTAGTACTCAAACATTGGATGGATGCTCATATTCCTTTTAATTGCTCCCATCTTACTCCGATTTTTGATAGAATTTGACTAAAGATTGTCGTGTCAAGCTTTTTACTACATTAATTGAGCATTTGCAGTCAACCAGAATGCAATTCCAACACACCATCGATCTCCCCCTCGAAGCTACAATATCTTGTGTTTTTTATAAGAAATGTATTGGAGGTAATATCCTCGATTACTTCAACTGTCAATAATATAGTTTGAAAGGCTTCAAATGATTTATTGAATCTTATAATTATACACATTATTGTTATCAAACAATGATTGTAGACAATGTATACACAACTTGTTTTCCACTTATGGAACAGGTATGAGTTAACACCATCCAAATGTTTATCCTAATCTAGTTCGAAATTCTTTTCATTGGCATTCTTTTGTAACGAACTAATAAGGCATTTAATACCTTCGGTGTTGATGATCGCTAAAAAGTCTTCGAATTCCTCATATTAGAAAGGAAGATAATGAATTGGATCTTCATTGAACTGGAAGCTATGCTGGTTTGCAATAAGTTCGGTGATGGCTTCTTTCAAACCCGTACAAGCATAGTTAACTGAGCAGACGAATCTAAGTGCTATGTGCTTGAATTTTAGAGCCGCTGAGAAATCGTTGTGTGTAGCCAAGAAAGAAGTAGAATCACACAGTTAAACCTTAAGTCCTCAATTTCTTAACATGCTTCTATCTTGCTTAAAAGCGCCAGACTCTTTTCTATACTCTACGCCATTATTGGATTAGTGAAACATATTGATGTAAATTTGGCTTCTACAAGTGTTGCTGTAATTTGCAAATCTATCGCAAACAGAGAAGAAAAGAACAATTTGATTTATCTAACCTGTTTCTTCCTAGTTGCTGGTTTCGATTGGTACACAGAAGCGAATCAAACACTACAGAAGACCTTATAATGTCGGGTATGTAAATAGTATAGTTCACGTTATGATCTCTATTTCTCCAGAACACGGCTAATCGTCGTAACCAAAAATTGTATTAATTAGACGTGGAGCATTCATCATCGGTATTATTAGCAATGCCTCATCTTTTACATGAAAGATAGCGTCTTTGAGTTGAGTTATAGTAGATTTATTTCTTGAGCTCATCATTCTTCAACACTTTGACACAAAAATAATGAAGGAATTGTTCTGATCACGTGACCAAAACGAATGAATATAAATGAGGATTAATGTATCACTGCACTTCTAAATTTGAGTTTAAAACAACTGATATGATGATAAGAGTCGAAGAGCTTTCCAGTGAGCTACATAACAGCACTATTTTTGAGAATTTCAAAACGCATTTGGTATAAAAAGACAAGGTCCTTTTTTATTTTAAGATATTAGAATGTAGATTCAATTTCAATAAAAAATAAAAATTATGGATTTTTACGAAAAACACTGGCTATACTAAAAGTTTGGATATATTTAACCATAATACAGTAGTTTTTATGTCATTATTCACTGTATATTACTCCTTTTATAAGTCATTAATATATTTGGCTGATTTTTGAGACTATTACTAGTCTCTCAGTTTCCAAATCAATAGTCTGAAAAATATTCCTATTATGGTAGTTTTCGCGGATTTTAATGCATAAATATGCAAAAAAATCCCGGAAAATTAAGCAAATCTGCCAGTAAGAGCTTACGTCATCAAAAACAGAGGTTTAGTGCTTATGTAATCTTTAAATCTCTCTGTTGGTCAGCGCAACACACTAAAGCCCGAATTACGGCGGCTGTTTCTTTTTTGTTTTGTTTTCGTTCTTATCAAAATTGAGCAGATGGAAGATCGAGATACTGGCACAAGGGTCCCCGAAGCTGGTACTAACTACCACTTAATAGCACTAAACGTGTAGCTAGTAAATAGAAATATAGGCCACACACACTAAGCCAATAGTCATTGCTATGTAGAGCAAATCGTAGCCACGCATCTCTATAAATCTGTGTGGCTTTCTCTTACCACACCACCACTAGTAACACTCTTATTAGCATTATACTACTCACTACTCAGCTATTACTATTCTTTTATTACTATTCGTTCCTGAGTGCCTAATTCCAAGAGGCACCATCTGCCCCAGCCTGCAATCACGCCTGTAGCTTGGTTAATGTGCCGCCAAGCTGTCTTTTTTTAGCGGGCCCCCGCCAGCCTAGATCTCTCCCTAGAACCGTTACCCGCTCGGTCCTCGCTGCCTATGTCCAGAAGTAGTACAAAAAACAACGAAATCAACGAAACTTTTTTGGTAGTGAAATCAGACCAGCCACCACAAACAATAAGTCTTACAGAACCTAAAACAACCCCACGGAAGCTCATTGTTTCATTGAACTGGATTAGCGTTAATCTCTTAGCTTCCCTCAATTTCCATTTGGATTCACGGATTTTCCTAGCTTCGATCGATCTCTCATTTGACAGCTTGAGTTTAGTCCTGGGTGTGTCACCTTATTACTCGTTGTTCTACTACACTATATCAGCACCATGCCTTTTGGAATACCAAAGCTAACTGCTACTTTGTCAAGTTCATCTCTGACTACCAAATCAAGTAATCATCAACACCATCAGCATCATCAACACCATCATGCTCCATCTCCACTTTCAGCTACCACATCCAATACAACTGCTTCAACAAATAACCTTGTACACCAGAGTTCTAGCCACCCTTTCGAGTTATCTATAGATCTTGAAAGTCCTCCAATTGTGCTCTATGGTCCTGCTTCTGAAAGTAGTGGGTCTTTGCTCTCTGGTCAGTTGAAAATAGACATCAAAGAAAGCTCTTTCATTCATGAACAGCCCTCTCATTCTCACTCGGGGTCTGGTACTCCATCCAGACCATCAATGAAAAGAACCCCTTCAAACTCATTGACTCAAAGTTTAACAAACACTTTATCCAATTTGAACCTCACGCCTTCTCATTCGCATAGTGGTACTCCACTCCATTCAAATAATAGCTCTGCTACCAACTTGGCGGGTTTGTTGACATTGAAAGATCACGTTTTGATCAACTCTGTCCAACTATCCCTCGTCCAAAAAATCACTTATGCTAAACCATTTTTACCTCCTTCAAACGTTCTGTCAAACTGTCAGAGCTGTAAGAAAAATACCGTGGAGCTTGCAAGATGGGATATTATGAGTCAGGCTCATAACTTACCTGCTGGTGAACATACTTACCCATTCTCACATTTATTACCAGGTCAATTACCTGCCACCACTACTTTGGGGTCGAGTTCTTTGACAAGTATCAAATATGAGCTGGTTGCAATCGTCTCCTATAATAATCATCAAAACCATCAAACATTAGTCAAAGTTGTGTTACCATTAAACATCTCAAGATCTATACTAAGAGGACCTGACAGAAATTCACTAAGAGTTTTCCCTCCAACCGATGTAACTGCTACTGCAGTCTTGCCAAATGTCATATACCCAAGATCTAATTTCGCTTTAGAATTAAAACTTGATGGAGTCGCTGCAGATCTCAAGAGATGGAGAATGAGAAGAGTAGGATGGAGAATT
The DNA here is from genome assembly GCA_030569675.1 of Wickerhamomyces ulmi. Taxonomy (NCBI): domain Eukaryota; kingdom Fungi; phylum Ascomycota; class Saccharomycetes; order Phaffomycetales; family Wickerhamomycetaceae; genus Wickerhamomyces; species Wickerhamomyces ulmi. The sequence goes on from JAJMLN010000001.1 coordinate 448,649, forward strand.
GAAGAACATGTTAAAGTTAAAGCTACATCTTGTATCAACCATAAAGCCAAACTCAGAATGGTTGAAGAACACACAAGAAAATCTCAACAACAACATAAACCACCTGTTGTGAAAAGAAATCAACAGAGTGGACCAACTACCCAAGTTACTGTCACAAACACCGCTAATTTAGAGCCTTCACTCACTACATCACAATCTAATGCCGGTCAACAACCAACAGCTACTGAAGATAATATAACCGCTGAAGATTCTACTACAGATCTAGCTGGTGAATCTAATTTACATCCAAGTGATCATGCTAATGCAGAAATACGACAACAACAGGAAGAACTTGAAAGACAAAAGGCTAAAGAAGCTGAATGGGCCCTATACACTGAGGAGATTCGTACAATCACAAGTGGTGATATCAAAAGTGGCTGGAAATCGGACTTCACTGGAAAAGGTAAAATTGAACTTGTTGCTGACATTTCTTGTTTCAACCTAACAAGTGCATCAGGGGCACACCATACCCATGTATCATCTAAGAAACCAATTGACCTACCAATCAGCCATCCTACTGTTAGTTGTGATATCGAAGATCCTGTTTTGGGAATCTCTGTTGGTCATGTTCTGATCGTTGAGGTTGTCATTGCCGAAGAAGTGTTACAATCCGCTTCAAGTCATGGTTTAGCTCCTGCTACATCAATCAATGAGTCTATAAAGAGAGAATCTCAAAAATCAACTGATCAAAGGCTGGCCGAAGTTTCTCCAGCATTTGCAAACCAAAACAAACCAGCTAACCTTGAACCTTCAACTTCAAAAAGTGATCAACCAACTACATATTCAGTCATTGGTGTTCCAACTGGTTCTGCTAGAGTTCTTAGAATGCAATTCAAGCTTATTGTTACAGAAAGAAGTGGTTTGGGTATTGCTTGGGATGATGAAGTTCCACCAATGTATGATGATGTTAGTGCTCTTTCCCCACCAACTTATGAGCAAGCCGATACACCAAATATTGATGGTGCTAACCCTCCATTATATCCCTTGAACTTGGCTCCAGCTCATACACATACACACCATAACGGCACTGCAACTCCTGGTGTTATTTATGGTATCGGTGCTACTCCAATGGTTTCACCTAGATCCTCTGGACAATACCAAAGTTTGAACAGTGCAATGGACCACCTCGATGACAATTTTACATTATCATGAATCTAAACTTAATTTAATAAGGATATTTTGTATACATAAGACAATATAGATAAATATCCAATTTCATGAAATTATAGTTTTGATTTGTAAGTAAAGAATAGAGCTACGTCGTGAAACAAAGTAGTGTGACTAATTATAAATTTATTGAGTCATAAGGAAACTATATGCCGTTATTTTAAAGGTATCTTTTTTTTTTCGTTTGATATTTTGCTTAAGCAATTCTCCAGGTAGATAACCAGTTTAGATGTTGGTAGTTGCTTGCTGGACCTTCTAAACCGAATGAAATGTCTCTGAAGTACCAGAAAGTGTATATCACAAGAACATATAGAGACAAGTATAATAAGGATAAAATCAAAGTGTTTTTAGAAGATTTGTTCAATCTCAAAGGTCTAGTGAAATGTTCCAATAAGAAGTTGAAAACAATCAAAGCAAAGTATAAAGCTGGTAGATAATGATGAACATAAGTAACTCTCGCCATGATGATGAAAGGAACGAAGTGTAAACCCCAACCGAACATTGGATAGATACCACCCATCAAGAATAGGTTTAATTTATCATCTTCATTGGCAAAATCTTTGAACTGTCTTTGCCATCTGATCAAGTAGTATAAAACTAAGATAGCGAAAACAATAACACCAACAGATGATGGCCATGTTGTAGCTGGAGAACCCATCAAGAAGTATTTTGGATTTTCATCACCCCAACCACAAAGTCTGATACCAACATTCAAGGTTGGCCATTGCCAAGCTTCAGAAGCTAAATCATCTTGTTTATCTTTATCTGGGACCAAAGCGTTGTTGGTGGCCATCATAGCCAGGTTCAATTGGATGAAATCTTTAAAGAAGTTGGTTTTTGGTAATTTGAAATCTGGAGATGGATCTGGTAAGGATGGATTGGTATGTTCTTCAACATTCCACCAAGTACGTTTATCTCTTGCAAATGGGCTTCTAACACATGCAACTTCACCTTGACGGAAACCCCATTGTGGTAAGTGGTTACCAGTTTGGGCCAAGTAACAACCTAGAACTTTGTGTCTGAATCTAACAGAAGAAGTTAAAGGATGTAATCTTAATTTGTCTTCATCACCGTATTGATGAGGAATTTCAACAATCCAATCATCTTTTTCATCACCGTTGGTAACGTTACCATAACCTGCAACTTCATAATCTTGTCTTGAAATTGGAGCTGGAACATCATGGGAGTGTAAGTTACGTTTAGTTGATCTATGAATCAATCTAACAGTCATACCATCGACAATGTATTCAGTTAAATCACGGGATTCATTGTATGGTACTCTGCTTCTTTCTCTTTGGAAGATCCAGTCATTGTTAGCATCTTTATGGGAATAAGTAGTAACTTGTTGTTGACCAGAACCTTCTGGGAAAGTTTGGACATGGGAATGTAATAGACCACCACCTAGACCTTGATTTTTCAAAGTGACAACAGAAGAAACCATAGCAACATCTCTTGGACCACCACCAACACTTGAACCGTGCAAGTTAGCTTGGAATAATGAAGACATGTTAGCATCACCTGGACCTGAACCACTCAATAAATCGAAATGAATTTTGAATGAGAACAAAAAGACTAAGAATGGAATGATAACCAAAGCAAAGATTCTTGCACCCCAATGAGCGATGTAAGTTTTAGTTGAAATAGATTTATCGCCTAATTTGTTCCATAAGTCAACAACAGTGTAAATACCAACTAAAGTTGTAACAAATAGACCAACCATTTTAACAGAACAGGTACAACCAATGGCAATACCAGTCAATAATAACCATTTCCACCATTTACGACCAAATGGTTGGTTTCTGACATTGTGGAATCTGACAAAAGCAAAGACGGTTGCAATGGTGAAAAACAATAACATTGAGTCCAATAAGATGAATTTACCTAAAGTGACATAAGAACTTTCAAAGATAATCATAAGAGTGAATAACCAGACAGTTGGGGTAGAGAATCCAATAGCTTTGGCAGTGAAATAAGCCAATGGAACACACATGGCACTGAAAGAAGCATTGAACAATCTCATCTTAACGAAATCGATGTAATCTGGGTATGGTTGACCAGATGGGAAATCCCAGGAACCATTGTAACCAGCTAGGTATCCTGAAAGACCAACAAGCATTTTACCTAATGGAGGATGGACATCGTGGTAGAATTCATGACGTAAATAATAAGAACCAAACTTACCGAAATGAGCTTCATCCCAAACAACATTGTGGTTAGAACCGATCTTATAACAACGAGTTAGGAACCCCAAGATTGTGAAGATAATAGGAGCGAAGATGGATTCGGCTTGAGCTAAAGAGTCCTTCAATTCTGAAACAGCCTTAGCTTGCTCTTTTTTGGTGTCAAATGGTTCATCTTCAACAACAACTTCAGCATCAGACTCCAAGAGTTCACTGGCAGGTGTAGCAGACTTTCTTGCGCGCACACGGGAGGCAATGTGGCTATCACCAGAGTCGACACCTGTACTTGACATGATCAGCAACTGATTGTTGTGTGTGTATGTGAAGCAGAAATATCAAGAGTACGTCCTGTTAAAACTTCTGAAATTCAATGTTTTGAGAACCTGAAGTCTTAACACGTAAATGGTTTTTTTCGTTCGCTACGCGTTTCTGATCAGACCAGGTCTTACCCGGCCAGTCAAAAAAACAATGATCACGTGTACAGTCACGTGGCCTTTGTGACAAACATATTCTCGAAATGGAAATATACTGCATTTGGACATTCGGCGTAAATAGGGACGATTTTCGAAATCGGCGCCTTTCCGGTTTTTAACAGTGACGAGCCTTTGCTTAAAAGGAAAATTTATAAAGAAAGAGAAATCTGTGGAAATCATGATCCGTAGAAATCGAAGAATTCTTGTTAGTTTTACTCGTTCTAACAACTTTGCGTATTCTTTTGTCGCTGTTTGATCTTCTTTTTAGGTGTTGCTGAAATCTCCTCTAATTGGTCAAAGAACTATACTTATCAATTGAATCACCAATCCCGAGTCTCTCCAGTCTTTTTTTCCAATAAATAAATATTCAAATTACCCAACATGTTGAGAGCTGGCTCCTTAGCAAAACCTCAATTACTTTCTCAAAGATTCTCTAACGCTATCAAAATGTCTGCTAACAACTTATCCACAACCTCTGCCCTTTTGAGTGATTACAGAGTTGAATCTGATGCTTTTGGTGAATTGAAAGTCCCATCAAACAAATACTGGGGTGCTCAAACCCAAAGATCTTTACAAAACTTCAAGATTGGTGGTGCTAGAGAAAGAATCCCAGAACCAGTTGTCAAAGCTTTTGGTGTTTTGAAGAAATCCACTGCCATTGTTAACACAAACTTGGGTACTTTAAAACCAGAATTATCTGAAGCTATCCAACAAGCTGCTGATGAAGTCGCTGCTGGTAAATTACTAGACCACTTCCCTCTAGTTAACTTCCAAACCGGGTCTGGTACTCAATCTAACATGAACGCTAATGAAGTCATCTCAAACAGAGCCATTGAAATTCTAGGTGGTGAATTAGGTTCCAAAACCCCAGTTCATCCAAATGATCATGTTAACCAATCTCAATCTTCAAATGATACTTTCCCAACTGTCATGCACATTGCTGCTGTCACCGAAATCACCAACCATTTATTACCAGAATTGAGATTATTGAAAGAATCCTTGAACAAAAAAGCTGAAGAATTCAAAGATATCATCAAAATTGGTAGAACCCATTTACAAGATGCTACTCCATTGACTCTTGGACAAGAATTCTCCGGTTACGTTCAACAAGTTGAAAACGGTATCGGTAGAGTTGAACACTCTTTGATCAACTTGAAATTCTTAGCTCAAGGTGGTACTGCTGTCGGTACTGGTTTGAACACCAAAAAAGGTTTCGCTGAAGCTGTTGCTGAACAAGTTTCTAAAGAAACTGGTATTGATTTCCAAACCGCTCCAAACAAATTCGAAGCTTTAGCTGCTCACGATGCTATTGTTGAAGCTTCAGGTGCCTTGAACACTTTAGCCACCTCCCTTTACAAAATTGCCAATGATATCAGATACTTAGGTTCAGGTCCAAGATGTGGTTACGGTGAATTATCCTTACCAGAAAACGAACCAGGTTCTTCTATCATGCCAGGTAAAGTCAACCCAACTCAAAACGAAGCTTTGACCATGGTTGCTGTCCAAGTCTTTGGTAACCATTCTGCCATCACTTTTGCTGGTGCCTCTGGTCAATTCGAATTGAACGTCTTCAAACCAATATTGATCTCCAACTTGTTATCTTCTATTAGATTATTAGCTGATGGTTCCAACTCTTTCAGATTAAACTGTGTTGATGGTATTGTCGCCAACAAAGAAAAGATTGAAAAGACTTTACACGAATCTTTAATGTTGGTTACCGCTTTGAACCCAAAGATTGGTTACGACTCTGCTTCTAAAGTTGCCAAAAACGCCCACAAAAAAGGTTTGACCTTGAAAGAATCTGCTTTAGAATTAGGTGTTCTATCCTCTGAAGAATTCGATCAATGGGTTAGACCAGAAAACATGATTGGTCCAAAAGATTAGATCCAATTACTCTCTTAACGTATATATCAAGAATACATTGTATTCCTCTTACAACTTTGACCCTGTATACCAGCTCTTGATCGATACCATAGGTGTATACACCTCTAGCAGCTCTACACATTGGTTTCCAAAAATACCTTGTGAATCCACGAAGCGCAAACGCGTAGACGGTGAAATTACAAACGTATAACCTACAAATATATGAAAAGAACTTGTTTATTTGTTGAGCTGTAACTACTATAGACACCAGCGTGGAGTTCACATGGACCTCATCAGTCATGAACTCTCGACTTAATCACAGTGTACAGATAGTTAGACAATAGATCTTTATAAGCTGGGCGGCTAATCTCCAAAGCAGTAGTAGACTCGCCAGCTTACTCAAAAGTCTCCGATTACCAATATATAATCGATAATCAGTCAATACAGTTCAGTCAATCTGTATAGAAGATGGGTCAAATTAAGAATTTGTTGAATGTTGCTTTAAAACGTCAGTGATCAACTTTGTTTTATTAATGAAGCTATTAAACAAAACAGGAAAGAAAAAGATTCGTGAACTGAAACATTAATTAAATAGTTATTCCCCAAAAGCTGTGAAAGGATGATCGCGGAGTTTTTCAGGATAAACTGCTTTCTTCATTAGTGAACCTCTTAAACGGTAATAACCTGCATGCACACTGGGATAAATCAAGTGTACCTGGTGATCTACAAGGTATCCTACTGTATTATCATATTGCAAACATTTAATGAAATATTCTGGTTAATATGTACACGAAATAAATAGACTAACTGGTAATTAGGAAGCAATTAGGGATGTCACTTCCTTCAATGGAGGAATTGAACGAACATTTCCTAGTGCTGCAATGGAAACAGGTTTATCTTTTAGTCTGTAGTTAGCCCAGTTGACAACGTCATCTTTGGTTATTATATCAACTTTTTGGAACACTTCTTCAGGACTCAATCTCAAACCAGTTGTAACTATTTGTCTTCCAATATCTTCAGCAATAGCAGTTGAACCATCAAGACTTAATAGTAGAGATGCTTTCAATTGTGCTTTAGCTCTCTCCACTTGGTCTTCTGTGAAGTCACCTTTCTTTAAACGGTTCCACTCTTGTCCGATCTCGTTGATAACAGGTCTTAAATCGGTTTGTTTATCAGCAACTAAGTAAATACCCCAAATTCCTGTATCTGAATAACTTGTTGAGAATGACATGTATGAATTGGCCAGTGGTTGAGATCCATCACCTAGAACACCAGCACTGACAGTTAATGCTAATCTTGATGGGGAGTTGGAACCTGTTCCAAGAGCTCTATCCCAGTTACCAACGATTGATTGTGTGACTAATGCAGTGAAATAATCTGGTGCATTCCAACTAACACCTTCGATGGCAATGGCAACATGAGTAGTAGGTATAGAATCATCCTGAATCTTAATCTCATCACCATGGAAAACAGGAAGTTCACCTCTTGGTGTACCTAATGGCAGTTTTGAAGGAGAAGGAGGAACGTGATTGAAGTTCTTTTCAGCTTCTCTAACTAATTCTTCATGATCAACGGCACCTACACCAACAAGCACCATTCTATCAGCTTTGTAGTTCTTTGTGATATAGTTTTTCAAATCTTCTTGCTTGATAGTCTTAATATTTTCAATAGGACCTAGAATTGTACGACCTAATGGTTGGTTCTTGAAACAAATAGCATGTAGATGATCAAAAACAACTTCATCATGCATTTTGTCAACTTCTTCTGATTCACGGATGATCACATCTCTTTCTCTTTCAATAGCCTTTGGATCCAGAATGGACTTGGTTAAGATATCGGATAAAACGTTAACTGCAACTGGTATATCTTCTTGAGTTGATTTAGCATAATAAACGGTATTTTCTCTGGAAGTGTAAGCGTTCAAGTGAGCACCCAAGTTTTCGATCTCAATCTCTAGTTGATGTTGAGATCTCTTCTTTGTACCTTTGAAAGCTAAATGTTCTAGGAAATGAGCAGTACCATTATTCTTTGCATTTTCAGCTCTGGAACCGGCATCGACCCAGATACCAACAGTAGCAGTAGCAGAGTTTGGAATATACTCAGAGGCGACAGTTAACCCATTTGGTAAAATGGAGGTCTGTGTAGTTGGTAAAGTGGAGGTAGCAGTGGCCAAATTTCTTTTTAGCAAGCGGGTATCTCTGACAGCCCTATTTAGTACACGAAGCATGGTTCAGTTCAAAGTGTAATGTAGCAAATGAAACTGTGGATGTGTTAAAGAAAGAAAGATCTGGTTTTATAGACACTTCTTTAAACAAAGATTGGGATTTTTAATGAGAGCGCTTCCAGCCCAAAACCCCTCGGAAATCGTTATCAAGGCATGTGACTTCCGGCTAAAGTATAGGCAAATGTGACAATGAGATCAATATTTATCAGCTATCTTAAGTCTTGAACAGCGGTTGGTTCAATTAGTCTGAAGGTAGTTGTAAAAAGATGTCAGATGAAGAGGACTTTATGATGTCGGAGGCTGAGTCCTTCGAGTTCGAATTCGAAGACGATGACGATGATGATGTGTTAAATGATGAACAAGATAACGCTTCTCTGGATGGTTCTCAAGATTACAGCAATGACGAAGATGGCGGCGATGAAGACAATAGTGCTGAGGGTTTATACTATAACGCAAAGAATGTGAAGCAGGATAATTTGGAAGGCTCATTGCCTATTTTCAAAAAGATTTTAGAAGTTGAGGACGACGGTGATAGGGACATCATTGAATATAAGTTCAAGGCTATCAAACAGATATTAAAGATTGAATACAATCTAGATAAAATTGATGATTTCTTAAAGACATTTGAACAATTCTCCACTATTGACCTATCAAAGCTATCGAAACATTATGTGGATGATTGTCTTGGTAGAATTCTTGATAGATACATTGGCCTTGACCCAGATATTGAATTACGATTTTTGGATAGTTATATTAAAAACTCATTTTGCTCTGAAAGATCAGCTTTGAAGGCACAATTGAAGACATGTCAGCTATTGCTTGAACTGAAAAGATTCCAAGATGTGGCAGAAATTTTGAAGGTACTTTACAGCAAGATTGATTCAATGGCTGAAGTCACAAAAAGCACATATCTTCTTGAGCTATATTCCATTGAGATTCAAGTTTATTCAGAAACCTCCAATAATACAAAATTGAAAGAGTTGTATAACAAGACTCTTTCTGTGCAGTCGACTATACCTCACCCAAAAATCAATGCCATTATCAAGGAATGTGGAGGAAAGATGTATCTTCGTGATGAGAACTATGATTTGGCAAATAATGAATTTTACGAAAGCTTCAAAAACTATGATGAAATAGGAAATCAAGTTAAGAGAATTAACATATTGAAGTACTTGATGATATCTTCAATTTTAAGTGATGGCGTGATCAATAAATTTGAAAGTCAGGAAACAAAATATTTCTTAAAAGATGAACACATTTTAAAGTATGTCAAGTTAATTAAGGCATTTGATACTTTAAAAAATGATGACTTTGAAAAGATCCTAAAAGAACTTATAGAATTAGAGAAGAAAGATGATATCCTAATTAACTTACTATACAAAGTTCAAAGCATTTTCAAACTAAGGTTCCTAATACATTACATCAAACCATTCAAAAGACTCGAATTATCAAAATTAAGCTGGAAACTTCAACTATCACTGGATGATATAGAAGATATATTCTTTAGTCTCAAAAACAATGGTAAACTTCAAGGGACTAAACTTGATTTAATCAATGGGGTTATCCATAACCAATAATACATGAATAGATGCTCTTAGTAAAAATACACTTCATCTTATAAGAGTAAACTTATTTTACAACACTGTTCCTAGTAAAATTTTAAATAATCATTGTGTATGTACATATATACAGAGCTAATTTACACTATCATTCGTTATTCAAGCACTAAGCTCTTTAACTGGGGCTAAACCGACTAAAGGTTTCAATAATTTTTCTTTAGTTTCATAATCAATGGAGCTGTTACCGTTCAAAGAGTTGATAACTGTTTGACCATTAAGTTTCAAAGCTGGTGTTTTCAACTGTGGTAGAATCTTAGAAGAGGCAATACTATTGTCAAATTTACCTGTTAAGATACCGGAAACATCAGCATCACCATCTTCAGCTAGTCTCTGATAAGCTTTGATAATTCTTGATGTACGAGTTTGAGAGGTTAATGGAGAGCTTAGCATTAGTTCAGTGATGTTGGCTGGTTCTGGTGCATAAGAAGTAGCGATAGCATCGATATTTGGGTTTTTCAAAGGTAAGTTTTTGTTTGAGACTGGTGTTGAATCTCTTCTTTGGTTGTTAGTTCTTCTTTTAGGTCTTGGGGAAGAGAAGTTGGACTTTTGAGAGGATCCATTAGAAGCTCTTTGTTGTTGACGTCTTGGTTTGGATGGGAATTTGGATTGTTGTTGTTTTCTTTGAGGTTGGTTATGGAAGTTTGGTTGATGGTCTGATCCAACAAAGTCTGTGAATAAAGCACCAAATTCGTTAGTTGATTGGGATGCTCTTGGTTTAGCTTGTGGAGGAGTGGCCTTTTTGCTCACAATAGCTTCACCAGTTTGGTATTGATGAGGTTGCTTGACGAACTTCTTATTGACTGATCTGCGGAATTGGTTCTTTTGGTTCTTTTGCTTTTGTCCAGAAGAGTTAGTTGACAAAGCATCGACTCTGGCTAAAAGAGAGTCCAGTTGAGCTTCTATACTCAAAGCAGCTGGTTTATCAGTAGCATAAGTTCTGATGGAACGGAAACTTCTCAAAACGTTTGATCTGAGCATCTTTACACTTTCCTGAAGCTTTCACTGTCTTTCCAGCCCTTTTGACATTTGACGATGTGCTGATTTGATATATAATTTCTGTTTTTTCTCTCCGCGAAAAAAGAAGCCGGAAGTCGGAACTGATTTTTTGTCAGGTGACTTTGCAAGGAAAAGAAATGAGCATGTTCATTTAACCGCATTTAGCCGAATATGACACTTATAATCTCTACAAATTCATACATAGCTCTACAACAATTGTTCACGATTAGATTTCTATTGGCAGTCATTCTATTTTAATCTCATTGTTTGGACGATAGCTCCTTGAGCACTTCCATAGAATTAATCCACACGTTTCCCAGGTACTCAGAATGACGTTGTTCATCCTCAGTGAAATGGACAACCAGTCCACGACTATCACCAACTACATCATAAGCACAAAGAGTATATGACTCACAATATGGTCTGGAAATCCATCCTCTATCTGGGAATGACTCTGGAACATTCACTAATAAGCCAGGGACCTTCGGTACAGGTGGTATTATGGCAGCTTCTATTTTCAATGGGGCCTTTTGGAAACTTGTCATTTGATCAAGGCTCCAGCCATTGAAGAATGGATTTGTTTCGTCAATCATGACTTTCTTACAGAACATGAACCCAGTATTGATCCATAATAATGTATGGTTATCCTTAGCAATATGAGCTGGATGATTTGAACAGAGTTCTTGTATCTTATTTCCTGCTTCTGGGAAATGTGTCTGTTTGAGACTTGAGAGTTGACCGACTGAAGCAGCAAAGTTTTCATTAAAATGATAATCTTCATCACCAGAAATTGACATTGCAACCCAATATAGTTCCTTATCGCCGTGTATCTTTTCCATGATTGTCAACGAAAATCTATTTAGAGTGATTGTCATCAATGCATTATCAAAATGTCTCAATCTGTCAACAATCACTAATCCACTTTCCATCAGATGAGCAAATCCAGGTTTGAAGAAATGCTGATTGAATGTAAAGTCAGTAGGTAGTTTTATTCCAAATTTAGTATCCTCTTCTCGAGGCATGAGTTCCAATAAATCATGATCTATATTGGATTTATCATGTCCATTCAACAAGGATCTATCTTTGAAGAAAAAGGCACCTTTCTCCACGTACTCTTCCAACTCGAAAAACTCTCGAAGTGGGATCATTGGAACAGTATCAACATCTATCAGAATAACTTCAGCAAATGAATTGAACAGGTATGCTAGTAGTTTATTGGCAAACCTCTGAAATCTTGGTCTATAATCAGGTCTAATGCACTCCGTAATATCCACAAATGATATATCTAATGGTGGGAATGACTTATATTTCTCGCTTGATGGTTTAGGAATTGACTTCAGGAACTCTTGAAACTGAGAGAATGTTGACAGGTCGGCCTTAGCAAATTGGAATAACTTTTGTTGATTGAAGTGAGGGATATCACCTCTATGAATAATTTGTACTGGTAATTCTGTATTCAGTGCTCGAAGTAACATGACTAAGTGAACTAGTTCTCTGAAATGAAACTCGGAAGCAGTCAATATGATCCCTTTTCCTGATAACTGGGACTTCATTTGATTTAAGAAGCAGCCCTTATCATTGATATCAAAAAGATCTGTCACTTTTCCGTTAGATCTAGTAACTTTTGGTGATATCTGAGATAACCAGTCGTATACTTTTCCCTCTAATTCACGATTGCAGACCAAGGGTAGTTCTTTTTCTAGTTTGATGAAACATTGATTGTAATTCCTCGTACGTATTACGATATCTTTATCTGGTTCATCATCTAAGAAATCATTCACCTTGAGTGCATCATCGATACCGTGTGTCTTCCAAAATGGGATACAAGCATGTTCATGGTCTGAATTGTAGATATTGTTCCTCGTCTGTGGTGTGTTTATGATCTGCTGTCTATCATTCGAACAAAATGAGAAATAAATCTGCGCACCGACAATAAAACAACACACAAAGACTAAAATCCTGGTATAACGTGCATTGAGTACAATCATGATATCTGTATTCAGAGCTCAGTAACAGAAAGGCGTGTTATTGATTGGTCTCTTACCTGGTGTCTAGGCAGCATTGAATTGACTGGGTCAGGTCATAATAGTCAATTCCTCCACTTTTGTGCCAAAGACAAGACTTTTTCATCAACATGAGCCAATGACACCCAATTTCTTTGTAGAAACGTAAACACTACATTAAATCCGAAATGATTAAAAACACGAAATTTTACACTTTTATTAAATCAAACAAATTGTACTTGACATTTTTCTATTTATGAGTCTCAGTTAGACTAGAAGTTCTGTAGAGTCATGTGGACTAGTTCTTCTTGGACTCTGGAATACCATCCATCCATAAATCACCGATGAAATCGAACCATTGGGTCTCATTGTCCTCGAACAAGATCATGGTACCACGTTCACTCTCTGAGCTACCAGTACCTATGAAGTCGTATGCACACCAAGTGTAACCCCAACAGTATTTATGCTCATCTGTCCACCCGTTTGTAGGATTACCAAAATCATTTGGACTTTCAACTTCTTGTGGTGGAGGGATAATAGCGGCTCTAATCTTGGTAGCACCTTTATATAGTTTTCTGACTTCATCCTCAGACATACCTTTGTATAGAGGTCTGTCTTTATCCTGGCCTGCAGAATCTGTGTTCTTACAGTATGTGAACCCAGAGTTCATCCAGATCAAACGTTCTTTGTCTCCATGAGCATCAACATGACCTGGGTGGTTTGAACATAACTCAGCAGCAGCGGAACCTGGTAATCTCTTGTTGTCTTTCTTTGTGATTTCACCAATGGAAGCAGCACCGAATTTGTTGAAAACATAGTTTTCATCACCAGAAAGTGACATACCTAGCCAGAATAATTCTTTATCGCCGTGAACCTTGGTAGCAGTTGGACCCCAGAAGTTCAATTGAACAGCCATTAACATTCCTGAGAAATGTTTCTTTCTGTTTATAGCAACAACACCGGATTCCATGTAGTGATTTCTACGACCACCGAAGAATCTGTTATCTAGAGTGTGTGAGCCAACTTCCTTAATACCGAAGAAATGAGAGTCCAATTTGGATGGGAATAGTCTTCTGAAGTAATTGACTTGGATTTCAGTGTTTTGACCTCTTAAGTTACGATCTTGGAAGAAGTATGCACCATTTGTTTGATACTCTGGGTAACTTAAGATTTCTTCCAAGTTAACAAATGGGACAGTATCAGTATCAATCAAAATCATTTCTTCGAAGGAGTTGAATAAGTATGCTAATAATTTGTTTGCGTATCTTTGGAAATGTTTGTTGAAGTTTGGATTGACTGCTCTTCTGACATTAACGAACCAAAGTTCTTGTGGAGGGAATGATAATGATTTCTCATCTCTGACATTTTGGAATGAGATTGGTAGATCATCGAATGAAATTTCTCTTCTGAAATGTTTAACCAGTTCTTTTTGAGCATCATTGGATAAATCACCTTTATGAACAATTTGAATAGGTAATTTGTTACCAATTGCTCTTAAAACTAGTGCTAATCTTTTTAGTTCATCAACTTGAGCATCAGATGCACTAATGACATAACCTTTACCGTTTATATCCTTCTTGAATTTGGTTAGGAAACAGTTGGTTCTAGTTGATCTCTTCTCTTTTTGAGTTATATCATCGTATTCATCTTTACCATATTTTCCTAGATCTGATAGATCAGGTAATCCAACACCGACTGTACCATCCCATCTAGTGTAAGTTGGAAGGAAGTTGGACAACCAAGGGAAGATTCTAGATTCAGTATCTAGACATAGATCTTGGTTACCCTTTGATCTAGTCTCTTCTGCTGAATCATCATCTTCATCTTCAGATCCACCAATGAAGTTTGAAACTTTGAATCCAGTTGTTTGGTCAGCTTCAATGAAACATCTGTCAAAGACTCTTAAAGTAGAGATGGCATCAATGATCTTTGTATCAACTCTGTTGCTTGCTGAGGACTTTTTGATGTATTCATCTTCTAATTCATAAATCTTTTTCTCTGAAAGAACCAAGTTTTTGTCTTCAGCCTTTTTTTGGTTAATGAATGCGTCGAATGAGTATAGGTTTTCATCGTAACCATCAGTATTGAAGTCATCTAGCTTCCAATCATTGTTTTTGATGTTAAGAGTATCAAAGAAGATATTACACTTCTTGTTCAATGACATCTTTTGGAACTTTTGAACATCGTACTTCTTCAAGATATTATCATAGTTTGAAGCATAAACATCACCTTTCATTAAAACCAATGGGTTGTTAGACGAGTTACCAGTAGCTCTGTTTAGCAAGAATGACTGTAATAGGATGACTATGATCAAAAACCCGACAAAAATGTTCAAATTGATGAATCTTCTGTTTAAAGAGAAATTCTTTAGGGACAACGCCAAAGCATTGGCGTACCTTATTCCTATGTTTGCATATCTGTCCCAACTCATTATGACCAGATCGAGATACTCCAGGGGGAAAATAATACAGTGTTCCTAGAGAATCACAGAAAAGTCGATATGTATCACAACTAAAAGTCACTAGCGAGCTTCAGGGCAGCACTGCGGTACGTTCGTTTAAGTAGGACGTGATAAACTGGAAATGCCAGAAGGAAGATGGATGTATCTTTAGAAATTTGAACGGGCACAGCTCTGCCCGACGCCAAAAAAAGCGTTTGAAATTTTAAGGCACCACACTGGTCAGATCACGTGGTATTCACGTGACTATCACGTGAATTTCACTTGACATTTCAGTTCTAACAAACAATGGACAGGTGATAATAGACACTACACTAGACATTGTTATTTGATAGCGCTATCACTACTTACAGGTTCCTTAACCACTTTCACAGAGTACACCGAAGAATATAAGTAGTCCAACAATGTTCAATCTTGGACCCTTGTTCGATAAGGTCCCTTTGAAACGGGTGCTGATATCTGTCTCAATAGTCATATCGTTGCTAGTGATATACACACAGATTAAAGTGTTTGCTAATAACGATAAGCTAGAGATTACACAAATACACAGCAGTGGCGAGCTACCAAGTGTTCCACATGCAGTAGCACCAACAATACAAAAACCTGCTAGTGAGGAAGTACAGGTGGACGATGATACGTCTGTTGAAAGCACTCTAAATGACTCTAATGAGAAAGAGGAAGATAACCAAGCTGCTCCTGCTGATGATGACATCCAAGTGGTGGGTAACGTCAATGTGATCGACAATAGTGATGGTAAGATAACTGAAGACAGTCTTCCCAAACCAAAAGAAGAGGAAGAGGAAGATATTTATGAGCCTGAGGTTAAAGATGACGACGAAGATGACGAAGAATCAAACAAGGCAATCGATGTGCATAGTTTACCTGTTTTTGAACGTCTTGCTAAGATTTATCCATACAATACTTCATCCGAGCATATTGAAAAGAACGTCATTCAAAGTTGGAAGACAACTAATGTTAACGAACTTGGAAAAGATGGTGCTTCATGGTTATCAAATGAAGGATTCACTCATATTTTGTTTGATGATGCAAAGATTGAAACATTCCTTACAGAGCATTTCAACGATACAGTACCTGAAATCATTTCAACATACAAGGCATTTCCAAGAAACATCCTCCGTTATGATTTCTTTCGTTATGTTGCTACTTTTGCATTAGGTGGTACTTATACAGACTCAGACACACTACAAGCAAAACCCTTCACTGAATGGATCTCATACCAGAAAGAAGTTTTGGGCGTACCGAATACCGTGGGTGCTGTTGTGGGTATCGAAGGTGAATGTGATTGTGAAGCTTGGACTGGTATATTCACTAGAAGAAT
The DNA here is from genome assembly GCA_030569675.1 of Wickerhamomyces ulmi. Classification (NCBI taxonomy): domain Eukaryota; kingdom Fungi; phylum Ascomycota; class Saccharomycetes; order Phaffomycetales; family Wickerhamomycetaceae; genus Wickerhamomyces; species Wickerhamomyces ulmi. The sequence continues at coordinate 465,010 of JAJMLN010000001.1, forward strand.
TCAATTCTGTCAATGGACTATACAAGCAAAGAAACATCATCCATTATTAGGATTGTTGATATCTACTATCATTGAAAATGTTGAGATCAATTACAATCCTAACACCAAGATCTTTCAACATAAAGACCAGAAATATGACTTCAGTAAGGGCTCTCAATCTTATTATGATGGTATTTTGGAACTCACGGGACCTGGTGCTTTCACAGATGCTGTGTTCAGGTACGTGAATTCATTAGAAAGTCCAAAAATCATTAACCCTAATGATCAAGATTCAACTTTTGTCAAGCTGAGACATCCTCATCCTAAGGATAAAACATGGAGTAAAGAATCTCCAGAAGTGAAAAACCTGGGATGGGAAGACATTACAGAGATTAAAGATCCAGTTTTGGTTGGTGGGGACGTGTTGGTACTACCAAAGGTTTATTTCAATGGGAAACTCGAAGAAGATGAAGCTGTTCTGGTACAGCATAGATATCATGGAAGCTGGAAATCTGCAAACAATGGTGTGTAAATATCTCATGGTCTTACATTCTTTGTTGTTCATGTACAGATGTTATACAAAGGATCTGTTAATTGTGTTGACGACTGGTTCGTCAGATACTAATTACATATATGATACAGCTACATACATAGTAATCTAATAAAATAATTTAATAATAACAAAAAAATACAACAAGTGCAAGTATAAAAGTCATGACATAGTAATGAAGTTTGAACAACGGCTAGTATGAAGAATACATAGTAATATAACAATGACGCGTTTTCGTAGAGAAGTAGAGTGTAATAATAGTGTCTTTCAAAATATCCATTTTATGCACGATCTTATGAAGCATATGGGTTACCTTGATCATATGGGTTGGCATTTGTAGGTGGTCTCTGTTGATGTTGTTGTGGAACTGGACCGTTTCTTGGATATCCACCAGGAGCTTGTTGTTGCTGTTGGTAAGGGTTTTGTTGTGTTTGTGGGGGTGGCTGCTGATAAGCGTTTGGTGGATATTGAGAATGTTGTGGAGGTGGTGCAGCTCCTGGATGTTGTTGCACTGGATAGCCTCTATGTGGTCTTTGTTGATGTTGAGGTGGGACAGGTTGTTGTTGAGGTCTTCCTTGTTGCTGAGGTGGGTATCCTTGAGCAGGTGGATATTGCTGTTGCACTGGGTACGGTTGTTGAGGTCTTTGTTGTGGTTGAACATTTGAAGGACCGCCTTGTGGATATCCTGGGCCACCTTGTTGTGGTCTAGGCTTTTGGTACTGTTGAGGTGGTGGTGCTTGTGTTTGTTGAGTTGGATAGCCCGGTTGCCATGATTGACCCTGTGAAGAATGTTGTGGTTGATGAGGTGGTTGATGAGGTGGTTGGTGAGGTGGTACACCTTGTTGCAATGGTGGTTGTGCTTGACGATAAGCATTTTGAGGTTGTACTTGTGGTTGTACCTGTGGTTGCGGTTGTGGTTGGGAAGGGTAACCAGCTGGTTGTGATGGTTGAGCTTCCTGGCTGTATCCCCTTGGTTGTTGTGGTCTTTGCTGATATGGTTGTTGAGGATAACCTTGTTGTGGAGGTGGAACCTGATGCTGAGCTTGTTGAGCTGGAGGTTTTCTAACTGGCTGTTGAGGTAGCGGTTTGTGAGCAGGTGGTTGAGGTTGTGTGACTGGGTTCTGCTGAGAGTACTGTTGGGCAGGTTCTCTAAATTCTGGGCTTCCTCTTGAGACATACTGGTTTCCTTGTGGTGGTAATGAAGGTGCAAAATTTTGAGCTGGAGCTTTTGAGTTTTGTGGTTGAGTTACCTTTGGCTCAGATTGGGAGACACCTTTCCAGCTACTTTCAACAGGAGAAGAAATTCTTCCACTTGTGTATGGAGAAGAGACATGTTCAGTAACAATGACAGGTGTTTGTAACTTCTTGGTTTGAGTGTCTGAAACTTCAGCTCTTCTTGCGTAGTCTGGGCTGAAGGGGTCTGGTTGGTTGGAACCAGCGTTTCCATTGACAGATAATGCACTAACACCTTTTTGGAAGATTTCATCATTCTCGAAGTCTTCATCTAGGTCGCCATTTGTTTGTTTAAATTCATTGTAAGGATCAGAAACCTGAGATTGAGGTGCAGTATATGTGGAATACTTTGAGCTTTGTAAAGAGTCTTGTGAAGCTGAAGTATAACCTGCAATGCGAGGTTTATTGAAAGAATCTTGTGATCTAGAAGCACCAATAGGAGCCCCAGATCTAGTTGAAGGTGGAGCTCTTCCAAAAGATTCTTGAGACCCAGCACCATGGCCACCGTAAGGAGCTTTGGATTGACCTTGTGAACCAGCGTTTTGTCTGTACTCTTGGTTGTTATCACGCACCATACCAGAATAATCAACATAAATTTGAGTGATTTCAGATAGTCTGTTTGCATCTTTAGCAGGTGATACACTCAATAGATTATTGTTGTTATCTTCTTCACCAGAATCGATGTTGAGGGAGCTTGCCTTTGAAATTTGAGAGTCTCTTTTGAATTTTGGTTGAGGTAGAAAACTTGGAGATAAAGGTGATACTGGTGTATTTCCCAATGGATTACCTGGTTGTCTAGTATCAAAAAAGTCTTGAGAGCTGATTGCAGGAGAAGATATAGCACCAAGAATACCTTGAGATGACCCGCAACCAGTGTATCCAGATGCTAGCTTTCTGGCTAAAACTTCCTTGATGTTAGTTCTCCAGTCGTTCACCAGCCAGGTACTAGATGATGGGTTACTAGCAAGTAAGATTAGATCATCAACTTCTAAATAATGAACATGAGGTAAGACAGGTAACCCAAATAATAGAGAGTTGACCTCACTTTTGTTTGCATTCAATCTCTTAGGTCTACCATACAACACAAATGCATTCAATAATGGAATCAAAAATCTGATCAATGTATCGTACCCTTGGACAGCACTGTGTTGTTCTGGCATGAAATAAACAGATGCTTCTTTAGGTTCAGACTTTTTATTACTATCAAAATAAACCGTACCCTCTAATTTGATCATTGTTGAATGATCTATCATCTTTGGAGAACTTGGGTAAAGGGCATATGCGGCACTAGCATCTTTGATGATGGCCATAGCAGTTTTCTTTTGCTTCTTCTCATCTTTATAGAATGAGACTGTTCCTTTGTAAACTTTCTTCTTTGATTTCTTTGAAGGTTGTTCAATCACAGCAAAACATCTCTTCCAAGGCATACCTGAACCAAATCTAACACTGACCCAATCTTCATAATCGAACTTTGTCTCAGCCAAGATAGTTCTGATATCACTAAGTTTTGATCCCCTAGCAGATAACAAAGCACCAGTGTATGCTTCTTGTAGAGAAGTGTACTCAAAAGTGGCTAGTCTAAATGCAGCATTCCAACGGTGGAAATCTTCCAGCTCTGAGTACTGAAGTAGGAATTGATTCTTCAGAGTTGTAGAAACAATAATCACATTACGTAAATTTTTGTTCCCCTCTAGGGAAGAAACGGCTTTAAAGCTTGAATCAGTGAAGTTGATATAGTCAGGTTTAGAACTGGCATTAATCAAGGCATCAGTATCGTTATGATGTTTCTCAAGCTCTTCAACATTCCAGACAGCTAACTGTGTACCTAAAAGAACACCGTAAACCTCTCTCCATTTTCTATTAGCGACTGGTTCCCCTTCAGAGTTGATGCTTTGAAGTAGCATGAAGACACCTTCATGATAACGACGATGTGCTTGGGCACTAAGAAGTGTGACGATAGGGGCAAGCTCAGGACTCAAGGCATCACTATTGTTGGCCTGCAACTGTTGAGGTTGAAGGTGCTGTTGCTGCTGTTGATGGGAGCTCTGTGAGTTGGAGCGAGATCTAAACCCACTTAAAATGGGGGATGAAGCCCCAGAACGATTTCCTGAGAAGATTCTCTTCATGATTTATTCTCGCAGATTAAAGGAGTGTGGTGGGTGTTGGTGAGAGGGAGATGGTTGTTATTGTCTTTGTTCAGGGTTTTGATTTTTTGATTTATTCTGTTTATTTTTCGTTGGATATTTTGTTGACGATTTAAATGACAACACTGAGCAAGTGCCAAACGAATCCCACAAGACCAAAAAGACCAAAAAGACCAAAACGTACAAAATCAAAACACCCGTTTAATTTTGGCAGCGCAGATCGCCATAGCCACTGCAAGATCTTTACCCTTTTAGTGAGTTTTTCAGAATTAAAATTGTTACCAGGGTAACTGAATGTGTTACCCGCCTTCCGGTGACTAAAAATGTTTGATCAAAGCCCTTTGATGTGTAATCGGACATATATGAAAATTAAACAATTTTCTTGGTTACTACAGTAATAACTAACGTGCAGCATTAGATCATGCCTTATGGACAAAATGACTAATGAGCATTTGTACAGCTTGCATTCGACTAATTATACAAATATATCTATTTTTGGTAGTGCCTTTTCGTTTCTAGCTTTCCAGTAAGATCCATTGTACTGCCAATGCTCTTCACCAGTTAGTGGATGCTGGACCCTTGTAAAGAAACTTGGTTGATATTCTTGGCCAGTTTCGTCACGTTCTTTTCTTGCAGCTCTCTGTTTGTTTTCAACACTTAGCTTCAATTCACTGGCATCATCGTATCTGCCTTCTTCCATAGCACGTTGATCTGGTCTCAATCTGGTATCTGTTGGCGCTAACCATTCTTTCAATTTAGGCTGTAGAGCATTTAAGCTAATTGCAAATGATGTCAAGTTGAATGGAACTGTAGGTCTAGGGGTGGTTTGCCACATCAAAAACTTAACGCCTTGTTCATTAGGGCCAGTTTCAATTTTCTTGGTAGAATAATCAATGTGAACTTCGTTTTTGATAATTTTTTTACCATAGATCTTGCTGTCCCAGTGACCGCCAAGTGCCCACTGTTTATTCCCATCTTTGTCCGTGACATAACCCGTGACCTCATAAGCTGACTTACTGGACCAACCTCTTGGCTTCATAGTTATGGTGGCTTTGTCACCAGTGTTATGGTTTGTGATTACCATTTCACCGTAATTATCGATTGATGGATTACCTAGCATAATACCAATGACTGAAGTGGTGACTTTTTTCCATGTGTAACTTTCTTGAGAATCTACTGAATCAGGTCTCATTTGCAAATGCCATGTAGCGGTTGGTGTGACATCGAAAGAACGACCATTGAATCCAGAATTGACTGGAGTTTCACCATAATAGTCCCATTTAGCTGATTCAGCAATGACGGCACTGATTGGAGGATGATGACTAACTTGTTCAGTCAAGTATCTGTAACCTTGATCAGGTCTACTGTATTCAAAAGTCTCTCCTAATAATGGGTTGAATGGTTTAGCAACACGATTGATAGTAGAAGAATACTCAGAAACAGCGAAAGCAGCGATGTATAATAATCTTAAAGTTGAATCTTCAAAGGATGCTGCTTGATCTAATAAATAACTGTATTCCAAATCCTCAGCACATCTTTGTAGCAAAGAGGTTGGTTCATTGAAAGATACAGGTAAGGCAAGCTTAGTGATATCTTTACCAATCATGGATTTTAAAATACCCCATAAACTGATTTTTGGACGGTCATCAATCTTTAATCCCAAGTCAGTTCTTACAGGATCTTCATAACCCTTGAATGAACCTTCTAGAATCAATTGTTTACCTTTCTCTTTCTGTAAACTGGTAGAAAACTCTGGAAGTTCTTCGGACTCTTCTGCTAAAGCATTACCATCTATGGACTTCTTAAAAGTGTTCACTGATTTCAGTGTTAAAACGTCACTCACATTTCCTTCATCCTCACTATCTTCTTCGAACTCATCAGCATCAAAGAATTCATCTTCTGATCCTTCGTTCTCCAAAATTCTTGAGATCTCTTCGTCTGGAGTAGGTTCCTCTGGTATGATAGGACTCTCTTGGAATGGTTCCTTTTGAAGAGGATCTATATCCTCAGGCTTATCAATGACTTCAGTAACATCTGGAGCAGAAGTGGTCAATGTTGATCTTCTAGCCAGTGCCTTCTTGATTTTTCGTCTCTCAGTTTCAAATGTTTCTAGTTCAGAACTTTTCAAAATCAATTCATTTTCCAGTTCTTTGATAGAATTGATCCATAATTCATTGATATCTCTCTGCTTCTTTAGGGCCCTTGTTAATTTCTCATCTCTCTTTTTTATCTTTTCGTTGTAGAGGTTGAAATCAGTGATCAAAGAGTCAATGCTGTTCAATGAAATATTAACAGGGTCGGTGGAAGCACCCTGATCCTTGATACTTAAAATGAGGTCCTTCAAGTATGAAAGTTCCAATCCAAATCTGTTCTTCAAAACACTAATCTCTTGTAATGAACTGTGATCGAAATTATCATCTTGGAAGCTATCATCTTCAGATTCATCATCGTCATAATCATCCTCATCATCAGAAACCTGAGCGTTCTCTGGATGTTTTTCATACTCTGAGTTTTCTAATTTTCTCAAAGGGCTTTGTTTGTTCACATCACTAGATGCAGATAGTTCGCTTATAGATGATATGCCACTTTCATTGCGGCGATGTGTGTTAGTTGTCTCCAAACTGGCTTTTCTAGATTCTGCCTCTTGTTGTGCCACTAATTGAGCTTTGGCTCTATCTTTGGCAAATCTTATAGAACCTTGTAGTGACCAAACCCACTTACTAGTTTCAACAGGATGGTTACCTTTCAAGTGCCATCTATCACCACTCTTACTGATGATCTCAAACTTCAACTTCTCTGAGGAATCAAGATGTAATACAGCACTCTTCATATTCAAAGACCCACGGCATGCATTGCTAGCATCCTCTTGACATCTGTAATAGGACAAAATTCCGTCACTATCAAGTATGAACCATCTCAATTTATATCCGGATGCATAATTTGTCCATTTTCTCAAATATCCTTTGAAAGTTGGAGCTTGCATTCCTGCGTTGACTTTCGTGTTGATCTCAATAACACTCTGGCCCTGTGATGCATCTTTTAGTAGTTGAGCCATCGTTTGATCCGTTTTGGCAATCAATTCAATGGGTAGTTTACCGTTTCTATCTCTTTTGAATGGATCACCGCCGTGAGCTAGAATCCACTTTACCATTCCAATGTCTTTCTTTTTAACAAATTCATGTAGGACAGTATCACCAGTTTCAGGATCGTATCCATTAATATCGAGTAGCTCAAAGTTTCTCGGTTGTACTAATATTTCATCCAATTTAGCAAAATCATGTTGAGCGAATGCTATCTTGAACTCACCAGCGATGGATTTGATATAACGAGCCCTTTCATTTTGCATCAACGCAACCATATTAAGGTCATTTGTGAGCTCAATTGGTTGTTTGTTGTCATCATTGAGAATGGTATCGTTTACTCCTTCACTCCTTAGGAGTAATTGTGCAACATCAATTCTGTTGTTCAAAGCGACGATATGTAATGGCGTGTTACCATTAGAGTCCTGGTAGTTGATATCAATATTGAGAGAGCGAGAGATGTCATAGGATAGAAGAGTTTCTATGAACTTTACCGATGAAACTTGAACAGCTAGGTTCAAGATAGAGTCTTTTATGTGGGCCAAGTCACTGTGGTTAGACGTTGTTTCGATTGATTGGATTGTTGTTTTGAGTTGTTCCAAATTGTTGTTTTTCAGAGCATCAAGAAGCTTTAGTTTAAACAATGGAGGTGTTATGACGATATTCCCACTCTGTGAGTTATCTGGTATATTACTCGGTGACCTGTGAAATGGTTAGTTGAAGCTGAAAGAGCCTGGTAAACTGTTGACACATACGCCGAGCTTTGCTCACTCATTTTGTGTTTCTGATGAACCTCCTAAAATAAAGCGAAAGTTTGCCTGTTTTCTTCCCGAAATTAGCAATGGAGCCTTCTCGTGATCTTATCCTAAGGACTTTCTCCGCTAACTAAGTAGGTTTGTCTAGTAGATATATTCTTCGTTGCTTGTTTGTTTTTGAAGGCGATAAATATAGATGTAAATAGCGTTTTGATGCAATGTTTTGATGAAATCGCCAAATCCGGCGGATTTCCTAATCGGGATTAAGCTTAAATTACAACTACAAAAACTAATTGGGCTCTGATAAGCTTCATATTAAAATCATTTATTTGATGACACTTTGAAATGATGAATTTACATCACCTTTATCCAATGCAGCTCTCTTAACCGGTCTTGATTCCTGGATTGCGCCTCCGTTTCTTTTTCTGTCGGATGAGTCCTTGATAACAGCCAACTTCTGTTTTTCTTTGGTTTTTTGTATTGGAGCTGATTGTGCAGCTTTTGGTGCAAAAACTTTTGGAATAAGGGCTTTATCAAACTCGTCAAGTGGGTATAATTTTCTATCTTTTGTATTGCCTGGATCTTCACCGTTATTGAACAACCCAGTTCCATCATTGACAAATACTTGGAACTTCAAAACAATGTTGTTCTCTATATCATTGAATAGCATGATCTCATCGTTGTTATATATTAGCACTTTTTTACCTTTTCCTATTTTGACTCCATTTATATAACACCCATTAGTACTGAAATCTATTAACCAAACGTCTTCTAGACCTTGTGCAGGACTTTCATAAATGCTGTTACCAACAGCATGTCTCTTTTTTGTAAATAAACAATGTATTTTGGAAATTCTTGCTTCATTAATTATGCTATGACATGCAACATTTCTACCAATAACAAATGGGTTAACACCTTGTCGTATAAATATGGGTGAAGAGCGAATTTTGTTCTTGATAGGTCTTAATGTGAATGAAGTACCAGGAGGCGTAGGTTCTTGCTCTCCAAGTATGATGTTTGTTGAGGGATTCTTTAAAGGCACAACAGGTTCATTGCCATCGTCACTTGTTATCAGTGATGTTTTATCGAATGGATCTTCAGGAATTGGGGAAATTGCTTTGATTGTTTTCTGTTGTGATGCTTGAGAATCACGATTCTGGGTATGCTTATTTGTCCTTGGAGGGTTTGGTACTTTGAATACTGGTTCTTTGAATACATGTTCCTTTCTTTCTTCAATTGCATCCAAGTTTGTACGGTGCACAGTCATGTCAGGCACTTCAGACCTCTGCTGTTGTGATTGGGATTGAGATAATGATATTTGTGAATTTAATTGTGAAGCACTGTGAACCCAAGGGTGCAACAGCGCTTTGGCAGCAGTCAATCTATGGGCTGGGTGTACCTGTAGTACTGCATCTAAAAAGCTTCTAGCTTCGTCTGAAACATTAGCCTCTCTCAGTGGAGGTTCATGATAGGATCCTGACTTGATCAATTTATATAATTGGTCTTGTGTACTGCCACTGAATGGTAGATGTCCAGTCAAAATAACGTATACAAGACATCCAAGGGACCACATATCAACCAATGATGAGTACTTGTCACTATTCACCTGTTTTGCAAATCTACCATCAATAACTTCAGGTGCAACATATGCCAAAGTTCCACAAAATGTTTTCATAAAAGTGTTTGTATCAGATATCTTGGCCAAGCCAAAATCTGTAATCTTCACCAATACAGGATCATCCTGTGCTATAAGTATATTATCTGGTTTCAGATCTCTATGCGATATATCTAATGAATGAACGTATTCGATAGCTTCCAAGATCTGTCTACAAATCTCTTTGGCGGCTTCTTCACCAACTGCACCATGAGCTGCAACAAAATCCATCAGATCACCACCTGCAACAAACTCCATTACCAGATAGTAACTATCATCATCTTCATAAAATCCCTTTAATTGAACAATTCCAGGATGGTCTAGTCTTCTCAGTATTTCCAACTCCCTAGTAACACCATCAGTGTTACCCATCACTTTTCTTTTAGATATGATTTTGACTGCAAATGTCTTACCTGTTGATCTTTCCACTGCTTTTTTCACAACTGCAAATGCACCTTGCCCCACAACTTCATCTTTTATAGAGAAATCTTTATGTATTCCACCTTCTTCCAATTCATTCTTTACAACATCTCTTACTTTGGGGAAAAATATGATAAATCTGACAACATCCTTTGGAACACCAATCCCTACGGAGATCTCATCACCTTGACTTAAGATATAGTTTTGTCCTTTCACCAACCTCTGGTTATTAACATATGTTCCATTGGTTGATAAATCATGCAGAAGAACATTGGAATCTGAACTCCAGATCTTAAAATGCTTATTACTGATTCTTGTTGTGTTTGTATAGGTTATGTCACAAGCCGCGTTTCTACCGAATATCCATTCCTTAGCACCAGAAGGCTTGACCTTCAAATCAATATTACTTAGTTGACCAGTAGTACAGATGAGCCTGCAGACAGTTGAACCATCAAGTGACTCCTGTGTAAGTTGTTGTAATGCTGCTTGTGTCGCTTGTGTTGCCTGTGTGGGCTGTGTCGCCTGTGTCACAACCTCCATCACCATCGCCGGAGGGTTCAATCTCACACCAGCGGTCTCTTGTGCTTTACTAATACTACTCTTTTGGCCTAATAAAGGTAACCTACTGGTTTTTGGCGCGCTTAAAAAAAAGTGTCGCGTTCAAACCGGGTAACAAAATTAGAGATATATGTGATGATCTATAACATACAAGTTAACTAACTACATTCTTTATGTAAAATAAATATCGATTCAATTAGTATCTTTCTTATCATATATCATATATCTGAAGCCTTTGCAACTTCTTCCTCGATGAACTTCAAGATCTTTGGGTAGAATTTTTCGGCAACCTTAGGGTGACTTTTGGCTCTATTCAAGAAAACACTGTAGCCAACTGGTTTATTCTCATCCACTTGGAATTGAAACCCAATCTTGTTCTTGGCTCTGGTTTTGTCTCTTTTCTGGACAAGTTCTTTTGCCTTGGAGCTCACTTCAATAGATTTCTTTTTCGATTCAATGTTGATAGTTTGGAAGAACGAGATTGATAATCTGTCTCCTTCACCTGGGTTTGGTGTCAACACTCTGTGAACAGTGGCTACACAAACACCTTGTGTTAAGAATTCTAAAGTCAAACCAACAGCAAATACCAATGTGTTATCTTTTGGTGGGACATCAACCCAATTACCATTGAAATCCTTCACTTGTAAAGATGTGTGATGACTTGCTTGATAAATCAAAGTTAAGAAGTCATTATCACGATGTTCACCAACACCTTGTGATTTCTGGGTTTTGAACTCAGTTCCCTCGAATTCTTTCTCAACTTCTTCAATTTTATCTTGTAACTTGACTAGATCAGGGTATTTGATGATCTTCAACTTAGCTTGTTGTATCTCTTTGAAGAAAGCTTCCAAAGAACCTTTTTGTAGCCCAAGGGCCTCTTCGATAAGACGGGTTAAATCTCTTGATAAGGAAGATAGTTCGGAAATATAGTTTGACACAACTGGTTGAAAGGTAGGTAGGTGTTTTTCACTAGGCCATAGATTTGGACCTTCGATGTTCTTCCATAGCTCATCTTCATTATTTACAACTGGTTCTGGTAACTCAGTAGCAAACTCAACTTGTTCTCTCCAGTCAACATTTGAGGCAGTAATTTCATCACCTAAACCATTGTAACCCAAAAAGTGCTTTGAATGTATCATAGCGACTTTTTGTTTCTCCTCTAGTGGGATGTCAAAGAACTCTAGTGACTCACGTTTGATATCAACAAACTTTTGTAATGAGAATGGTGGATTCTTCAAGTAGAAGAATCCGTGATTGAACAAACCATCTCTCAATTCTTCAAGGAATTCTTCTTTGGTGGATTCATTATATGCTTTTGCCAAATCAAGAGTTGGGATAGAACCATGGGATTCACCAGAAGTGACTGCCAAATTTTCAAAAGTATCACTGGCAGTCATTATGTTGAAGCTGTATATATGAGCGTGTGATATATAGCTAAGCGAGGAATTGTGATACTCTAAATTGACCTCGACAATAGATGGAGTTTATATAAGAGATGTATCTAGTCTTGTCTGGAGTAACATTATTAATGAGTCGTTACTCGTTTCTGTAGACGGAGCAAATTGTGGCTTGCCAATTTTTGCGTCAAACTTCAAAAGCTATCTCCCGACATTCGGGTAGCCAAAAACATACAAATAATGCCACATACGTACAATGCACGGAGAATGAATGGTACAATTGTTTTATTAGAGATTATTAGCAAAATTAAAGACAATAGACTGTGATTCATGACTTCGTTAGGTAGGCAATTAATTCTTGACGTACTTTCTCTTAAATTTGCCAATATCTGATTGTACAGTGTCTAATAAAAGTTCGTAAAGATACACATCCCCACGGATACTAGCCAAATAGACGTTCTCTCCTTCCTTGTCAAAGACGAATCTATTCAAGCCTTCCCCAACACTCAACTTCAAGATTGGAGTCACTGGATCAATACTTAGATCCAAGATTTCCAACACATCATCATAAATGTAACCGATTTGAGTAGGATGGTTCGGTCTCCACTGACATCCCAAGATAGTCGCACTCTTATAAATCTGTAATAGCGGTTGTTCAGTATGTTGATCCCATAGATAGACGTTCCAGTCCAAAGAGCATGATAAGAACAAGTTATTCCATTCAGTAGATGCCGAAAGTCCTGCAATAGGTCCTTTGTGTGCGGTGTAAATTTTGTCAATCAACTTATCAGAATTACTATTCAACCTGTTATCAAATCTCTTAATCTTATATATGTGGCCATCTTCCGCACCTATCAAAAGAAACCCATGTTCTTTATGCAAATGTGTAATGTGTAGTGGTGTCATCTCATCATACCTTATTCCTAGCTTCCGTGGTATTGTTAACTCGATTGGTTGAAGTGAAGGTTTGGCTAAGATTTGAGGATCCCAGGTTAACACTCTTCCATCGGTAGAGGCCGTTATGAGGATACCCATATTCTCACTTATTTGGTCAAGACACCACACAGGATAGGCATGTGTATCGAGACCTAGTGGAGACTCGAGATATGGATGGTTCAATGTTGTTTCAAGATTCCATATTACAACTTTACCATTGAAACCAGTTCCAAATATTAGATTTGACTGAAATTGTGAGAATTGAATATTGAGTATCTTGGTGGTAGACTTGAAGTGGTGTTCAAACTTTTGAAATTTGGAGTTATAGATATAAAGATCATACCCAGTGGATATCACCAGTAGCTCTAGAAAGAAGTTGGATACATCAAACGAGTATATCCCTTCATTGTTATCGACTTTGAACTTTTGTAAAGCAACAAATAATTGGCGCTCCTCAATAGCGGTTTTTTTCAGTTTGGAATAGTTCTGTAGAACATCTTTATCATCTTCAATAGTTCGATTGATGATTTGAAAAGATTCTTGGAAGAACTGAGCAATGGTAGTTTCATCAATGTTTATAGCTTGAGCAGGTGGCTTGGTCTCTTCTTCCTCTATAGCAGGTATACTATCTGGTATTATCTCTGGTGGAGCGTTCTCTGCTTCTTCTTCTTGGACCAGCGCCTCATAATCTATAGTTTGGGTTGCCTTGTTATAAGTTATTATCTCTTTAGCCTGAACAGGATTTGATTCCTCAGGCTCAGTTTGGATGGAGATTGACTTGTATGAAGATTCCTTCTTCGTTGAATCACTTGTTTTCGGTGTGATATCACTAGTAGAAGCATGTCCGTTGGTACTACCAACTGTATGGGAGCTTGAGATCTCATGTAGTTGACTGGTTCTGCGTGATTCGTATCCACCAAGTGAGTCTCTACTCGTTTTCTCTTTCTCCTTTTCCTCACGTTGCCTTCTGAGCTCTTGCAACCTCTGTCTCTTGGCTTCAATCTCTTCCCTTCGGCTTGACATTTTTGACGGACCGCAAACAGACCACTTCGACCAAGTTCTTCTGTTTGTTTTGATCTTCGCAGTTTGTTTGTTGATTTTATTATGAGCCCGTGAAAACAAGTGGAAAATCGCCAAACGCCAAAAATTTATGTATCAACAAAACAATGAAACTGGCCTTTAAGTGACGCGTCCTTTGGAACAACCGCACAGCGAAACCACCTTGAGAAGAACCAATGGACGTTGACTTTGATGATATTCTCCAAGAGTTTGAGAAGGATGTGCGTCCTTCTGAGTTCAACCTGCTGGAACTCAAACAAAAAGACCTAGAGCAGTTGACCCAGGCCTGGGTAAATGAAAGAATGGCGCCAGAACTGTTAGACTACAAAGAACACCTAATAGAAAGAATGCTTGTGAGGATACGCCAACAAATAGAATTCATCGAAGTGAACTCGATAGAACTACAAACACAAGAAAAAGATATCAAACTGCAACTAATGATCGTTGAGTCCGAGCTAGATAGAGTGAACTTTCTCATAAGATCCTATCTACGGACGAGACTCTCTAAGATAGATGCATACACTATATTTATTAGAAATAATGAAGAACAGGTGCTGAGACTATCAGAAAACGAAACAAGATACATGGAAACCCATTTAGATGCATTGATAGAGTTATATAATGGGCTTTTCCTTTCTCAGCTTCCTCAACGATTACAAGCCTTAGATGATACTGGTGGTGGTATTTCAATGATCGAAGAACCACCAATGGATAAATCTGTATTCATCCAAGTGGTGAATGATGTTATGGAGTCTATAGTAATTGGAGGAGAGGAAATTGATTTGGAACCTAAAAGTATCTATCTTCTAAGATATTCTGCTATCAAAGGCTATGTACACTCAGGAGACGTGGTTCTTATATAGCATTCCAGAGAGTGTATGTACACACAAAGGGTACCTTTACAAACCAGATACACATACACAACATTGCATTGAACTATGAAGAATATTGTAGGTATATATTTGCTTAGTCAGCATATTTAACAAGACCGATAATCTAACAATCAACAATCAACAATCACAAACAAATAGTATCAGTCACCATCTTCACTCGAAACACCAGCCAGAAGCCGGAAGATACAAATGTCCTCGTTCGAGAACAAGTTTAACTTCTACGGCAACACAGGGGCCAATAACAATGAGCAGAGCGGTACCGCCCCAGGTAGCTCATCAGGCTCGAGGCCTTCAAATACATTGGCTAGAATAGCGTTCAACCTCTATGGGAGCTCACAGACTAACACCTCGCCCACTACTTCCATATCCTCAAACAGGCAATTGAGACCAGCTCCATTTAAGTCTCCATCATACTCATCTCGTAAGAGCAATGACTATTCTGACCCTAGACAATTGAGATACAAGTCAGGCTATGAGATGTCTGGTATTGCAAGACTACATACTGATCTCAACGACCAAGTCGTTCTTGCTGGTAAAAATACATTACAGATATACAACATTGAATCAAACAAGGTTTCAGATGACCTTCTTGAAGGTAGCATATCCATAAAGAGCAAAAAGGCAATGGGCTCTATCCTCAATGTTTCTGCTGGGTACAAGAACTTTAACAATCATATTGGTGCTTCTACAACAACAGGTTCTATCTTGATCTTTGACAACGGAAAATCAAAGCCTGATCAGCTCGCATTTAAACTCAGTAATCACACAAGAGCTGTAAACTCGATATCATTTTCCCAATTAGACTCTCATTTGTTGTTATCGGGTTCTCAAGACGGTGCTATGAAGCTATGGGATTTGAGATTAAGCTCGGTGAAACCAATTCTCACTATGCTGGGTAATTCAGATGGTGTTAGAAGTCTGAAATTCTCACCATTCCATAATAAGAAATTTGTGGCTATATTTGACTCAGGTATCATTCAAAAATGGGATATTAGAAACAATCAACAATTTGAGAAAAAATTCAATGCACATACTGGTCCTGGTCTGACTATTGATTGGCATCCAGAGTACGATTATATTGTCAGTGGAGGTAGAGATAAACAGATACAAGTCTGGAATATGAACTCCAGTGATCAAAGGCAAATACCTGATCATGTGATACATACTGCTTTCCCAATCAGTAAGGTTAGATTCAGACCAGGTCAATCAAATCATATCAATAACTCTGAAATTGCCACAAGTTTTCTGGCTAATGATCTTGCAGTGCATGTTTACTCTTTGAAAAGAAAATATATTCCATTATATAACATTTCATCACATTCGGCACAAGTTACTGGGTTAGAGTTTTTAAATGAAAAATCTATCTTAACATGTTCAAAAGATAAATCATTCGTGGTTGATGATTTGTCTAATTATCCTCCAATTATCTCAGATTTATCCGTTGCTTCAACTACTTGGTCACCAAATGGTGATCTTACCTTTGCCAACCAAGCATTGGAGAATACAACAATTGAGGAACATCTTGATCAACCATCTACCAACATAAACAGTCCGCCAAACAATAATAGCATATCTCACAGTGGATCTTTTTCAACATCGCCAACTTATAACAACACCTTAGCAATGACAGGTACTGGAGGGATTCCAACATTTCATGACTCGATTAGTCCAAGGCCTGGTATGTCTAGAACTTCAAGTCATATTACTTCTGCTTCTTTGAATAGAAATCAATCAACTCCTAGTACAACTGGTACATTCACTCCACTCCCACATAGGAACTCATATGCTATTGCTCAACAATTACAAAATCAATCAGTAATCAACCCTGTTGTTGTGCCTGTTAGATTACCAATCATGAAAACACCTGAGATATCCAAATTCTTGGTTGACAATTATAAATTTGATTCAGAAGCTGACTTGATAGAAACATGTAACTTTAACTCTGAGATTGCAGCATCTGCTAGTAATAATAGGGATGCACAGACATGGTTGGTAATCAAAGAAAGTTTGATCTGGGAATCTAAACTTGCAAATGAACTGATATATGATGATCAACAAGAACCTAATAGTCTTAACAATTTAGATGCTGCAAGTTTGAGATCAGCTGATACAAATGAAGCCCATGTGGATTCCGATAAGTATAACTATAGTACATCCAACTCCACAACTTATGGAAAATCTCCATCACTGAGTGATGTTAGTGAATTCACAAACTCCATGAGAAGCAATCCATCATTTTCCTCATACAAAATGTCAAACTTGAAGCAATCAATCCTAAAACCAAGTAATGATAACGTCCCAATAGAAGAAGAGAACGAAGACACTAACAGCACTGACCCAAATAAAACAATTACTAAAGATGACGTATTAAAATGGGAAGATCTTCCTCCCCAACCTTCAGCATCTTTAACTAATATTGCACAAAAACTTCAAGACCAAGAAGAAGCTATCGAGTTTGTTGAAGATTCTCGTGAAACCACACCAACTACAAATTCAACAAATATTCCTATAAGGAAACCACGCTCAAAAAGATCGTCAATGAGACTAATCACAGATCAAAACCCCTCGCCTTCTGGTGCAGTATCTGTCTCACCATCATACTCAATTGGTTCTTCTTTATCTAACGCTTCTCAAGTTTATTCAAAGAACAGACCTCTAGCTTTGACCAAAAATGTGATTCCAAAACCATCAGCTGCACTTTCTGAACTTACAAGACAGTTAACAAATCAGGATAAAATCGATGATGCTACAGAGACCATAGGTAATAATGAACTATTACCTCCTTTCACGCCACGTTTTCTGATTAGAAGAGTTATTGATTGGAATTTAGACCAAGGTGATTTGATCATGTCTTCTATTTTGATCATATTGTTCAATCGAAAGTATAAAATATATCCAAAGAATAGTAATGTTTTGAAAGAGATCATACATGGATATTTGGATTGGCTACAACGCATGAATTTCTTCATTAAGTTCAATGAATTGAATTGTTTATTGATAAGGGATGGTATTGATTTGGATATCAGTAAAACAAGTATCAATTCATCAGGGTTAAGACATTTCTGTTCATCTTGTGGGAAATTGATAGTTAACGAAACCTCAAAAGCCAAATTGTTAGAAAAGGGAGATGCTGCCATGAAGAAGTTTGTTGGAAGTTGGTTTTGTGAATTATGTTCTTCTTGGAATAGATGTATTTATTGTAATGAGGTTGTTAAAGGTCTGACTTTGATCAATTTGAAATGTGGACATAATGGACACTTTGGTTGTTTGAAAACATGGTTCCTTGAAGAAGGATATAACGAATGCCCTGCGGGCTGTAATTAATGAAAATATGATCTAATAAATAAAAAAATAAAATCTATTTATTGAGTGTAATATACTAGACCTGTCCAGTAACTACAGTTTCTATTCTTTAGGGTTAATTGATTTGATGAAATCATGAACGATCTCCCAATAACCATCAAATATCACCACATCGTTATGTTTTCCACCTTCGAAAACAAATCTCTCTTTTTGTTCAGATTCACAAAGTTCATAAAGCTCTTTCATATGTGCTGGTGGAACAATCTCATCTTGATCTCCGTTTAAGAATAACCAACGAACATCTTTATTCACTTTTTTGATATCTTTCTCACTTTCCCATATTTGATGACACAAGAATGTAACTTTTGATAATAATGGAAAGATATGAGGTATACATTTTCTCAAACTTAGAAAGGTGTTTTCTAATATCACCCCTTTCACAAAAGTATAGTTCTTAGATGCAATATAGATAGCACAAGCACCCCCTAAAGATCTTCCATATAACACCACTGATGAATTTGATAGGATATCATTCTGAGCAATAAAATTCATGATTGTGTCTGCATCAATCTTCAATCCCAGTTCATTAGAGACACCAGTAGATTCACCATATCCTCTGTATGAATATATCACCACGTTGTAACCGAAAGTCTTGTAGAAGATCTCCACTATTGGTAATGAATTACCGATGTTTCCTGCATTTGGACACAATACCAAAACAGTCTTGTTTTTATATCCTGGGGCTTTATGATCATGCAATAGTACAAAAGTATGTAATTTGATTCCATCTTTAGTGGTTATGTAATGTTCTTCGAATGGTAGGCCATAAGCTGAAGGTCTTGTGGTATATTTTCTAGCTTCGTTTAGATAAGAAGGATAGATCAATGAAAGTTGGTATCTGTATAGTAAAAAGGCAGAAAGTGCAGTGACTGAGGTGATGGTGGCTAAGAACATTTTAAGAGCAGATGTCCATGTCATGGTTTCTGTTCTTCTTGGATCAACTATAATATCTTCAACTAAGTGAAGATTGGTTAGTCTGTATAACTAGATACAAGTCGTACTGCTTTTGCTTAGTTCGGTGTGTTTGAAGTGGTTTCGAGTATCTAGATAAAAAGTGTGGTTATGTGCGATGCTCCATGATTTGAGATTACGTAATAATTTCACTTCTTTGGTTATTGTTTATAGATTTTGATATTTATTAGTGGGTAAATAAGATTAGAACAGTATAGTTCTAATCAATGTCTCATAACATCACTATGACACTCACACAGACACACAACTCCTCTAAAAACCACCAGTTTCCAGTGGTTTTGTGCCAGTTTAAAGCGATTTATATAGTAAACACCCAAACACCACAATGCTTTTTGTGGAAAATTTTTCTTTTTAAAAACCGACAACAAGGAGAAAGAACAGAACAGAGACGTCTTTCAGTTGAAGTCTTTAATTAACAAACTACTTTTTTAATAATCATCCACCTTACCCCTCTCACATATATATAAGCTTTTAAGCAATCACATAATAACTACAATGTCTTCTGAATTGGCTCAAGCTACCCAAGAATTATCCCTTGAAGAACAACAATCAGGTACTACTGTGCTATCATCCTCCGACTCTATTGAATTAAAACATCCATTGAACGGAAGATGGACCTTATGGTACACCAAACCATCTTCTCCAGATTCCAAAGAAACCTGGTCTGATCTATTAAAACCAGTCATCTCATTCGGTACTGTTGAAGAATTCTGGGGTATTTTCAACTCTATCCCAACCGCCGCAGACCTACCATTAAAAGGTGATTACCATCTATTCAGAGAAGGAATTAAACCAGAATGGGAAGATGAAGCTAATGCTCAAGGTGGTAAATGGACCCATCAATTCCCAAGCAAAGAAGCTGTTGATATTAATGATATCTGGTTAAGAGGTCTACTATCATTGATTGGTGAAACCATTCAAGATGATGAAGATGAAGTTAACGGTATTGTTCTAAATAACAGAAGATACGGTTTCAGAGTTGCTTTATGGACTAAATCTACTGTGAAGAAGAACCTATTTGAAATTGGTGAAAAATTCAAAAAAGTCTTGAAATTAGGTGATCAAGATTCTCTAGAATTCTTTGCTCATAAAGATGCTGAAGTCAAAGGTGCTAAACCAATCCTTGTCATCTAAGTTAATAGTTTTATATAAAAGAAAACTACTAGCTTTTTTGCGATAAATTTTAAATTGTAGTGAAGTTTGCTATAGCATTTATATTACTACTATACATGGGTATAAGTTACGGAATCGTGTTAAAAACAAAACACAAAGTAAGAAAAAACACTGGATATATAAGAACTCTGAGCTAACAAACCTCCTTTTTTTTTGATACTTAAACCAAATTTAAGTAAATAAATCAAATATAACAAACTATTGGGACTCCCCAAAAAAAAAAGTCTCTATAAGAAGAACAAACTAACAATAAACATCAAACAACCAGTTAAACCACCCCATGTACCTTTATTTAGGTAAGCATCATTAGCACTAACAGTGACATAGTTGTTGGTTTTAACGATACCAACAGTACCACTGATAGTTCCTAATCCAATGGATCCAGAAGCAGGACTAGCAACAGAGGAGAAGAAACTAGTGAATCTTTGAGAGTATGTGGTTTGCACAGTAGCAACACCACCATTTGGATAAGTAACTGTAACCCAAATAGAAGTCCATGCAGATGATGTGATGTATGTAGTGGTAGAATCTGAATATGTATAAGTTGGGTTAGCGGCAGTTGATTGTTCAGCATTGGTGGTTAAGGCTGTAGTTGTTCTGGTTGGTCCAGTGGCTGTTCCTGTACCTGTTACACCTGTTCTTGTTAGACCTGTTCCGGTAGTTGCTGTACCTGTAGTACCGGTTGCTGGAGTTGCTGGTGTAGCTGGTGTAGCAGCTGTTGCTGGTGTTGTAGCAGTACCTGTTGTAGCGGTACCTGTTCTTGTAGTGGCAGTTCCAGTGGTAGCTGTAGCTGGAGTAGCTGGAGTGGCTGGGGTTGCGGTTGTAGCAGTACCAGTACCTGTTCTTGTTGTTGCTGTTCCAGTAGTAGCTGTTGCGGCAACACCTGGTGTAGTTGTAGCTGGTCTTGTTGTTGTTCCAGTAGCAGGTGTAGTAGTCGCAGGGGTAGCAGTAGTAGCGGCTCCAGCAACTGGGGTAGTTGTATCAGAGGTGAACGTCTGCGTTAATGTGACAGTGATACCATCGATATTTGTTGTTGTTGCGACTGATGTGAATGTTGTCAAGGCTAGACAGATGTCTAGTAGGAATATAATCGACAGGAGCTTCATATTGATGATCCGGTATCTATTAATGGATTATCCAGGAGAATTGAATAGATCAAGTTGTGATGTGAAAGCTGAAGAGTGAAATGAAACGAAAGTCTGAGCCCACAAGTGTACTTGGAGCAGTTTTTTATAAGAGATAAAGTGGGTTTGAGGGTTTGAGAATGGGATCAAAGTAGAAAGAGCGTTTCTTTTCTTTTTGGCAGAGTGTTTTATTTTTGGGTTTCAGTGTGTTTTTTTTTTTTGCTCTGCCCTGAGGAAATTTTCTTTTCTTGGAATTTTACAATTCGCGTATCTAAACAAGAGAAAGAGAGCGTGTGTGTTACCCTGCTTCTGTTTCTGGGATGGAATTCTGAATTCTGTTTTGAGACCGCGACTGAACCCGCGAAAATGTTCTACAAATATACAATAACAGGCACGTGATTGTTTTTGTTTATAATGGCTGTATTGGCATTTAGCACCTGCAACCATGTAGGACGCGCAATGGTAGGGTGTGATGTGCTATAGGTGCTCACTGCTCAGCGTGAAGAGCTGCAGGCCCTAATGAGTAGTGAATGCTCTCTCAGTACATTCCGCTACCAGTCTCGTGAGTCATGGCCACTGAACTGTTCCATGACAGCAGTAAACAACATGCATTTTGGTGTATTTGGCGTAGAGATTCGCGGTTTTGTTGATCAGTTTTGGAATTGAAATTGCAACTGGGATGCCATAATCTACGGGAAAGTGCTGAGTAAGCAGGGCGGTAAATTGTAATCAATCATTATTCACACTCTTTAGTTTCACTTCCTATACCCGTAAACAAAGACAGTCAGCTAATTGAACATTGCCCACGAGTCTGGAACTAGGCAGTCGCTAGATTAAGCATAACAACAGAACAACCAACGTCGCTCTGATGACAGACAACAAGAATCTGCAAGCCATAGGCTCACTGAACAATCTGAGTACCGCGGAGTCTTCCTCTATCAACAAGAAACATTCCAAAAAGAAGAAACCAAAGCTACAGAAACGTCCCTCATTGAAAGATAAGACATCTGCCACTGCTCCACAGTACATCTATTCCGTTGATGATGATTTGGATGAAATCGAACAAGATCTCGAAAGAGAATACTTAGAGGGGTATAATGATGCTTTACGTTACAGATACAAAAAATCTTCAAAGAACTTGAAACTGGCTAACCAGTTACATGCTTCTCAGTCTAACCAATCATCCGCTGTTGACCAGGAAGAACTTGCCCAAAAGATCGTCAATAATCTTATCAATGCTGACACAAATCTTAAAACGCTAGAGGCAAAACAAGCTGATAGTATGTACCATCATCACCATATTGATCATCATCATCACAATGAATTCTCTCAATTGGGTGCTGAGAATGTTGAATCTCGTTCAGCAAGCAACATCCACTCTGATATACATGAACCTCTTTCTCGAGTCGGAGATTCAGAGCATCGAGATGAACATGATGATGATAATGATAACAGTAGTAACAATGATAATGATAATGACTATAATGAAGACGATGATGATGACAATGACTCGGGAAAGAATCAAGATGATAGCGATTCAATTCACTCCATTGAGTCATTCACATTGAGAGAGCGTCAAGCAGCAATCAACACAACACATCCTTTCGGTATCAGAATCTGGAAACCTGCTCTATATAAAAAGACAAGATCTGTTGAAAGAGAAGCAGATAAAGATATCCATGAAATGGAAACTGCCAATAACAAAAAAATTCAATGGACAGTTCATATTGCTAATTTGATCTGGTCCTTAACAGCTGGTCTATTCTTATTCATAATCACTTCATTTGGTGCTGTGATCCTGGCACTAATCAACTTGGAATATGCAAGAGTTTTCTTCAATCTAGCTATATATCTTCTCTGGCCATTCGGAAAAATTGTTTATTTGAAGAAAGATAAAAACTACTTGGATGAAGACAGAGATGAAGGTACAACTATTGGTGAATATCAAAGATGGAGAGATGAAGAACATCACAAACTGTTTTTCAGTTCAACATATACACCTGGCTCTGGACCAAATGATCCACCGGTTAGTACTTCACACCAAAATGACAGTAATATTCTAGTTCAAAGACAACCTTCAGCTCAATATATACCACCAGTGGATTCTACCAATCCAGACGACGACGATGATGATGATCATAAGAAGAAAAGATTCTTCGGTAGAGGTGATTGGTCCGTTGGAAGAATTGTCTTTTATATCTATTTTTACTTGGTTATCCAACCTGTCTTGCTTGTCATTTGGTTAGTATGTTGGCTATTAATTGTTTCCATTCCAATGGCCAAAGTCATCAGTGTCTTAACTTATCATATTCGTCGTCATCCTCTTGCTATTTTTTTCAAGTTTGATAGTTATTTCCTAGCACCAGCAACACCAAGCATACATCAAAGAATCAAAAATTCAAACATCTTGGTTTGTACTTACAGATCTGCAGGTTTGCATTACTGGAAGTATACTGTTGAAGGTACAAATATCTTCTTGATCAACTTGTTAGTGATTGTGTTTTTCACAATCTTTGATTTCTATTTCCTAAAGAATTTCCTTGGCTTAGAATTGGCCATCACAGATGAGTCTATAATTTTTGCATTATGTCTCTTATCCATTATCCCATTAGCATATTTCATTGGTCAGGCTGTTGCTTCTATCTCTGCACAATCCTCTATGGGGTTAGGTGCTGTGATCAATGCATTTTTCTCAACAATTGTTGAAATTTATCTATATTGTGTGGCATTAAATCAGAACAAAGGGTTATTGGTTGAGGGTTCCATGATTGGTTCTGTTTTAGGTGGTGTTTTATTACTGCCAGGATTATCTATGTGTGCTGGTGCATTCATTAGAAAAACTCAGAGATATAACCCTGCTTCAGCTGGTGTTTCTTCAACAATGTTATTGTTTTCAATCAGTGTCATGTTTGCACCAACAGTGTTCCATCAAATTTATGGAACATACGAAATTAAATGTAATCCATGTTCCTCAATTGATTCATCACCTTTGTTCCCAAAGCAAACTTGTCAAACATGTCATTTTTTCCAACCACCTTTAAAGATTGATCATTTATACACTACTGTTTTGAAACCATTCTCATTTGTTTGTGCTATTTTATTATTCTTAGCTTACACTATTGGATTATGGTTTACCTTACGTACACATGCTGCTTTAATTTGGCAAACTCCAATCACTGAACAAAAATTGAAACCAGCCCCATCCTCAACAGAAATCACCAATTCAAATAATCATGCACAAGGCGCATCTACTAGCTTGGAGGCATCTACTCAACTTGTTGCTGAAGAACCAAAAGGTCATGATGCTCCTAATTGGTCCAAAAACAAATCTACATTAGTTTTGTTATTTGCTACATTATGTTATGCCATCATTGCTGAAATTCTTGTTGATTGTGTTGATTCAGTTTTGAAAAACTTCAGAATCAATCCAAAGTTCCTAGGTATTACCATCTTTGCTTTAGTTCCTAACACTACAGAATTTTTAAATGCCATTTCTTTTGCTATGCATGGTAATGTTGCATTATCTATGGAAATCGGTTCAGCATATGCATTACAAGTTTGTTTAATTCAAATTCCTTCATTGGTTTTATTTTCATTGTTTTTCGTTAATATTGGTAAAAACTCAATATTGAGAGACTCCACTTTTACTTTAATCTTCCCATATTGGGATTTGGTTGCTACTGTTATATCAGTTGTCTTATTCACATATGTCTATGCTGAAGGTAAGAGTAATTACTTCAAAGGAAGTATTTTAATCTTGATATATGTCGTTGTTTTGTTTGGCTTCTACTTTACTACTGACATTGAAAGCACTGGTGGTGGATTTGCTGGTTTGAGTACATTCAACATCTGGACATGATTTAAAATTCGGGTCCTCTTATTTATACTATACCCATTAATAATACATTTCATAATCAAAGTACATTTGTAGCCCTACAATTCAAGGTCCATACATATATCTATATTAATCCATTAATTCCTTTTATTTCTATAATCTATAACAAAACTCAAATCATCTATAATTCTATAATTCTATAATTTATTTACCAGTACCAAAAAATTTGTTGAATCCAGTCAAAGTGAATCTGTATCTAACATCACCTTTATCCAATCTAGTCAAAGCTTGACTAACATTTTCTTCATTAATATCAAGAGTTTCAACCCATGGAGCGAATTTATGTTCGACGGCCAAATCGAATAATTCAATAGCTTCTTGTCTTGAACCTAGAGCGGAAGAACCAATGTTTGAACCATTACTGAAGAAATGGAATGGGTTTAAGTCGAATTTTTCATCAACGTGTGGTAAACCAACAGAAACGAATGATCTGTTGACTTTCAAAGTCTTTAGAAGTTCAGCCATTGGTAGATCTTTGATTGAGGAAGCACAGTTTAAGATGAAGTGGAATTCATCGAAAACACCTTCATTCCAACCTTCTTTACCAGTAGCGATGAAAGCTTCAGCACCCATTTTGATAGCATCTTCTTTTTTAGCTTCTGATCTTGAAATGGCAGTGACATGAGCACCTAAAGCTTTGGCAATCATAATGGCCATATGACCTAGACCACCAATACCAATGATAGCAACTCTTGGAGTTTCACCTTTTTCTAAAATATCTTTGATACCACGTTTGATTGGTGAGTAGACGGTTAAACCACCACATTGTAATGGAGCAACTAAATGGGATTCGATACCTTCTGGGATTGGGAAGACTAATAATTCATTAGCTCTAACGTGGGAAGCATAACCACCTTGAGAAATGTAACCATCAGGATATTTAGAGGCATAAGTACCAACAGTGTTTGGACAGTATTGTTCATCGTTGTTCTTACATCTAGAGCATTCACCACATGCAGAAGCTTGAGCACCAAGACCAACTCTTTGACCTAATTTGACACCAGTTTTACATTTTTCACCAACTCTAACAACTCTACCAACGATTTCATGACCAACACATTGAGATTTTGGACCATAAGTTGATGACAAACATTTCAATGGAGCGTGGGACCATTCGTTCTTTAAAGTGAATAATTCTGAAGCACAAACACCACAACATTCAATTTCGATATCAACATCGGTTTCACCAAAGTTTTTTGGTTGATAAGAGGTTAATTTTGGGTTAGACCATTGAGATGGATCAGTGATAGCGAAACCTTTGAATTCGTTTGGATAGTCGACAGTAGTGGAAGACATGATTAAATCTGATTACAATGTTGTATGAATGCAAACTATGGAACAATAAGAAGAATGATATTGCTTGGTATTTATATCTTTATACTATTACTAAGTTTTTGCTAAGGGATTCGGCTTGTGCTCGATTCTTTGCCTACATTTAGGAGCTTGATCCCACATGCATATTGAGTTCTACTGATAACCCGGTATATCGGTACCGAACACAGTGCAAACAGGGCTGTGGAGCGGTAAATTACTTCAATAGATGTTCAAATCTACTAATAGACCAATTGGACCGATGAGCATTGCTTCTTTGATACCACTCAGTGTCTATCCATTGTTCAAAGTCTAATCTTTAAGCTCATCGAAGAACTCCGAAAACCAGTATTTACTTTTAGATCAAAAAAAAATTTTACGGTAAAGTAAATAATCGGCTTTAGTGACATAACGATTTCCACTTTCGAATAAATAGAAACCGTTCATAAAGCCCTACATCAACAGTCTTATCTAATTGACAATCTGTTCATAAGATGGTAATGTTGCTGATTGGCTCAGTTCTAGAAGAAGAGAACAACAAATTGATCGACAATGCTTTGACAATCAAGTTGTACTTGCTTGATGTAATACTGATAGTTGCCAATTATAGGGTGTTGGTAGGGTAGTCTAGTGTGATGAGTTGATGGTGCATCCAGCATTGCTGCAGCACTCTTAAGCTGACAAATAGTATAACCTAAGCGATGGGTAGTTTAACGCTATATTACATGCCTCATGCCTTACCGAAATCAATTGTGAAACTAATATATGCAGTATTATGACACTAATTGCATGGAAACTGGAAGCTTCTTTTACAGTGCGCTCGTACTTCGGTACTTCGTAAGCTTTTTCCGTTCCACAAGATTTCAGGTTGATTGGAGGGGCACAAAAGTGGGAACAAAGACAAAAAAAAAATTTGCAAAAAAAAGAAGTAGAACTCCTCATGGGGGGCTCGAACCCCCGACATTTCGGTTAACTTCCGCTAAGAAATGATATTCCCTTTGCTTGACTGTAAAAGCCGAACGCTCTACCAACTGAGCTAACAAGGACGAGTTCTGATGTTGTAAATCCCACTGTTTTCCATACTGCTTAAAATCCTAGAAGTATGTTGAAAGTATCTTTTTATAATGATCATGGCTATAAATGAACTACACTCAGTATATATGAAAACAAGGCATTTTATATAGGCTGATCATGTCTCTTAACACTCATAACTATCCATTTATTTGTCTTTTTCTATATAGTTATAAGTTAATAAATAAACCACACTGGTATCATAAACCAGAAGTATCAATCTGTGAAATGTAATCTTCATTTAGTTCCCCCGAAGCAAACTTCTCATAGATGACACTAAGAGTTTCTCTTTGTTTATTCCATAGCACTGGATCTGCTCTGAGACCAGGTGAGGGTCTTCCAATGGTCCCTAGTTCATTATTCAGGTATTCAATCTCAACTTCGGATTCTTCCTCTCTGAAAAAATTAGTGATTCTTCTCTCTGCACCTTCAAGTAGCTTCTGGGACACCCATTGTCTTTGTGTTTCAATGTCTGGAAGTTTCTTGGTATTGGACCAAACACCAGCAATAGCAGAGCCTTGGGCTTCAGATAGTAAGATGAAAAATGGACTTGATGAAATACCAACATAAGCAATAGTTGGTTCGCCTATTGTGAAAACAAAATGGAATAGATTACTGACGTTTCCTCTTTGTTCTCCATTTGCTTTATCCACTTTTGCAACTTGGTCAAGTTGTTCCAAATATGGATAATGAATATGATAACCAGTAGCAAAGATGATTTTATCAAATCCTCCAACTGTCTCTCCATCTTTGAATACAACTTGATTGTTTTCAAGATCGAATTCAACAATTTCACCATGTTGGGTTATATCATCAGCACCAAAAGCTTTATTATAATATTTCTCTACTGTATGGTTATCATCACGAAAGCTTCTAATAGACAAATGTATCTCACTAGCAACAGGTTTCAAGTATTCCAAGACACCTATACTACTAACACTTGAACCAATAATCAAGACTTTTTTCCCACGATAGACATCTCCCCTTCTAAAGCTCTTAGTATGTACTACCACATCTTTATTTTTGATAGCAAACTCACCAAGGTTTTTAATTCGTGGAATGTGTGGTATACTTCTTCCTGATGCTGCTACTATAGCATCAAATTTCTCTGTGTACCAATTATATTCACCAGTATTTGGGTCTTTCTTTCTGATAGTTAGAGTATATTTCCCATGCTCATCTTTTTCAACAGTTTGAACTGAAGAGCTCAGACTAATGTTATCATGTAACTTATACTTCTCAGCAAAGTCCAATATAATTCTAAGAACCTCCTTATGGGTCAAGAATGGAGTTATGGCTCTCTCTGGATATTCTTTCTTTTCTAAAGTACTCAGCGTCATAAAATCATAAGATATGTTTGTGTATAGGTTTTCATAAGCAGCACTCTTATCCCAGCTATACTCAGTTTTGATATCATGGTCTTCAGATTTCTTCTCAGCAAGTAAGACTGATGGTTCCCAGTATTGTTTAGTCTTTAATATTTCACCATCTGGGAAGTCTGCATCTGTTTGTGTGGAGTAATTCCAAACACCACCAATCTGATCATTTCTCTCGAATAGTGTCACTGACTTGAAAGCTGGATTGGTAGGCTTTACTCCTGACTTTATCGTAGAGGTACCATCGGCAGAGGTATAAAGTAAATCAGCTAGTGTAGAAAGACCGGTGAATCCACCACCAATGACTGCAACTTTCTGAACATCAAAATCCTTGGTCATATTAATAATGCACTCCAATATTCTTCTCCAAAATGTCTATAGTCTATTGTTTATACTGAGATAGATTAATCTCACAACTCTCAGTAATCAGCTTTAGTGCCACTTTGACTCACGGCTTTAGAGCAGCCATATTCCTGTCGTATCTGCATTCGACTGTTGTTATTACATATTCCGCGAAAATTACCCAATATTGCCTTACTAGCTATCGAAGTTACTTAATTCAAGCTGATATAATTAGTGCAATGGAGGTGATTACAGAATATAAATACCTGGAGTGTTATCTATAGAGTCAGACGTATCTTTTAGTAGCAGTATAATAGTAAAATACTTTGTTTTAATTTTTTTGTTTTGGATTAAAAAAAGCTGGACTAACTCGAAAACAATAATTTGAAAAATCAAGTGTAAGCAAAATACACTATTTAATTTTTTTTCTTTATATTCAATTTACATCACTATCAACTCTTCCTACGTCGTCAAACAACTTCAGTTATGTGATAGAATACCTTATATACATCCTGACATGTTTTCTTCCCAATTTCAAGGCGTAATATTTACTGTTTTTGTCGAATATTCATATCTGATGACGCTGGAAGATTGAAGCATTTTATTTCATATCTCCGAGACTTAATTTATTAACTCCGCCATATTGTGTGTGAGTTCATTCTGCTGCATTAAGGATAGTCGATAAGCTACTTCGTGTGGAAGAGGTCTTGATCAGAAGGGCTGAGATAGACATAGCTTCATGGGATCCTCTTTATACAACATTTTTCTCATTGAAAAATAGCTATAATATCGTGGTGTTCAGATCCGAGTTGTCTGAATAAAAGTACCGAACTATGCTTGACACAAGTTCACCACTTCCATCTTCAGCTTATACAGAAGGGACCCAGAGCATAATCCACTGAGTTCACATTGTATATTGTTCTCGTATGCCTAAATGAGGATCCATGATTTATTATATATCGATTTTGAAAAAGAGTCAATACACTTTACTTTATTGATTTCTCTAAATGAAATATTATTCTATTATAATGGGTGTGGAGCGAAATTCTTCGCAGTGGATGCATAGTAATCTCTACACTCTATCACTTTAAGTTCTGCTTCTCTCATAGTTGCAGCAGATCCCATCTTGGACTTCACAGTATTTCCTAATGCTCTTTTAGCTGACTTGCTTGTAACTGTTAGAACAATGGACATCACCGTTAATACTTCAGCAACAGCTTCTTCCAAGTATTTTGCAGAGTTGAAATGTTTGGTATATTTGAAGACTCTGTCCAGTAGCAAGGCGGAAAATAAATCCCCAACCCCTGTGAAGTATGACTCAATATAAGGAATCTCAAAATAAGTTGAAGTGATTTCATCCCCATAGCTTGTTGAAGCAACACACATTAGTTGTGATTCATCTGTGAATTTCAAGGATGTTATGACGGCATTTCTTACTTTGAATTTATAATGCAGTTCTCTTAGAGCTTTTTGTAAAGAAGTTTTATCTGTAATTTTAAAATCAATTATTAGTTCTGCTTCAAATTGATTTGGAGTGATGATATCAACACCACCTTTCAACAGAAGTTCTCTATAAATTGGAATGACGGTCTCACTGACATAAAGTTGTCCTTCATCTCCCATGACCGGGTCTAATAGCCATAGTGAGTCTGGGTTTGATGCTTTAACATCATTTCCTATGTCCCCAACCACTTGTAATGTTTCGGCACTTGGTGTATAACCAGTTAAAAATGCATCATATTGAATTCCAATACTTTTGATTCCTTCATATATATCCTTAAGAGCTTCTGGAGATGTTTTGGTTCCTGTGACATTACCATAACCTGTATGGTTTGAGAAGTTCACAGTATTTATCACATCGACATCCCAGCCTAATGTCTGTAGAGGAAAAGTAGCGGACTTGTTACCCACGTAGCCGTGTGTCACATGAGACTGCACCGAGAGTATGTTGTGTACTTCTTTGATAGTCATCTTCCTTTCTTTCAGTGTATGACCTTCTAGCAATGAATAGAAGTATGGAAATTGTTGGTGGAATTAAATAAGATCAACTTTGATAACAACTTTTCTTTTTTGGAAGAGTCAGATTTTTTTTTTTTTTTTTTTCTTTCTTTCTTTGGCCATATCGAAATATAAATATACGCCATAATTTTATAAGTGTCTCAGAACAATGCCTGTCACACTTAAATAGTGAATTTATATATAGACAGTGGACTCTGATGGAGGAGAGCAGGATCTACAGCAGTAGGTAACAGTGGTGGAATGAATGACCTTGATCATAGTTACTGCTTGGATTGATGGGTTTGAGCAAGTCTCCAATAGATTATGGCAAGATGTACTGTGGGTAATAAAAAGTGGAGACGGAGTAGGCATTCCGCTAATTACTAAAAGAGTACTTTTACCAATGTCTGTGTACAGCTTGTTGAATTGATGACTTGAAAGGTATCATTATATACAATATGATTAGATGGAAAGACGTTGAGAGCTACTCCTGAAGAGGCAGACATTATGCTATTGACTAGGGAATCGACAGCGATATTATACTATAGGTCAGATTTAAAATGATTTTAAATAGATCAAAATGGCTTCAAGAGTCTCCAAATTCACCTAATCATATTGAACAAGCTACTTTACATATTGAGATAATGTCCACAGCACTCCATAGCCATACAATGCTGTAAAGATTCTTCTACTTTCAGTTCCATGAGATTGGGGGTTTGATAACTCATTGTTACAACATCGTCAAAACCATCCCAATAGTACTCAGATACTTAACAATTAAGGAATAATATGGATTAATCCAAAGCCAGATAACATACCACAGAAGAGCCTTTCATATTAGAGAGTTCAAAGGGCTGGGTTAGACTGTTTTTTCTTTGTGTTAATGGGTTAATGACCCACTTTGTAACTTGGAGAGCTGATCCTTCATTGGCCAGAAGCTGTATATGATTACAAGGTACCATAATATGAGTTATCAAAGAAGAGGAAAGCACTGAGTATAACACAGTATCACTGGCTTGATATTTCATATGATCTTTATATGACGTCCTAAGAAGATCTGAAATGTAGTTATTGTATGTGATTTAATGCATGCAATAATTGACTACTACAGTTTCAAGACTGTGATTGAAGTATACGATTTGGAGCCAATGATAGAGCAGCTGAGTGGTACGGACTCCAGAGGTAGTGTGTAAGGACTGTTAGCTCAAATGTTAAGTATATAGTATAATGAAGATAACCTTACTGACACATTCAAGTCCGGGTAAACTAGACACTATACATGATTAACTGCCGTAGAAGTCAATTGAATTACCCACTGGTTGATAGTATTGTACTAATAAGGTACAGGGTCTTTGATGTACAGTGGTAGGAGTAATGAGTGATAAAATGGGGTTGATATCTCTTTGGACTGGGGAGGTTTTAGTAGTTAATTTGGCTTAAAGTAACTGCCATAAAGAAGAACAGATCAAATGAAGCTCAACTAAAGCTATCTAACGTAGTTGTTTAAATACCTTGCCAGCTTCAGCAGCAGTGTCATTACCTTACAGAATATATATACCCATCTGTCCTTGTCTTATATCTCTTGAAGATATTTATATATCAGCTGTTTCAAGACGATTTTTTACTGGAACAACAATCTATGAAAGAGATCGTAACAATGATCGCCAATATATAGATAAACGCACAAGCTTAATGTATCAGTATGTCTTTACACTCTATATCTCTACTTTGATATGTGGTTTTAAATTAAAATACAAGGCGCTTCATGATAGAGTAAATTGTGGATTGAATAACATATAAAGTAACTGATCGCAAATCCAGCTTCTTTCGAAGAGAGACAGAGAAGATCAAGAGATCATATGAAGCATTTGAATCTAGCTAAACACAAGAGTGATGAGATTTCAAGAAAGAAAGAATGAAAGTCTCAATCAGGGCAAACTGTTGAAATATTGTTATTGACTAACAGAAGCTTCTTGAGTTTAGCATGATAATCATAGAAATAAAAATAAATGGCTTGATATTAACATTAGTACATAATTGGTATTGATTGGGTTCATGTGTGAACTGGTATACTGAGAATTCATACTTATTCCAATTGACGCCAAAAAACAAGATTATGTGATAATGGCTAATCAACTGAATTGTAGAGAAGTAGAGATTTGTGTTCAAATTCACATTTTTTTTTATAGTTGAAACATCTAAATTTGGTTTTGTGGTCATTGATTAATCAAATTGACAGAACGTTCGAATTAAGATTCGTTTTAATAGACATACAGACTTTGTGTATAAAGTTCATACAGATATACGATACGTACGACGAAAGCATCTATGCATGATAAGCTCAAATAGATGAGTACATTTATATGGAAACATAGTGTTTAGCAGAGAATACATCAACATAAATAACAAGAAGTTTTTATCTATTATATTCACAAACTCTTGAAACCTGTATATACAAAATAATTATAAACAAAGACCCCATACTGCACTGTGTACTCTAAATCCAAGATTTACCTTCTTTACCTCTTCTTTCCAGTAGACGTTTGTATTTATTACCTTTAACTTTAATGATGGTTTCATCAGCCTTAGCCAAAGCTTCTTGGATCTTACCTTTTCTTTCAGCTTGGTTTCTTTCGTATTTGTGTCCCTTAGGTCTTAGAGTACCCTTCATAAACTCATTAGCATCATATTTCTCTTGGTAGAATTTCTTACCACCTTGTAGTACCGGTAGACAATCTTGTACCCCATATTGGTAGGCTAATTTCCATAGCACACTCTGTCTACGTAGAGAATATTTAGGATCATGTGTCTTTAGTGTAACTGGGTGTCTGTTTGGTAGGAAAGGGTTAGCATCTGGAGCATCTGTGGAAGTTGGTTTGTCTGCGTATTGTTTGAATGGGACTGGTGGGTAACGTGTGAAAAAGTTTTGTAGTTTGAGTGGTAATTTAGCGAAGTAGTCCGCGTTTTTCAAAGATTGTGTAGTTGTCTCTGCTGCCGATTGGAGTAATCCGAGTGATGCTCTCATTTCTTAGTTTTCTGAGTAACAGAGATGAGATGTGTTCGAAGTCTCTTCAACGCTCAAAGACACTTTTTTCTTCATTTTGTTCTTCAATTTTTTTTGGTTAATTTTTCGTCAACACAATTCGCGAAAATCTATATGTGCTTTAACGAAAAAAGATTATGACTGATTCATACAGCCAAACTAAGATAACCACTTATTTAAACCATTCACAGTTCACACCGACAAGCACTTTCACTGTCCCTTCCCACCAATGCTTCGTCAATTAACCACCAGATCGATCAAAAGATCCTTCGCAACTTCCAGAGCTGTGCTCAACAAACAAGTCGCTAACCCAGATCCATCAAAAGATAGCGAATCTTCAAAGTTCATCACTGAAAACTCAAAATACACAGTCACCACTTACTCACGTCCTAATGTCGTCTTTGAAAAAGGTAAAGGTGCTCACTTATGGGATATCGAAGGTCGTCAATACATCGATTTCACTGCTGGTATTGCAGTCACTGCTCTAGGTCATTCCCACCCAGAAGTCGCTAGAATCTTATATGATCAAGCTTTAACCTTAATCCACTCTTCCAACTTGTACCATAACCTTTGGACTGGTGAATTATCCCGTCAATTAGTCGAAACCACTAAATCTTCCGGTGGTATGCATAACGCTTCAAGAGTGTTCTTAGCTAACTCTGGTACTGAAGCAAATGAAGCTGCTTTGAAATTTGCAAGAAAATATGCCAAAGCTCAAGACCCTTCAAAAACTGAATTCATCACTTTTGAAAACTCATTCCACGGTCGTTCATTAGGTGCCTTATCTGTCACTCCTAACCCTAAATACCAAGCTCCATTTGCTCCTTTAATCCCAGGTGTTAAAGTCGCTAAGACCACCATTGAAAGTGTTCAATCTTTAATCAGTGATAAGACTGCTGGTGTTATAATAGAACCAATCCAAGGTGAAGGTGGTGTTAGACCAGTCCCAACTGAATTCTTGGTTGAATTGAAGAAATTGACCAAACAACATGGTGCTGCTTTGATCTTTGATGAAATTCAATCAGGTTTAGGTAGATCTGGTAGATTATGGGCTCATGGTAGATTACCAAAAGAAGCTCATCCAGATATCTTAACCATGGCTAAAGCTTTAGGTAACGGTTATCCAATCGGTGCTACCATGATCACTGAAGAAATCGAACAAGCTTTGAAAGTTGGTGATCACGGTACTACTTATGGTGGTAATCCATTAGGTGCTAGAGTTGGTTCATATGTTTTGAGTCAAGTTTCAAACCAAGAATTCTTGAAACAAGTTCAAGCCAAATCACAAATCTTCCAAGATTACTTCAAAGAATTACAAAGTGAATTCCCTGAATCAATCGTCGAAGTCAGAGGTGAAGGTTTATTACTAGGTATCCAATTCGCTAAAGACCCAGCTGCTATTGTGGATGCTGCCAGAGAACGTGGTTTACTAGTCATCACTGCTGGTGGAAACACAGTTAGATTCGTTCCAGCCCTAAACATCGAAGACGATGTCATCAGAGAAGGTCTGGCCATCTTCAAAGACGCTGTCAAGGCCGTCTTTGGTAATTAGAAGCTTGAGTATTAATTATATCATATGTATTAGTTTTAATTTAGTTATAGAGTATACGACTGTCATTTACACGCGGGTCACTAATTAGTCATGACTATCTGTATTTACAATTTAATTATACCGACGGCCGATAAACAAAGTGGTGAAAGAAAAAGAAGTGTGGGACACCAGCACATATACAAAAACTGGGGTTTATACTGTTTAGTGATATTTATCTGGTATAATCACTGAGAGTTGTACAGAATGACGGAGTATCATCAGACTAATGGTAGAATACTGGAGCAAAATGGCCATTCGAGTCAAGATTTAGAGAGTTCAATCATCTCACTCATTTCCTCGAATAATGGTTCAACCATATTGAACAATGATGAGCCTTCAAGCTTGAAGAACTCATACAGAAAGTCTGCCAAACTGTTCATCAACAAGAGATTCGCTGAAAGTTATGAGATAGTGACGAGTCTACTAGAATCGAATGTGGATCTTTTTGATCAACAGCTTATTGATCAAGAAGTCTACATCAATATTTGGTCATTATACTTCAACTTGATCGATATCGTTATCAACAAGAAAGTGAGGTCTTTGGGAAACAAAGAACAAGACCAACTGGAAGAACTATTCTTCTCCAATGTATTGTTCAACAAGTTATATGCTACAAATCAAATTACCCCACCAAAGTTGGTGTTGCTATTGTCCTTAATAAAACTAAACAACGAAAAGACTGATTTGGTAGGACTAAGACAGCAATTAGACCTTTATCTTGTACATGCCTCAAAAACATTCAGTGCCGAAGCTGGAAGTGACTATTATGAGCTTTTAGAAGTCTATTATGGTCATATACTTGTCAAACTTGGTAAAATTGATGAAGCTGAGTACTTAATCAAATCAGACCCTAACATCACCGATCCAAATCTCTTGATCTCAAAAGTTAGAGAGAGTAAGGCTAATCTTGATGAGGAAGCTAAGAAGAAGAAACAATTGGAGGCACAAAAGAAGTTACAGAAACAGAAGAAGAAAGATCAGAAATTAAAAGAACAAAGAGAAGCTAGAACTCTAGTGAAAACCGAAAGAAACGAAACCAAAGAGACTCAAGTAGATG
Source organism: Wickerhamomyces ulmi (assembly GCA_030569675.1). NCBI lineage: Eukaryota > Fungi > Ascomycota > Saccharomycetes > Phaffomycetales > Wickerhamomycetaceae > Wickerhamomyces > Wickerhamomyces ulmi. The sequence goes on from JAJMLN010000001.1 coordinate 501,984, forward strand.
CTCAAGACGAAGAAGAATTATCTGATTTTGCCACTGTTTTATCACTAATCAAGAAGAAGTTCTGGTTTTTAAAATTTAAATCCCCAATAGTGATTGGTATAACATTATTAGCACTCTTACTATTTGGACAAAGAGCTTTGTTGTTGAACAACAGAGTTAGAGAAACAGTACGTCTTGTCCGGAATAAGATACTTTCCACTGTTCAAATGGCCTTCCAAGTAACTTATGTATAGTCATAGTAAAAATAAACAGATTCTATATTTATTAAATTGATCAACTGATGTACTAATTCTTCTCCACGGTATTTAAACATCACCTCACTTTGATAAAAATATTGAAAGATGAAAATAACCTCACCAATATTCAACACCTTCCAGAATGGTTTTAGGTCTATTAAGAGCATCCCACACAGCTGCAATTGCAATATTAGTGGTAGTCATAAGTTTGATCCTCCACTTCGATATGTCACCAAAGTTTTTCCCATCATCATCAATACCAGTACCAGTACCATTACCGACTATTGTGGTTGGGACCGGGCTTGCTGGACTTACCAGCACTTATCACCTTTTACAACAAGGAAAACCAGTTATACTACTAGAGAAGTCAGCTAATATTGGAGGGAACTCTATCAAGGCATCTAGTGGTATTAATGGTGTTCTCACATCAACACAGTTGGAACAAGGTGTTTCTGATTCAAGAGAATGGTTTTTAAAAGATGTTGTTAAATCCTCAAAAACATTGGGAGACGAGATCCTACAACAAATCCTCGTGAATGAAAGTACAGACGCTATCAATTGGTTACAAGAGGAAATTGGAGCATCTTTGGATATCATCAATAGACTGGGTGGTCATTCTCAAAAAAGAACACATAGATCAACAGGGAAACCACCAGGTTTTGAGATCATCTCAAAGTTGAAAGAAAAGGTTATCCAAAATGAATTGGTTACTTTATTTACTAAATCACAACTTTTAAATATAAATATTTCTGAAGATAAGAAAGTCACTGGGGTAACATATTTAGATCTTGAGTCTAATGAGACTAAAAGTTTAAAATCTGATAAAGTGATTGTTGCAACTGGTGGTTTTGGTTACTCTAAAGAATTCTTGAAGAAGTATAAACCAGAACTTGTTGATTATCCCACCACCAATGGTGAAAACACTCTTGGTGAAGGTCATTCAATCATCGAGAGTATTGGTGGTAGACTGATTGATATGGATCAGGTTCAAGTGCATCCTACTGGATTCATCAAACAAGATGATCCAGAGAACAATTGGAAGTTCTTAGCTGCTGAATCTTTAAGAGGTGTTGGTGGTATTTTATTGAATGAACAATTACAAAGATTTGTTAATGAATTGGATACTAGAGACACAGTTGCCAGTGCAATCACTCAACAGGAGAATAAGCGTGCTTGGTTAGTCTTGAACGAAGATATGTACAAGGATTTCCAATTCCAGATAGATTTCTACATAAAGATGAATCTTTTCAAAAAGACCACAGTTGGTGAATTCAACGAGAGTCTAATCCCACTATTGAACGACTACTCTGAACAACAGGTAGACGCATTCCAACGTGAACACAAACAACACTTATTCCAGAACACAACAAAGGACACGGTGATCTACGTTGCTCAAGTCACTCCAGTTGTGCATTTCACAATGGGAGGTGTCAAAATCGGCCCGCATGGAGACGTTGAAGGCATTTCTGGACTTTACGCAGTCGGAGAAGTGTCAGGAGGTGTCCATGGTGCCAATAGACTAGCAGGAAACAGTCTGCTTGAGTGCTGTGTGTTTGGAAAGAGAGCTGCCCTACATATTGGGAAGTAGATTAGTGAGTACTGACTCTGAGTACATAATGAATAATACACTTGAAATGACCTATTGATATTACGTAATCACATATAGCTTACATAATCATTTGTGTAGAGAGACAAAAAAGTCAACAAAATTCACCAGAATAAACAAACAAACAAACAGAGGCCAGTTGGACATTCGAAAGCAACACAACGTAAAATGGATCGCAAGAGGTTGAGAAGACCGGTCGTGTGCAACGTCTGCAGACGCCGAAAGATTAGAGTAAGTGTTTCCGAGTTTTCGTGTTTTGATTTTTGATCTTTGATCTCTGGTTTTTCAAGACAATTTCTATTTCCCCGAAACTACTAGTAAAAACAAAACTAACGCGTCGTTGTTTTAGTGTGACCGTGGAAAGCCCGCTTGTGCCTCGTGTAAGAAGTCTGGTGTTAGCTCCCAATGTGTTTACGAGGAGCCTAAGAGTAACAGGGGCAGACCGCCTCGTGCGCTGACTGAAATTGCCGCTGATGGTGAGACTCCTTCACGCAGGGAAAGAGCCAGTCATGGCCATGTCACGATGAGAGGTGTTAGTAATTTCATCCAGGTTGAACAACAACAAAAGCTGCAACAGCAACAGGCGTTGTTTCAACAACAACTGTCACAGCAGAAACTGTTGCAACAAAGCTTACAAAGTAAGATGGCCGCTAAGTATGGTGTTTCTGGTGATGATGAGAGTGTTGATGTGAGTAACATGGGCGTGATAATGAATAATGTGGACCCAAATGCCGTTCCTGGCTTCCCACAATCTCCGCTACAGATACACAATCCTTTGGCAAACCCAACTTATCAAGCATCTCAAGGATTACAACTTGAATGGGATTATTTGAAAAAGAGACTTGCTCAAGTTGAACAAGCGCTTGGTAGCCAAGGTGTCTCTAGAGTTCAATCACCTTCTACTGCTGATCTTGGAATCTTGAAAAAAGAAGAGGAAGAAAGTATCGACAACATTGATCCTTCTTTATTCGGACCTGATGAGACCTTATTCGTTCACTCCAATTTTGTTCCAGAATCACAATCATTAGCTTTCGAATCATCGACAACTGGATTGTTTGATGATAGCTCATTAACTAAAAGAGATAGATATCAAACTATATTCCAGCTCAATGCACTTCAATATCATAAGGATTTACCAGATTCCGAAAAGGATAAGAGAATACAGAGAGGTAACAAGTTTGACTCATACTTGGATAATAAACATTATAAGGTGGAAGAAGCATTCAAACATTCACCAACTAGTATCCATGACCTAATCCAAAGAATTACCAAGGTTTTACCATCAAAGAAGATTGTTTGGTTAATGATTGACAAGTTTTTCAGCCAAATTGCTGATCCTCTATGTCCATTTTTGAACGAATCAACTTTTGTTGAAAGAATTTCTAAGATCATTGATGTTCGTGAAATGGTTGAACAAAAAGTTGTACCAAAAGTTGACATCCATGACAATTATCAAATTGTTGATTTGGCTTATCTAGCGATCATCATTAGAACTGTGCAGATATCATTGCTGACAACAACTAAACTGGATAAGCCAAGTAATTTTATCTTGAAGAATTCACAAATATCTACTGAATATGATTCAATTATTGAGATTCTAATAGTGTTATTGAAGAACTTCAATCTTGATAAATCAACAAAATTCATCTTGAAGTCATTGAAGGATTTCTTTGACTTGATCAGTTTTTCTTTTGATGGCAGAACAATTGATATTTCAATCTTTAATAACTTGGATAAAGGAAATGTTGTACAAGATAAGTACTTGGCAAGTGCCTGGTATGCTCAATATTACAACTATAACACTATCAATGCTCAAAAGGGTATTCCAACATTAATTCCACCAGAAGTTTTCAATTTGGATCCTGTCATTAAAGAAGGTTTGGATGAAAGAATTAGCAGTTTACAAACTGAATTTTCTAACCAAGCTGAAATTAATGACGTTATCTCTAAAATCGTATCACAACTGAATGATTTCACTGATGATGGTGTTCCATTTGTAACGATTGATAAACTACTACAAGAGTATGATGAAGTTATCAAATCAAACAATGGTGATTTCCAAGGTTTCAAAAAATCGTCCAACCTAGGACTTGATGAGAAATTGAGAAAAACTCAAAATCATATCATTCATATACTTACAAAACTGAACGTTCTTCAAATATGCATATTGCACTATGAGAATAATATACCCAAGGATAAATCTAGATTATGGAAATATGTTAAAGAGTATCTAGATGTTTTACAACTTGGTATTCGTGATACATTTGATATTTTGAGAAATCATACAAATTATTTCTATTCTGGATACGAAATCGTGTTATTCCCTATATTGAATCAATTTTTTGAGAGAGTCACCAGCTTCCTATCTAATTGGTACATCAAGAGTGCAATTTCAGGTGTTCATAGTTTGGAAACATTGAAATTGATTGGTAATATCATCACTGAATTAGAAGGATACCCAACATTACAGAATTATTTCATACATTGGAAAAACGTTAAAAGATCAAAACTCTTCTTACACCAATTCAAATCCAGTTATTTGAAATCTTCAGAATTTGATATCCTCAATAACACCCCAAAGATCGATGACACAACTTCAAGTTTTGAAACCTCATCTCATATCATTTTTAATCCTAACAATTCATCAAATCTTGAATCAAGAATCCATAAAATCAATGAAATTTTTGATTCGATATATCCACAACAGACAATCAATGAGTTCTTTGAAGCTGATAAATCGGAAGAACCACAATTCGATTTGAACTTATTCCAATAAATAATATCGTCGATAAATTGTATTATACTTACATAGAAATTGAATCATAATTAATGGTATTATCATTGATGTAACTAATTAGTACGTAGTTGTTGTTAATCTATAAATCATCGAATTTCCCAATATCTTGAACTTGTTTGTTCTTCTTTCTCTGTCTCACCATATCTTTCCAATCAGTCACTTCTTCATCTCCACTATCACCTTCTTCCAATTCCAGATCTCTTTTCTTAGAGTCTTTGAATACATTTTTTTCAGATCTCAATTCTTTAGCTATTTTCTTCTTTGACCAAGCCTCGTTATTCTTAACAGCTGTTTCCTTTTCCTTTTCCTTCTTCTCTTTCTTCAATTGTTTGGCTTTTTCCTTCTTTAATTCTTCTAGTCTAGTGGCTTCTTGAACTGGATCTTTGTATTTATACTCGTCAAAGTTCACATCAAGATCAATATAACCATCTTTAACATCTTTCACATACTTAGTGATCTCTGGCATACTTGGTAATCTTAACAATCCATACATCTTAGCAACGCCAATGTAATCCAATTCTTGTAATCTGAAAATAGAAGTAGCTGTGTGTTTTGAATAATATCTTGCAAAGGAAACGTATGATCTAACAGCTTTGTCATGTCTCATTCTATCAGTAAGCATCCAATTTTTAACTTGTGAATCAAATATCTCAAAATCTTGAAGTTTAGAACTATCAATATCAAGTTCATCCAACTCCGTTTTTCTAACTTCCATAAAATCAACAAAATCTTCTTCTCTTCCTTCATTCAAAAACACAATGGCTTGTCCGATTCTACTAGCTCTTCCTGTTCTACCACATCTATGTAAGAATACATCTGGGTCTGTAGGTGGGTCCAATTGTATCACCAGATCAACATTATCAATATCAATACCCCTAGCTGCAACATCTGTGGTCATCAAGATGGATTTTTCATTATCATCAGATTTTTCAAATGTGGAAAGTGTCTTTATACGTGATGGTGTTTTTAGTTTCCCATGTAATGAGAAGAATTTAAGTGGTAAGTTGTTCTCTGTTGTTAGATGTTTGAATAACGAATAGAAATAATCCACAGAGATACAAGTTGGGAAATACACCATTGCTTTTCTGAAATGATAATGTTGTAGTAGTTGAAATAATCTTTTCAATTTGTCCTTTGGTTGAACAATGGAATAGTTTAGCTTCAAAGTGGTAGGTTTGTGATTTTTAGCATTAACAACAATCTTTATTGGATTTCTCATACCAGTCTTATGGAAATTTTCACTAGCGTTCAAGATCGTAGCACTGAATAAACCAACACGTTTTTGTTTTGGTAAGTATTCAAAGATATTATTCATTTCTTTACTGAAATTCATATCTAATAACTTATCGGCTTCATCTAACACTAACATCTCACATCTTTTACAACTGACATATTTATGTTGTTGAATGAACTCTGAGAATCTACCAGGAGTAGCTATTATGATCTGTGGTTTCTTGTTCATGAATTCTCTGAGATCATCCTGTAAGGATTGAACACCTCCCACAATGACTTGTGTACGAATACTGCCTTCTTTAGGATTGAACTTTAAGACTGATTCAAACACTTTCTCTATTTGTAACGATAATTCTCTTGTAGGACTTAACACGATAACATTGAATGAATTCTTTGTATTCTCCATACTTTGTAATTTGTGTATAATTGGTATGACAAAACTTAAAGTTTTCCCTGACCCAGTAACAGCTTCAACGATAACATCTTTGTTTTGTAAGAACAATGGAATAGTTGATGCCTGTACTGGTGTCATTTGCTCAAATCCCATACTTGAAATGGCATCGGACAGCCACGGCAGTAGATCAGCCTTCAGTTCTGACCAACTAAGCGACTTTCTACTCATCTCACACTCCTTTCACCAACAAATATCAGCAAATATCAACACTTTTCACTTAGAGTATTAATCAGAAACCATAAATTTTTTTTTCTTTAGTTTATACTGTGGTGTCTGGGTGTATATTACGTAATGCGATGAGGTATTAAAAAATTGTCAAAACATAAAGAATTTATACCAGTTTTTTGGTACTGTTTGGTCACAGTTTCGGTGTACTTTGCTTGTTGCTGTTGAACTACTGCTCTGCTGCTCGCAGTGTTATGATAAGATCTTTAATACAGCGTTTTAATCTGTTCAAAATGACTGCAAAAAAACCGTACTCAGAATGGTCTAAAGAACAACTTATAGCTAAAATACAAGAATTGGAAACTGCTTCAAGTTCAAGTTCAAGTTCAAGTTCATCTTTGAAGTCAAACTCTGAAGTATCTAGCTCACATAAGGAGGAACCTAAAGTGGAAGAACTCAAACACAAATCTTCTGTACAGAAAAAACCTAAACCATTCGATTTCAAAAAGTTCAATACCAGATTTATCGCCTTAAAGTTTAGTTATCTAGGATGGAACTACAATGGGCTGGCAATTCAAAAGGCCCCTACTCCACTACCAACTGTCGAAGGTGTGATTATTGATGCACTAAATCGTTGTAAGCTGGTACCATCCACCAATCCAGGTGATTTCAAATTTAGTAGATGTGGAAGAACTGATCGTGGTGTTAGTGCTTTAAACCAAGTTATTTCCCTAAGAGTTCGTTCTAATCTTAAACCTGAAGAACAATCAGATCCCGCAAATGATGATAAAGAGTTTGATTACATAAATGTGATAAATGGATTACTTCCTGATGATGTTAAGATCCATGCAGTTTGCTTACGCCCACCTCCAGATTTCAATGCTCGTTTCAGTTGTACTTCTCGTCATTACAAGTACTTGTTCCATAAATCAGATCTTGATATCGATCTTATGTCTAAAGCTGCTAGTTACTACTTGGGTGAACATGATTTCAGAAATTTCTGTAAGATTGATGGATCTAAACAAATTAATAACTTCAATAGAACAATTCTCAGGTCACAAATAGAACAAGTTGATGATCAATTCTATGTTTTTGATCTGGAAGGTTCTGCATTCTTATGGCATCAAGTGAGAAACATGATCGGTATATTGTTCCTTGTTGGTCAAAAACTAGAAACACCTGAGATTGTGTTAGAGTTGTTAGATGTTGAAAAATACCCAACTAGACCTGTGTTTGAAATGGGATCAGACTTGCCATTAGTCTTGTATGATTGTAAATTTCCTCCAATGGAATGGAAACAAGGTAAACCAACTGTTAGAAATGAAAGAACTTTGACAACATTATATTCCAACTACATACAAGCTAGAATCAGAACCCAAATCACCAAATACATGATGGATATGTTTCCCCCATTAGTCCAGGATAATAATAATGAACATAGAGTTAGAATCAATCTTGGTGATGGGGTAGGAAGAATAGTTGGTGAATATGTTCCATTGTCTAAAAGAGAAAGAATGGAAGATTTTGAGAGTGTCAATGAAAGATGGTTGAAAAGACAGAAGAATTAGGATGTGTTATATGCAATGAATTTGATGAATGTGTCGATGAATCTTATCTCTGTAGACGGTATTATCAATGTATTTCCATGAACTTGTAATGTCGTTAATAGTTGTTCATAGTTTGGACTTTTGATCTGATATTTGGATAGATTTGTATGAATGTTTGTACCTTCAATGATGTCTGCATCTTTCTCTGAGTCTAGATAGATGACAAGATCATTATCTTCAACTTGATTTTTAACTTGAATATGTTCCAACTCTTCGATCAAAACTTCTATATACAATTTATTGATGAGTATCCAATTATTGTTGTTCCACTTCACACTGGAATGACTTGTGATATTAGAATCATCACTCAATAAGTCCAAACTGGCAATTCTAGGGAAATTGTTTTGATTGATCTTTTTTAAGAAAGACACATTGTTAGCACAGTAACTATTACTGGTCCCTTTAACTTTATTGATATTGGGCACTAGCCAGAGTCTTTCATCCTTCGGGTTCTTCACAAGGGAAAGTTTCAAAAGTACTTCTCGTGGAAATGCCAAGTATCGTGTACCTCTATCGACTCTGGATGGTGATGCCAGGATTCTAGCATAATGATTTGATTTAAGATGATCAATACTTGGAATATCTTTATCGTTTAAAACCCTCGTTTTACCATTAAACTTGTACAAATGCGTGAATAGTGGAGAAGTATACTTTTGAGAAGGTGCCAGTGGTTTTAACTGTCTCATTTCCACCAGTTTCAACCAATTTCAACCAGTTTATTCAAGACCAAAATGAGCATTTAAAGTAGAAAATGCGTCTGTTTTTGTTCGGTCTCCAGAAAGCCAAAAAAAAAAAAAAAAAAGAACGTTGGAAAATTACACCACTTTTTATACAAAAACCATCAATTTCTGTTGATAATTGACCGTATTCCCACTATCCACCGACCCTAAGCACAGATCCTCGAGGATTAACCACCAAACTGCATTAAATTCACAACCACTGCTTTTTTTGGCCGTCAAAATAGCCTTTACATTGACAAAACAGCACATCTCATCACCAAATCATAGACAGATAAAACTATAGATTACACAGCAAATAATACAGACCATGACAAAATCAAAGATATTCAGTCTGATACGTCAGAATTCCTCTGTTCAAACAGCGTTCAAGAAAACAATGGGATCCATAGCGTCCCAAGTGATGATTCTCACATCCTCATACGAACCTTCCCATCCAACTCATCATCAATATTCATCTCAGACATCACAAATGAAAGGTGCTACACTATCAAGTGTGGTTTCTCTATCCATGGATCCACATCCTTTACTACAGTTCAATCTGAAGGTTCCCAGCTTCACTTCGGAGAATCTACACCATCATGGGATGATGGCACTACATGTGCTTTATCCATCCAAAGAATCAAGTGAATTAGCAAGAACGTTCAGTAGGAGTGGGTCAATTATTAGAGGGAAGTTTGTGAGTTCTTCACCTTTCCAAGGATTAGTGAAAGGCCAAGACTATGAGTACTATGAGAATAATAAAGGTCTTTTATTACCTGTTCTGAAGAAGGTCTCTAAAATCATGATTTGTCTAAAGAGGAAAGTTGTCAAAGTACAGGATCATGAGATCTGGGTGGTACAAGTTGTGGATGTCCTAGAAGGAGATGAAGCTGAGAAACAAGGTGGATTGTTGAATTTCAATAGAAAGTTTCATGACGTAGGAGAAGAAGTTGAATAGGCATAATGTGCCCTATTAGATAAAATAGATCTACTTGATATGTCTAAAATGCAATTTTGTACTTCATAACTCCATTATAAATATATACCTTTATAAAATTATCACGTCAGTATTTCATTCTTGAGTTGTTCATTTTCGGCTTGTAGTCTCATGACTTCACTTTCCTGTTTTTCAATCTCAATCTTGAACTCGTTCAACAGCGCAGTTCTCTTTTCTGCTCTTTTCTTTCTTTGGATCAATCTCAATGATAGTTCATGTTGATACATGTCGTTGATTTCAGTTTCTAATCTTTCAACTTCTGCTTGTGATTTATCAAACTTGTTTGTAAGTTTTTCCTTTTTTGATAAACCTGTTTCAATTTCAGTACTCAAATCTCTCAATTGATCTCTCTTAACAGATAATCTTGCATTGAAACCATTCTTGAAATTTTGATAATTTCTTGATGCCAAATCGAATTTTCTCTTTTCAACAGCATACACTTCAGAGACTTCACTTTCTTCAATTTCAACTTTACTCAGTTCTTCTTCAATCTTTGAGATATCTTCTTCAACTTGATTAACTGAACTTCTCAAGGACAGAACTTTCTTCCAGTTCTTTTCGTCGTTTTTATCACTATTTCCTATTTTGAATTTCAATTGTTCAATATCTTGTTTATAGGTACTGATTTTTTTACTCAATTCCTTCTTTGTTTTCTTCAGTTTGGCCTTTTCTTTATTCAAGTTTTCATTGGTGGTCACAAGACTGCCTCTCAAAGTTGTCAGTGGAGACAGAGGTTTACCACTAGAATTGTTATTGTTGTTGGTTGAGACATCATCTCCATTTGAGTTAACTGTACTAACAATCAAATCATCAATCAACACAATCTTTTTCTGTCCATTTTCATCGACTTCTTCAGTCAGGAATTGAATATCATATTGTGATAGTGGAGTTAAACCACCAACTATGAAATACTGTTCACCTTTGTAATCACCACGTAAAACTTGATACCAAATTAGCCCATTAACTCTTATAACAATTACATCATTGAAACGATCAAAATTCTGTAGTTGGAAACCAATCAGTGTCTCACCGATATAATCGATGAAGATCAGAATTTTTTCTCTTCTGTAACCATCTTCATAGTTCTGCAGTTCATTCACATCATATTTACTCACACTATCAGATAGAACCAATGCATTATTATCACCGTTATCGATCTGAACCCTTCCACTATATATGTCTTTTCTGGAGGTCATGGCTTTCATAGTAGCAATCAGCGACCATAGTGGTTGATTAGCTTTGGCTGAGTTTTTAGGTTTTGTGAAAGAGCTTCTGCAAAAAACTTCAAAATTTTCCTGGACAATTGACGAAGTTGATACCAGATCATCCTCATTATTCTTCGCAGAAGATGGATATGATGCAGGGGCCTGGTCAACGTCATCTGTTTGATCTATATTATCTAATACCAAAGTTGAGCTAGAAATATCATCGGGTAATTCAATCTCCACCAACTTAATCTTTTTCTCTTCTTTCTCTTTGTTCAGCAAAAATGGGCTAAAAGGAGCATAATACAGGTCTTGGTCAACACTTGTTAGCTGATTGATACTTTGTGTGATCAAGTTATATCCTAGATATGGTGCAAGTTCTATGATAACGATATGAATTGACAACAGGAGATTGAAAACATTAAGAATCTCTAGACCTAAATCCAACAACCTAATTTGATTCAGATCAAGAAAACTGAGTTCAAATCCTCTTATGTTTTCATTTTGAAGAATACTTGTTATGAAAGGAGGTGTTGATTTTGGAAGATATGGGAACAGTTCTGGAGTGGACCATAAAGCTGCGGATGATTTCCCTTGCAAAGTCACAAGCAGATAGCTAGCAGCTTGTTCAAATGCAGATACGGACAGTGTTGCCAGTGTAGAGATCCACAAACCTTTTCCAGATAACTTTGATGCGATTATACCGTCTGCTAGTATGAAAACGTATCTTGTTGCTCTTGGTAGTGAGACCTTAATTACCAGACACAAAATCGAATCCAGAGAAGCAACCAGGAGTAATGGTCCTAGATACTGATTGTGTTCTGATTGATCTTTCGTAGATGATGATGAACTAGGAATTGTTATAGTTTGATGATGTGGAGTTGATTCGAATAGTTTGGTGAAGAGCTTCGATGCAAATTTTCTATAAGATGAGGTAAGAATAAATAAGCCTAAAACAAGAAACGAAAGGGGAGCTGGAAGTGATAGTAGAACCACCAGAATGGCGACTGTATCTATCAGCGCTTTGTTCGGTATTATGTATCTCAGTGATTCCATTTTTTCTTTTTTGAATGTGTACACAAACTCTCTCTGTTGTTTCACCGAATGAATAGCTTAATAAATGAATGAATGAATGATCCAGCTTTTACCGAGGGTAGAAGGAGGTGAACGTATGGAGGGTTTCGGGATGTCACTTCACACAGCGACTCAGAGATACCGCTGTGTCAAAATATCAACCAATGAACAGAAGCTGTTTTGAGATATGTCGTAATTGAACAATAGTTTATAACGGTTATTTGTGTTTTCATGAAGACCAGACCGAGCCATCACTTTCGATTCAGGGCCAAGCCGCGAATTTTCGCGGGTGTCGCGAAGAATTAGGTACCCTTTCGGTCACGTGATAGTTACATACTTTGACAGGAAAGGGTGCTAGTCACGTGATACGATACTTTACTGTATATAATTTGGGAGGAGTGTTTTTAAACTGGAGTGTTTCACAAAAGCATCAGCCTCCTTTCCGATCCCGTAATTAAGATCACAGGTCCAGCTTGAACCATGATACACTTACCGAGACATAAAGAGTATGGGTAGCTTTGTTTATATGAGATCTTTATTGCATGTAATTAGATTATAAATACGGTGGGACTGTACTATTTAGCTTCAGAGTTAGAAGACTTTAATCGTAAGATATATATGTTGTTACAGCTAATTATCCGATTATAGCGTTGAAAAATGAATGTCCCATATCACTTGTAATGCTGTAGTCACAAGGGCTAGGTACATTAGGTACAATGAGATATTTCCGGCTGTAATATTGTTAATTGAGTTCACTATTATCAACTGTATAGACGTCTCATGGGATCAATATTTCTTACTATACAAAATACCTAGTTAAAGAAACAATTTGCGTGTCGTCGACTCTGATCAATATATTTGAGGCGCCCCTGATTCTCTAAAGCCTAATTAGATATATAGCAGCTTGATGGAGTTAGAGTGAGAAAAAAGTCATCACATATAGTGGGGGAAACAGTTCCTACATAAATGCACAGATCTAATTAGTTGCTGATCTTGAGAAATCTAAGTTTAGAGCTGTCAGTCGATATTATTGATGAAACTGAAACTATGTGCTTGATGCCTCATTTAGTCACTAATTATATACTTTAATTTGCAGCTGGTTGAAGACTTTGTTTCATTTTGAGCTAAATACGTTTTGCCGTATGCATACCAATGCGGATTAAACTTCGAAAGACACGACAACATATTTTTGCAGCAGTAGTATTGTCAGATAATCTGATACGCAGCCATCTTGGGCCCAATTACAGATCTTTTTGGAAGTTCGTACAATTTTTGTATGAATCACCCGACCAGCCTGCGTATGTACTAGTATTTTAGCCTTGTGCATCATCACCTTTAACTTGAAGTGGCTGAATTAGGCCATGATTTAGTGGAAAGGTTAGATTTGAAAATTATAGATCGTAACTGGCGCCTAGTCACCGGGGTTGGGTTTTGGTCAATCTCAGAAATTCATACTTATTAATTAATTCGGTGTAAAGAATACTTCTACATGAGCCCCCTGAAATGATAAGGATATTCAAGATGTAACAGGTACAGACCATATATTTGTAAAAAATTTGATAATTGAGGTGCAACACTAGGTTTGACTGATCTACTGAGGAGGTCGTGCTGTACAAAAGTTGAACATGTAATTACTTTTTGGTTATGTCAACGAGCTTATTAAGAGCGATATAAGTATTCACCAGATAGCTTATATGTACTGCATGCTTTATAGGGTAGTTATGAACGATCTGTATTCATTTGGGGGCATAAGCTCCGTCAGGCTCAAGTCAGTAGACTAGTAAGTTTACCATATATTTGTTTGGCTTGGACAAGATTTTTTTAGATCGGTTCAATTAGGTCTGCTTTAAAATGATCGGAGAGCGGAGGGGAGATCTCTACAGCTGGATCTCTTTGTGTTCAAATTCTGAAACAAGGGTACACTGATAACGTAAAAATCTAATGCAATTATCACCAGCACACAAGAACTTAAACTGGGATGTATTAAAATATGTCGGTTTTTCAAAGAGCATGGTTGCTCCGGAGACTGGGCTCAACTCGATCAATTTTTGTTTCAGATTTTAGATTTCCTGTTAGTTCATGCAGCACTGCTTTAAAATTTATGTGTTTTGAGGTATTTGATTTACCCTATTTGGGAAACGAAAAACTCTTATGTAGAACAAATTTAGTGAAAATTTAAAAGGTAAGATCTACTAAAGTTGAGAAGGAGATACTTGTCAAGTCACCAATATGAAGGCTGTAGTAATCATAAACTATACAATACTCCATAAAGAAGGAGCGAAATATCACAAAAATTGGTTAAAATATTAAGCGAGACGTTTTCCTTTTTGTGAGATTTCACTATTTAAGCGGATTTCCCGATTTAGAGAAAAAGGCAGGTAGTAATGCAACTTAATGCATAAGAGCCGATATTTAAGTTACGCACTGACCAAGTAAATGATAATTAAGATGGGTGCAGACAGTTGACGACCACAGAGAACCACACTTCTTGAAACATTTATTCGAAAGTAATATAGACCTCATTCTATCCAACTTTTTATTTTCACTGCTGGCACACTAATGTATATCTAGAAAAGACATACAAGACGTTTGCTAGAATGGATGTTCAGTTGAAAACACCAAGTCCAAAGATACAATACCCAGTGAAAAGACGGAACAGCTTGTCTTCAAGAACTCTGAAGATGTTTTCTTCTCCATCCCCAATAAGATTATCGAAACGTTCAAAGGCTCCAGCTCCACTACACTTGGATGAACTTACGCCTCCAGCGACTATTCGTAAGAATAGAGTTACTCAACTGGAACCATCTGATGATTTCCTAACATCTATGAAATATAAGATACCTATGGGTTACAACGAACTTGAATCTCCGTTATATAAACATTCAACTAAAGTTAGTTCAAAGAGTCAAAAAAGATCCATTTTGAAAGAGCTTTGTGCAATCTGTGAAGAACCAATCACAACGAGACTTAGTGGAGAGAAAGTGCTAGAGCTTGAATGTAATCATCAGTGTCATTTCAATTGTTATTTATTGTTGTTGAACAAGGAAAACTTGAAAGAATTACCTTTTTGTTCAATTTGCTCGGAATCTGCTAGACCTAAAGATGAAGATATTCTAGAAGAACTATACAACCAGACATTAGTACAGGGTGATAATGGAAAGAGCTCTATCTACAAACCGAAATCAAACTTTCAAAGTTCAACCCCAACAATTGCACAAAAGGCTACATATCTTGCAAGTCCTATTGAAGACTATAGATTACCAGAAGCACCATTCAGTGCATTCAAACCTAATCTCAGTCTCAGTGATGCTTCAACTCCTTATACCCCTGAAGACCAAATGACCAACAATCTTCATGCTAATGGATTCCATTTACCTGGATCCGCTTCCAATAACAGAACAAGTCAATCAACAGGTAAATCCTCGAAGAAGTTGGTAAGTCCTGTGAGAGCACTTACAGAGAAGAACTGCATGAAGAAGTATGATGCTGACGAAATCATCAAACCAAATGTTAATATTATTTCTGAGTTCAACAAACATGTGATCAATGATAATATATCGAAGTATACCATTGCCAATATTGTCAACATTTTCACAAATGAGTTGAACGATAGTGAAGAATCATATCAAAGACAATCTGCCAATGAAGAGAAATTGAAACAACAGATTCATGATTTCATAGTAGGTTTATTAAGACAGAATATCAAAGATTTGAAAGGACTGGATCTTGAAGCGTTATCTGCTTTACAAATGTTTGATTTGGTTGAGATTAGTTTGGATGGTGAGAGTTGGGAATTCGTTCATTTCCTCTTGTTCAAGAATCTTTTGATATTGGTTAATGAAGGGTTTGATGAAATCATTGGTACTGTTCAAATCAGTGAACACTTCACTAATGCTGTCAAGATATCTGAGAATATCGTTCAACTATTCTTCAGTTCAACAACATTACCTGAACTTCAAATAAAATCTGCAAATAAAATCCTTATTGCTAAATGGGAGGATTATCTACAATACAGACTCAGAGATGCTGATTATGTTGTACCATTAATCCAAACAAGTACGAACTTATGGGATATAATCACATCAAATGATGAAACTAACATCAAGATCCCAGATGAGATCATCAAGTTCAATGACCTAACTTCAAAAGGGTTAGACTTACCAATACAATTAATCAAATCCATAATTCCTAAACCACAGAAACTTCCAATGAACTTGGTGATAGCACTTCAGCTTCATAACTACACTGAACTGACAAATGACGAGTACCTGGAGTACTTGAGAACCATTATAAAAAGCTCGTTAGATTCAATTGATGAGAATGATAGACTAGGAGTGGTGTTAATAGGAAGAGATGAATATAGAGCACCAAGTTATACAAAGAATAGTTTTCTTGGTATGATCAACTCCAAATGGGATGGCTGGACTGAATTTATGGATGAGTTAAGAGTATTTGAAGATCCAGAGTATGAAGAGAATATCGATAAGACCGAAGTGTTCAACAAGACATTCGAATCATTGAATAAATTGGTTTCAACAATCCCTGAGAATTTGACAACAAAAGCTATTAACAAGATCTTGATGGTCCATAATGGATGGGGTGAAACGGATGATGTATATGAAGAAGAAAGTTTGAATCAATTGAAGAAAGCGGTTGAGGAATATGATTTCAGTTTACATCAAGTCATTATCAATAAGCGCTATGATACCTTTAATGAAGATATAATTCAGAAAGCTTCTGATATTGATGGTGCTAAGGTATATCATCTTGATAGATTTGATTCATATGAAACATTTGTTCCTCAAGTCTCTAACTGGATTGCAGATTTCAAGAGGGTCTTGATTCCTAAGTTAGGATTGAAGATTGAAGTTGGTGATAAAGAAGTGATGTACTTCAAAAAAGACTCTGTCGATGGTCCAGTTAATGATGATCCATTATATGTATTTGATGTTGAGTTAAGAGACTTGGAAGATGGTTTCTACAAGAGTTTAATCACTGATGTTGAGTTGGATGTTACAAAATTCATAAATACTATGGATGTTGAACCAAAGATAGGCGAGTTCATGGAAGTGCCATTACTAAAAGTGACATATTCATACCTGAACAGATCTGTCACAAAACAATACACAAGCAAGATCTCTATAAACCATGTTGCTGATCAACTAATGACTTTGAAATCACCAATTGAAGCACAGCAGATCTCAGTTTCCAGAGAGAGTAAGTACATGGATATCCCATTACTACCACCATTATCTTCATTCAAGGACTCTATATTTGTCAAGAAGCAGATCGAAATACTTGTTATTCAGGTCTTGACAGATCTTGTGAAAGCTACGAATGATACAGAGAATGCTGAGAATCTTACATCCATTGAAGAGCTGATCACGTTGATCTTCGGAATGATCCGTGGTTGTTCGACTGGATTAGTGGAGTTCTATAAGCAGTCCAAGTTCAGAAAGTACAAGAACTTTACCAACTATGTGAATCAGCTGATCGACAAACTGAACCAGGTGAAGCACAACGAAGTGTTGATGAAAGACCTGATCTACAAACTGCGTCTAGAAGAAGGACTATAACTACTATAAAGGACTATTAACTATAATAAATAATAAGTAATGTTATCTCTGTTTTGTTTGTAATTTGTAGTTTGTAAGTGCGGAGAGCCTGGCCCTAACTTCCAGAAGCTTACAAATATTTTTTCGCGGAACCCTGAACAATAAGGCTCAGCTGACCAATCAGCTGTTCCAAAGTTCCGGTTTTGTCATCATGCTGTATCCGCTCTACGAGATGCTGCCTCAAAGTGCCTAACAAGTGCCTAACTGCTGGCAGATTTGGCAGCGGGATGCCTGTCTGGACTCTAGGCCCATTAGATGAGGTTCTGATTGACAAGTCGTATGTAGCCAGACGTGTTCTCGACCCCGTACC
The DNA here is from genome assembly GCA_030569675.1 of Wickerhamomyces ulmi. Classification (NCBI taxonomy): domain Eukaryota; kingdom Fungi; phylum Ascomycota; class Saccharomycetes; order Phaffomycetales; family Wickerhamomycetaceae; genus Wickerhamomyces; species Wickerhamomyces ulmi. The sequence continues at coordinate 520,002 of JAJMLN010000001.1, forward strand.
AGTCTGGTCATTCTTCTGCAGAACTCCATCTCATTAGTAACTCATTAGGCCTCTTCACTTTGTAATCATGCAACTATTACGCATGGAACCCTCTCAGTCCCTCACCATCATGTGGTAATTAAAGTACATATATAGAGCTGTATCCTCCCTAATATTCACAACATCTTTTCCTTCCATCCTTCTATATCAAACAACATATCTCATAAAGATAGTTAATCAATCAATTATTACTACTTCAGTAATGGCTTCAATCGTTATCAACAGCGCAAAGGCTTCATCCAAGCCAATAAGCAAAAGACTCTGGTTCAGCGTGTTTGCAACTGCATCTGTCATTGGTGGTACTTATTACCTCAATAATAACAACGCTAACAACAACAACACTCCTCAACCATCTTCTTCAAACAACAAGACTTTATTAGCTAGTGCAGCACCATTAGCTGCTTTCTTAGCTGATAAAAAGGATACACATGATCAACAAGAATACCAAAAAGTTTATAATGCAATCGCTTCTAAAATTGCAGAATATGACGGATATGATGAAGGTATTGGTTTTGGTCCAGTATTAGTTAGATTAGCATGGCATCAATCTGGTACATACACCAAGACTCCAAGTTCTGGTTGTCCAGTTCAAAATCTAAAGAATGATGATGGTTCATTTGGTGTTGGTGGTTCATATGGTGGTACCATGAGACATTCAAAAGAAGCAGGCGACCCAGCTAACAATGGGTTAGGAAATGCTAGATGGTTATTAGAACAAGTGAAAAAAGACTTCCCATGGATCTCTCATGGTGATTTATACACTCTAGGTGGTGTTGTTGCAATCCAAGAGATGAGTGGACCAAAAATTGGTTGGAGATCAGGACGTGAAGATTTAGATGCTAAATTTGAACAAACTAATAAATTACCAGATGCTTCCAGAGATGCTAATTATGTTCGTGATTTATTTGCAAGAATGGGATTCAACGATCGTGAAGTTGTCAGTTTAATCGGTGCTCATGCTTTAGGATCTTGTCATGTTGCTGCTCCAGGTTTACCAAATGAAGATGGCGAAGAAGGTCCAAGTACTGGTGCTGGTAGTGGATACACTGGAAGATGGACCGCTTCACCAAATTTCTTTACTAATGAATTTTTCAAATTATTATTAAGTGAAGATTGGAAGATCAAACAATGGGATGGTCCAAAACAATACGTCAACAAAGATGATTTAATGATGTTACCAGCTGATATTGCCTTAGTTGAAGACCCATCATATTTAAAGATTGTTAAACAATATGCCGCTGATCAAGATCTTTTCTTTAAAGACTTCGCTAAAGATTTCCAAAAATTATTAGAATTAGGTATTGATTTCAAGGACAAAAAATCATGGTACTTTAAAACCTTAGAAGAACAAGGCTTATAATATTAATATAATACAACTTATACTGGTTGATATTGCTATCATGATGTCACAGGAAACAAAGTACACACATATGTTATGGCTGTGCTAATACTTATTTATTGATCATATTACTATTAGATTAGACATATTTATATTCAAATAGATATATATTTATTAGATTGCTTTTGGCTGTAGACTGACTAATATTACACCCACTAATTAGGCCATATGATCAGATCCAGGTACATTATAACTCCATAATATTAGTAGCTTATTCATCAATGTGCGTTTAATTGATCAGTAAAAGAAAAGAAACTAGGTTTAAACGATAATTAACGAATAACCGATGCTCGGAAAATACCCGGGAACAAATTGTGGAGCTGAGCGGGCACCGGGCGGTGGTGTCTGGAAGTGTCCCTAAGGCCGCGTCGTTTCTTCTTATTATTGACACCGGCTCTTAGTACTCTCACTAGAGGGACAGCTACTGATAACAGTAGTACTACAGAGTACAGTACTTAGGGAACCGATAGCGCTAAGACGTACACACGACATGCCAAACAGAACCCCATACTGTTGACCTCCGAAGTCCTTAGTATAGTGTACCATAGATACTACACTGTTGAACTATTGATAAACACATCATCGAAGTGAAGCCCTCCTGCCCCACCTTCCCATTCGTCCAGATAAGAGGCCGAGGCACTGATTTGTTCGTCAAACGTTTGTGTTGCCCTTGAGCCTCTTGTCAATCTCTTTCTCTTGTTTTTGTGTGTCATTTAAACGGGTAGTCAAGATGACTCAATTTTTTTTACACAGAAACGGCAGTTTCCCGGTTTTTTCCATAAGAGACACCCAGACACCCTCAATACAGCATACCGTTTAATTGGCCTCAGAGTCAGAAATCAAAAGTTCTGGACAAATTGATATAAATACCCCAGAAAACACCTTTTTTTCCACTGCTCAACTCTAATGTTCAGAAGATTTTTCAGTGAAACACCAAAGATCAAGATGTCCGCTACCCAAAGATTATCCCAATTATCCTCCCACATTTCCTCCTCTTCTAAGGCTCAGTCCTTAGCTCCAGTAAACCCATACAAAATCACCGTTATCGGTTCTGGTAACTGGGGTACAACCATCGCTAAAGTTGTTGCTGAAAATGCTGCTTTAAGACCTCACTTATTCCAACATCAAGTTGACATGTGGGTCTTTGAAGAAAAAATCAACGGTGTTAAATTAACTGAAATCATCAACACCAAACATGAAAATGTTAAATACTTGCCAAACATCAGATTACCAGATAACTTACACGCTGAACCAAGTATCGTCAAAGCCGTCGAAGGCGCTGATTTAATCATCTTCAACATTCCACATCAATTCTTACCAGGTATTGCCAAACAATTAAAAGCTGCTAAAATCAAACCATACGCTAGAGCCATTTCTTGTTTGAAAGGTTTAGAAGTCACAAAAGAAGGTCCAAAATTATTATCTACTTACATCACTGAAAACATTGGTCTTCACTGTGGTGCTTTATCTGGTGCCAACTTGGCTCCAGAAGTTGCTAAAGAAAAATGGTCCGAAACTACTGTTGCTTACAACTTACCATCTGATTTCCAAGGTCATGGTAAAGATATCGATAGAGCTATTTTAAAAGCTGCTTTCCACAGACCATACTTCCACGTTCGTGTTATTGAAGATGTTGCTGGTGTCTCATTAGCCGGTGCTTTGAAAAACGTTGTTGCATTAGGTGTTGGTTTCGTCCAAGGTGTTAACTGGGGTGACAATGCTGCTGCTGCCATTCAAAGATTTGGTTTGAATGAAACCATTAAATTCGCTGAAGTTTTCTTCCCAGGTGAAACTTCTTCTGATACTTTCACAAAAGAATCCGCCGGTGTTGCTGATTTAATCACCACTTGTGCTGGTGGTAGAAACGTCAGAGTTGCTAAACACATGGCCATCACTGGTAAGAGTGCTCAAGAAACCGAAAAAGAATTATTGAACGGTCAATCTGCTCAAGGTATTATCACTGCTAAAGAAGTTCATGAATTATTAGAATTCAAAGGTTTGACTAAAGATTTCCCATTATTCGAAGCTATTTACCAAATCGTTTACGGTACTGAATCCATCGAAAGATTACCAGAATTGATCGAAGATGATGATCTATAAACTTCCCTTTCCATATTCCAACATGATATAGTAACTTTTTATTGAAACTGTTTGTGATCAGTTCGTTTTCTTCATTTCTGTGATCTAGTTATTAGATATAATTTAGATGGGTTTTTGTGAATGCCTTTATGATTAATAAACTATACACCTCACATTAACAAAGCTGTAGACGTTAATTATTTGTATAATTAGTAGATCAGCCAATACTGATTAGTAAGACCCTTTTCTTTTGGCAATTTATCTGTATCTTTATGTGGGTTACGTAATTCTTTATTTACATGCGAGATGCTTATGCAAAATTCCAATTTATATGTGATGGCAAATTAAACCAGTATCTTTTGTATTGGAGATATTAGAAGTGTGGGTCCATCTGTCGGTTACTAGTTCACTCTCAGTGGTAAACAGTCCATAATAGCTAATAATAGTTGCTAGATACACTTGAATAATGACAAGAGCTAGTCGTTCCAATAAGAGAGATGACACTGGAGATGCTTCAAATTCTGATGCTTCGGACTCATTGCCACTAAATGGTGGCGGTTTCATAGTAGATGATCCTGATCTCAAGAAAAGGAAAACTACAAGAGGTACGAGAAGTGCTAAGAAGGCCACGGTGAACTATGCCGAGGATTCAGATTTTGAACCTGAAGAGGTTGAAGTGGTGGATAGACCCAATAGAAAGAGTAGAAAATCAGCCGCTACTGCTAAAAGAAAGCTGAAAGCTTTTGATGATGATTATGACGAATATAATGATGAAGGTGATAGCGATTTCAAGGAAAATGGTGATTTAAATGATGATGACGACGATATCGTTGTGATATCTTCATCGAGATTTTCAAGAAGTGGCAACTCTCAAGATGATCCTATCAGTTTATCTGATTTAGAAGCTGAAGAAGTAGCTGAAATCATAGTGAAAGATGAGGATTCCGACACACCATTATCAGAAACCAAACCTAAGAAGAAACGAGCAGCTCCTAAGAAAAAAGCTCCAAAGAAACCTAAAGCTCCAAAACTTCCATATCATGAACGTATCACTAATAAACTATTTGAGTTCCATGAAGATCTAGTTGATGTTTTTCCTAATCTTGCCAACACCAAGCCAATCGTTCCTGAAAGAGCTCCACAACCAGAAGGAATGGCACTTGACCTTTTACCTTTCCAACAAGAAGGTCTTAACTGGTTATTGAAACAAGAAGCGGGTATTTATAACGGTGGTATTCTTGCAGATGAAATGGGTATGGGTAAAACCATTCAGACCATCGCATTATTCTTAAGCGATAGATCCAAGAGACCAAACCTGGTGGTAGCACCTACTGTTGCCTTAGTCCAATGGAAGAATGAAATAGAACAACATGCTGGTGATAATTTATCTGTCGTTATGTTTCATGGTGCTAATAGAACTCAAGATATGGATGAATTAGCTTCATATGATGTTATCCTAACAACGTATGCTGTTCTGGAGAGTGTTTATAGAAAACAACACTATGGATTCAAGAGGAAAGGTCAAACTGTTAAAGAAACTTCTATATTGCATAGTATCCCATTCTATAGAGTTGTTTTGGATGAAGCTCATAACATCAAAGATCGTCAAAGTAATACTGCAAAGGCAGCCAACATGCTGAATAGTAAGAAAAGATGGTGTTTATCAGGTACACCTTTACAAAACAGAATTGGTGAGATGTACTCTTTGATCAGATTTCTGGATATAGAGCCATTTGGTCAATATTTCTGTACGAGATGTCCTTGCAGATCCAAAAAATGGGCGTTTTCTGATTGGAGACATTGTGATGATTGTGGTCATATGCCTATGCAACATACTAATTTCTTTAATCATTTCATGTTGAAGAATATACAGAAATTCGGTATAGAAGGTGCAGGTTTGACATCATTCCAAAATATTCAATCATTGTTGAAAAATGTTATGCTGAGAAGAACGAAATTGGAAAGAGCAGATGATTTAGGTCTTCCACCAAGAGTTGAGGAGATCAGAAGAGATTTTTTCAATGAAGAAGAAAGAGATCTGTATCAAAGTTTGTATTCTGACTCGAAGAGAAAGTTCAACGAATATGTTGCAGAAGGTGTGGTTTTGAACAATTATGCTAATATCTTCACTTTAATTACAAGAATGAGACAATTAGCTGATCATCCTGATTTAGTGTTGAGAAAAGTTCATTCAAATAAAGATCTACCAGAAGGATTAAGTGGTGTTGTTGTTTGTCAATTATGTGACGATGAGGCTGAAGATCCAATTGAAAGTAAATGTCACCATAAATTCTGTCGTATGTGCATCAAAGAATACAGTGAGAGTTTTGGTGGGATGACTGATAAGTTGGAATGTCCTGTTTGTCATATTGCTTTAAGTATCGATTTACAAGGGCCTGCTATTGAAGTTAATGCTGATAATTTCAAGAAAGGATCTATTGTTAATAGAATCAAAATGGGTGGTGAATGGAGATCTTCTACAAAAATTGAAGCACTGGTAGAGGAACTTTATAAACTGAGAAGTGATAGACAAACCATCAAGTCGATTGTTTTCTCACAATTCACCAGTATGTTAGATCTTGTTGAATGGAGATTGAAAAGAGCAGGATTCCAAACTGTCAAATTACAAGGTTCAATGACTCCAGCTCAAAGAGACAGTACAATCAAACATTTCATGGAAAATGCAAATGTTGAAGTTTTCCTGGTGAGTTTAAAAGCTGGTGGTGTGGCATTAAATTTATGTGAGGCATCTCAAGTGTTTTTGATGGATCCATGGTGGAATCCATCATTAGAAATGCAAGCAGGTGGTAGAATTCATAGAATTGGTCAGTATAGACCTGTGAAAATTACAAGATTTTGTATTGAGGATAGTATTGAGTCAAGAATCATAGAACTTCAGGATAAGAAGGCTGATATGATTAATGCTACTATCAATCATGACGATGCTGCTATCAGTAGATTGACTCCTGATGATCTACAGTTTTTGTTCATGAATTGATCAGCTATAAATATTCACAAGATGAAAATCATATGGGAGTGATCACGGATTTGGGAACTCAAGGAATTAGGCTAAAGTCAAAAAAAGTAATTATGTATTTTTAGATGTTTATATATTTGAGTTATTAGATGGTTACATTACGATTATTCATGAGGTAGACTACGATTATTGATACTCTAAAAATGATTTATTTTGTATATGTGATGGAGACAATTTCTATTATATACTTCTAATTTAGTTGGCACTACCACGAGCACCAGCACCAGAGGTAATTAATTTGAACTGAGTCTCCGATAGTTCAATCTCTGGTAATTTCTCACCTTGACCTTCTGGTTTTGGTAAGAATCCAATCTTGGTCAAGTATGAAATGTAAATTCCTAATCTTTCCTCAGTGATACCTTTACCTTCAGAAACATCAACACCGGTCCATTCTTCATCTTTTTTCAAAGAAATACGAGCATTAGTGTCATCCAAGTATGGAGCTTGAGTGTCATTTGGTAAGTCACCAAGAACGAAATGTAATAATGGATATAGGGCATTATCTTTAGCTTCTTCGATAACATATCTTTCCAAAGCTTTTTTCCATACAATATAGTCTTCTTTCTTCAAGTTGTAACCGTATTTGTTCAAAGCACCAACATATTGAATAAAGTTAACTCTTGGGTTACCAGCGACTTGAACAACGGCTAATTCATCGTCTTTTGGTGGGTTCAGAGCGGCAGCAACAACGATTCTAGCAACATGATCAACTGGAGTCATATTGATGGTGTTATTGATGTTTGGATAAACACCTAATTGAGCACAACCTTTCAAGAAACGTAATAAGAAATCATCAGTGTTTGAAGAACCGGTGTTACTTTCACCAGTGACATAACTTGGTCTGACAATAGCACCTCTTAAACCACGTTCACCAGCACGTCTGATGATGTATTCAGCAGACCATTTACTTTGACCATAACCATCACCTAGACCATAAGCGGCAGCTTGTAAGTCATCAGATTCTGGAATACCTCTTTTACCTTCAGCAACCAATTTATCAGATAATTCAACAAAGTGATCGACATCCATAACTGAAGTTGAGGAAACAAAAGAAAAGTATTTAGCTTTACCAGAAGCTGCCAAGTTCAAAACGTTAATTGTACCAATAACATTAGCATCACGTAGTTTATCATATGGATAAACCCAGTGAACAAGAGCACCGTTATGGATAATCACATCAATTTCATTAGTCAATGATTCCCATGCTTGTTCAGATAAGCCAAAGTTTTCTTTTGATAAATCACCCAAGACAACTTCAATTTTGGATTCAAATTCATCTTTCCAAACACCATAAGTTTGTCCTGCTTGTTTAACTCTTTCAAAACCTTTGACTTTATCAGCTGCACGGGCATGTGCATAGATCTTAATGTTAGCATTACGGTTCAATAAATCACTGATGATGAATGAACCAAGGAAACCAGTAACACCTGTGACGAAGACATTTAGTGGTTCACCTTTAACAATAGGTTTTCTGGATTCATATGATTCTTTTAATAAAGTTTTGGATAGTTCTTGAGCATCTTTGAAATATTCAGCTGGTTTTTCTTCAACAGCATCTTGAGATTCAGAACCTGGCAAGCTGACATCATTACTTGATTTAACACGGTCAACTTCTTTAGCGAAAGCTTTGATGGTTGGGAACTTGAAAATAGTACCTAATGGTAAGTCAATGACGAATTGTTTTCTCAACTCAAAGATCATTCTAGTAGCTAAGATGGAATGACCACCTAGATCGAAGAATGAATCTTCTGGTGAAATACTTGAAGGACGTTGAGGTAAGACACTTAACCATAGATCACGAACTTTAGCTTCAGTTTCAGAGAATTGTGAATCATCTTGATCAACACTAGAGTGTTTAGCAACAATTTCTAATTGAGCAGTAGTTGGGAATGGTAATTTTGGTTTATCAACTTTACCATTTGGATTCAATGGAAGTTTATGGAATGGGACAATGATGGTTGGAATAGCATATGAAGCTAATCTTTTCTTCAAGAAGGTTTTAAGGTCTTTGATCAATAATCTATAACCAACAAGACCAGTGACAACATGGTCATCTTTCTTTTCAATATCATCAATTGGTGATTTGAAAGCATCCAAATCAGCAACATCGTTTTTTGGAACAATGTAAGAGATCAAAGTTGGTTCATTGTTGTGATCTTTACGAACAAGTGTGATGTTTTCACGAACCAAAGGATGTTGAGAGATGTTGGTATCGATTTCACCCAATTCAATACGGAAACCACGGATTTTAACTTGATCATCAGCTCTACCACAACATTCAGTATTACCATCTGGTAAGTAACGACCTAAATCACCGGTTCTGTATAATCTATCTCTTGGACCTTGCCAGAATTGTCTCCATGGTTCATTTTTGTTCAATTTTTCATCTAATTCAACCCATCTAGATTCATCAACATACCAATTTCTGATGAATTTTTCAGCATTTAATTCAGGTAAACCACGGTATCCTTCGGATAAACCAGCAGCACGAACGTAAATTTCACCAACTTCACCAACACCACATGTTTGGGATCTATCATTTCTATTGACGACCAATAATTGGACGTTTAACATACCTTTACCAGCAGGCATGATATCTTTTAATGATTCAAGGAATGTTGGATCTTCAGTTCTTGATTTAACTTCAAAGTATGAAACAGCTCTTTGAGTTTCTGTAGTACCATACATATTAACAATAGCAACGTTTTTAGCTAATGTTTGTAATCTTAAACAATCTCTTTTGGTTAAAATATCACCAACAAAGAAAGCATGATGTAGATCTGGGAATTCAGCAGTAGCTTGAGCAGATAATAATTGACCCATTGCAGGTGTTAAGTGAGTAACAGTAGCACCGTATTTAGACATCCATTCAGCTAATTTACCTGGAGTACCAATATCATCAGCAGTTGGAACTAATAATTGAGCACCCAAGAAAATTGGTGTGAACATATCTCTTTGAATTGGATCATGAGCAATACCTGAAAGCATGGTGAATTTATCCTTTGGACCCAAGTTGAAAGTTTTAGACATCCAATCAAAGTAGTAAGCCAATGAGAAATGTCTTCCCAAAACACCTTTTGGTAAACCTTCAGAACCAGAAGTGAATGATAAAGTAGGGTTGGAATCTGGACCAACTAGGACACCAGTTGGAGTAGCTGGGATATTTTGTAAAACATCACCATTTTCAAGAGAACCACCCAAAATTGAACCATCATCTTGAAGTTCGATTTGTGGAACTCTAGAAATAACATCCAATTCGTTTTTGATGTAATCTTCAACAAGTTGGTCCAAGACACCAGCTTTTTTGATAACAATCAAACCTTTTGGTTTAGCAACTTGTAAGTAGATATTTTGACGAGCTGGTGGGTATGCTGGATCGATAACAGAGAAGGTAGCACCGGCTTTCAAGACACCTAAGACTGAAACCAAAAGATCAACACCTCTGGAGGAGTAAATCATGACAACATCACCTCTTTGGATACCAGTTTTGACCAAGTAGTTACCAACAATGTTTGAAGTTTCATTAATTTGTTTGTAAGTGAACTCTCTTGGTTTCTTTTCTGGGGTTAGGAAACTTGGGGTTTCAATGGCTAAAATACGGTCTGGGAATTTAGCAGCATTTTCTTGGAAGATATCATGAATGGCACCTCTATAGTTAGACCAATCTAGATCAGCAGTTGGATCTGGTAGAACTTCTCTTTGAGATTTGGTGATCAAATTGACTTTGGTGATTTCAATGGAAGGATTGGAGATGACTGATTCAAAGAATGCATTGAACTGTTCACCAAGAATAACTAGACGTTTTTCTTGGTATAGCACAGCATTGTAGTAGACGTCAAATGTACTACCATTCACAAATATGGATAAATCTCTAACAGAACCGTATTCAGATAAAGATTGATGTTCGTTACCATATTGATAACTTAGTCTGAACAATTGTTGTTTAGCTTCAAGACCATTCACTTTTTGAATATGAGCAGATAGTTCATCATAATCGATGGCTCTGGTAACATTAGTGTTATATAGATCTGCAATGGTTTTAACCAACTCTATGAAAGTAGTAGTTGGGGATATGGTTGTTCTTATAACAAATTTTTGACCATTTGGTGAATCGGTTGAGATGACAATGTCATCATCCCCAGTTAATCTGTAGATAAGCACAGCAAACACTGATAAACCAACGATGAATTCATTAGCACCTTCGACTTTAGAAGAGATGGTAGACAATTGAGTTGGAACTTGGAAGCTGTATTTAGACTCAACAACCTTGGTGTGGGTTGGACGTAGGAAATCATGTGGTAACACACTTAGAGTAGGACTACTCAGTAGATCAGTCCAGTATTGTAGAGCTTCACTCATCTTTCTATAGTCAGGTGTTAGTGATGTACTTGAAAGTATCTTTATTGATTATAAGCTATTATAACTCACTAGAAATATATAATAATATGATCAAAAGTTGATCTAAAAGAAAGAAAAGAAGAGAAAGTGATGAGTTTTGATAAGTTTATTCAAGCACTGAATTTATGACTCAGACATAAAAACCAAACCCGCGAAATTTGGGTAGTTTTTCTGGAGTACCAAGAAAACCAAAATGCCCTCGGAAGTGACACGTCGGTCATCTCTAGTAGTCACGTGCATACATCAATATCCGACCACTGGTTGGTTTTGGTATTTTGATGTTGGGAGCGAATATCAACACAGCGGCTAATAACAAATTGGTGGAAAGAGATAGAGAAATAGCTAGTTTTGTTAAGCATCGGCGGCTAGATACACACTTGTTAGGTTAGACACTCGAAGTAACTTATAGCTGGAGTCCCGTTATAACCATAATTCCACAATGTCGCAAAGAAAACTGCTACAAGAAATCGACAAGGTCTTCAAGAAGGTCAAAGAAGGACTTGAAATATTCGATGGATACTACGACAAATTGATGAACTGTGAGTCTCAATCGCAGAAGGAGAAGCTCGAAGGTGACTTGAAAAGAGAAATTAAGAAGCTTCAAAGACAAAGAGATCAAATTAAAAACTGGTTGAGTGGTAATGAAGTGAAAGACAAGAAACAGCTACTTGAGAATAGGAAACTGATTGAGAATGCGATGGAACGATTCAAAGTAGTCGAGAAGAACATGAAAACCAAAGCTTTCTCCAAAGAAGGGTTGAGCATGGAAAGAATAGATCCAAAGGAGAAAGAAAAGAATGAAACATCAGATTTCTTACATCAAATGCTGGAAGAACTAGAAAGACAATGTGAGAAACACGAAGCATCAATTGATCTGGTTCACAGTTCCAGTAAGAAAGGTAAGAAATTAGGGATCGCTCAACAAAATGAGGTTAATGAATTACAAGAAAAACTAGATAGACATCACTGGCATCAGGAGAAATTAGAACAAATCCTAAGATTCTTAGCCAATGATGATATAGAATGTGAACAAGTTAACAATCTACAAGAAGAAATCAAATATTACGTGGAGAATAACGAAGATGTTGATTTCATGGAAGATGATACAATTTATGATGAATTAGGATTAGAAGATGCAGAAGAAGCTTATGGTAACATTGGTGACTTCCCTCAAGCTAATGCTGCTCAAGATGAAGAAGAGGAACAACAACAACAACAACAGCAACAACAACAAAATCAGAAACAAGTGGATTCAACTTCGAATAATACACCAAAGAAAGGATCATTTGTTTCACTTCCATCAGCACAATCCATACAACAGAATAATACCTCTGCTGTTTCCACTCCTCAATCTAAACCACCAGGATTACAACCACAATCACAACAATCACAGCAAACGCATTCTGTTTCCACCCCTGTATTATCAGCTTCATCCATAGGAACAACCAATCTGAAACCTTCAGTTGCACCAAAGCCAGTATTGAATTATTCTTCAGTTGTGAGTGCTGGTGTTTCAGCATCTAATCATGGTACACCATCAATACAATCTGCACAATTAGCTTCAGCACCTGCTAAGGTTGCAACTTCATCAGCCAATGTGACACCATCACCAGTCCTAAGTTCTGCTAAAGTTGTCAATAATGATCAAAGTTCAGAAACCAATGTTCGAGAATCTACCCAATCTCCAATTACAAGTAGTAATAAAAGTGATAATGAGAATGAAACTAATGAACAAAAAGATCCTTCATCAATTTTATCTGATTTATTACCGAATTTTGAGAAATTAAAACAACAAATAACCAAACCTGTTCCATTTGAAGATATTTCCAAAATTTTAGAAAATTCATTATTAAATTGTCCAGATTCGTTAGATGCTGAAAAACCTAAAGTTTATGAACCAGAAACTCCACATCCAACTTCTATTCATTATCCACAAGAACCAACACCTGAATTATTTTATCCTTCAATTCTTGGTAAATTGGATCTAAGTACTTTATTTTTCAATTTTTATTATCGTCAAAATGAATATATTCAAATCTTAAGTGCAAGAGAATTAGTTAAAAAGGGATGGCAATTTGATAAATTAAGTTCAAAATGGTTTCAAAAAATTGAAGAAATTCAACCACCAAGTGTTGTTAATGATCAAGTTTTAAGTACAGCTGAAAAGAAAATCGCTTGGAAATATTTTGATAATGAAGGTGTTTGGTTACCACGTCGTAAAGATGATTTTGATATTAATGCTGTTCAATTAGAAACTTCATTCTAAAGTTTCCAGACTCTCTACATACGTCATCAATACAAACCCATTTTTAATCTGTTCTATTCTAACATCTAACTATACGTAGACTTATATAACCTTATAACCATACACAATGTACTATAAGTCAGTTTAATAGTGATCATCATAACTCCCTTTTCAAAAACTCTTCACTGAAATATTTAATCTGTTGGAAATTATATTCAAACCCATCATCACCACCATAATATGGATCATCCACTATTTTTCTATACTTCCCATCTGTATTCCATTCCCCAAACAACTGAACATCAACTTTAGAATCTTTAGGACGTAATCTTTGTAAATTGGCCTTGTTTGCCTCATCCATACAGATGATATAATCAAATTCTTTAAAATGTTTACTTCTGATTTGTTGTGCTCTATGATCAACAGGAACATTGTGGGCACGACATGTCGCTACTGATCTTGAATCTGGGGTTTCTCCAACATGATATCCTGCTGTGCCGAATGATTCGATCTTGTTGAATCTATGATTCAGGTGTTGATCTTTAACAGTGGCTTTGAAGACGGCTTCGGCCATTGGTGAACGACAGATATTGCCTAGACAGACGAACGCAACGGAGATTTTGTGATCTGAAAACATGATCTTATCAATTTATTCAGATGTGGTTGGTGTAATTGATTTTGTGATGATTTATTTGATTTATTGTTTTTTGTGTTTTACGCTTTGCTATAGAAAAAGGTCATGAGCACTGAAATTTATAGCGATGTCATACATAGTACTTACAAGAGACAGATGTGAAACATTTCGACGAGCAGACTATATTCTTTAGTACAGTAATAGTCACTAAAAGAGTCATTTGAAAGTTTTATAAGGATGCACTACAACAATAAATCTAAAATCAAACTGATATAACATAATTAACAAAACTCCACAGATCAAGGCTAGAAATTGAATCAATCACCATCAACATATTATTATTTGTGTGTTGTTTGTTTAATAGTGAATAGAGTCAAAAGCTTTGTTCAATGGAGATCTAACTTTAGTACCTTCGTAGAATTTAATAGTTTTAGTGGCTCTTTCAGCGATACCTTCTGGGGTGAATTCAAAGAATTTGTAAACATCATCACCTTTACCAGAAGCACCAAATCTGTTAATACCAAATTGTTCATGAGAGTATTTACCCCAACCGATGGTAGATAAGACTTCAACAGATAAGATTGGAACACCATCTGGTAAGACACTTAATTTATATTCTTTAGATTGAGAATCAAAAGTATGAGTATCTGGTAAAGAAACAACTCTAGCGTTGTAACCTTGATCTTTCAAAACTTTAGCAGCGTTAACACTGATACCAACTTCAGAACCGGTAGAAACAATGATAACATCTGGGTTTTCAACATCACGCAAGACGTAACCACCTTTAGCAGCTTTTTCAATAGAAGAACCTTCTAATTGTGGCAAGTTTTGTCTAGATAAAGCAATAACAGCTGGGGTGTGTTTAGAGTTCAAAGCAACTTTGTAAGCAGCAGAGGTTTCATTACCATCAGCTGGTCTCCAAACTTGTAAGTTTGGAATAGCTCTGAAATGAGCTAAAGTTTCAATAGGTTGATGGGTTGGACCATCTTCACCTAAACCGATGGAATCATGGGTAGCAACCCAAATAACTGGATGACCAGATAAAGCAGATAATCTTAAAGCACCGGCAGCATAAGAAACAAAGTTTAAGAAAGTACCACCGTATGGTTTGAAGTTAGCACCATAAGCGGCAATACCATTTAGGATAGCACCCATACCGTGTTCACGAACACCATATCTGATGTAACGACCACTGTAAGAACCGATTCCGGAATCATCTGGTTGGAAATCAGTAGCTTCTTTAGTTCTGGTCAAGTTTGAACCAGTTAAATCAGCAGAACCACCAATTAATTCTGGGATTGAATCAAAGATGGATTCCAACAAGATTTCAGATAATTTTCTTGAAGCAACAGCTTTATCTTCTGGAGTGTAAGTTGGTAATTTTGATTCCCAACCAGCTGGTAATTCACCTTTTAATCTTCTTTCAATTTCAGCACCTTCAGTTGGGTATTTTTCTTTGTAAGAAGCAAATAGAGCATTCCATTCTTCTTCAGCTTTAGCACCTGGAGTTAAAGTTTCCTTTTGGTAATAATCGTAAACTTCTTGTGGAACAGCAAAAGTTTCTTCTGGGTTGAAACCTAATTTTTCTTTCAATTGTTTGATATCATCAGCTTTTAATGGAGCACCATGAACAGAGTGAGTACCTTGTTGTAAAGAACCGTAACCAATGATGGTGGTTAATCTGATCAAAGTTGGTTTATCGGATTTTTTAGCAGCTTCTAAAGCTTTGTTGATGGCATCTAAATCGTTGTTACCATCAACAACGTGAACAACGTTCCAGCCGTAAGATTCGTATCTTTTGTTGACATCTTCAGTGAAGGAGACGTTGGTGTCACCATCAATGGTGATGTGGTTATCATCGTAGAAAGCAATCAAGTTGTTTAATTTCAAATGACCAGCAAGGGAAGAAGCTTCAGAAGAAACACCTTCTTGTAAACAACCATCACCCAAGATAGCATAGGTGTAGTTATCAGATAAGGTGAAACCTGGTTTGTTGTATCTTGCGGCGAATTGTTTTTGAGCAATGGCTAAACCAACAGCGTTAGAAATACCTTGACCTAATGGACCGGTGGTGACTTCAATACCTGGAGTTTCATTTTCTGGATGACCTGGAGTTTTAGAACCAATTTGTCTGAAATGTTTCAAATCATCAATTGATAATGGGTAACCGAATAGGTGTAATAAAGAGTATAGTAAAGCAACAGAGTGACCGTTAGATAAAACAAAACGATCTCTGTTAATCCAATCTGGGTTTTTTGGGTTGAATCTAGATTGTTTCCAGATGGCATGAGCAACAGTAGCTAAACCTAATGGAGCACCTGGGTGACCAGAGTTTGCGGCAGCGACTTGGTCAACAGACAAAAGTTTGATGGTGCTGATAGCTAATTCTTCGACGTTTGACATTGTGTTTTGTGTTGTAAAAGGTTCTAAAGTAATTGATTACTTTTGATGGAGAAGGAATTGTTCAAGCCGAAAGGAATTTGAAGGATGTGGCAATTTATTTGTTTTTATACGGTTCGCACTAATTTCAACAATTTTTTTTTTCTTCGTTGTTCCGTTCGCGTTTTTTGCGGGAGACCATCTACCGGGTCCTTCTTTTAGCTATAGACAGAATAGACAGAGGCAGAGACAGGTAAACGAGGGTGGCATCAGAAGGTGATGCTCATTGGACATTGACAATTGGCCATTGGAACAGTTAACAGTTGACACTACTCTATATTTTACTATTTTATTTGATGTTTTCTTAATTGTAGTTAATGTGGTTATACTACTACAAATGGATGGATCAGTATGCTCCATATCCATATACATACTACATAGTCAAAGTACCTCATCGGTGTGATCGCATCCAGTGCACAACGGCGAAGTTATTAAATTAATTAAGCCGTAATTGCCCCTGTGATCACACATATAGTCACTAGATTACCCCAAGGTACACTCACACTAACACTCACACTGTATACTTGTATACTCATCTTATACTATTCTTACTAAGTAAGTAATTACTTACTAATTTGTGCTTAATGTGTGTAAATCAAGCAACTCTGAAAGGTACTGGTCAGGGCACACAACTGCTTACATAATGACACAACATCACGTGTTCTGATCACTTCAACGTTCGCCCTTCCCGGTTCCAGTAATTTTCGCGGGTGATATATTTGTTTGTATTTGATAATGTACTGTGTCTATAACTATATCCATATCACAAGTCTAAGCTTGTCTAAGCCTGAACAATAAAAGTCTTGTACGTGAGAATAAATCATATAAGATGGCATTCCAATTCAGTACAAAGGAAGTGTCAATTGATGAGATTCCCAAGGATACCTCAGAGTTCATCAAGCAAGCAGATGCATTTGTGGAGGAGATCACCGTGAAGTGGAAAAAGGTCAAGACATACAACTATAAGTTAGATAATGGTGTCAAATCACCTGTAACAACATATGGTCAAACCATTAATGGAGAATACTGGTTAGCAAGAACAAGTGTTACTAGCTCTTCTCAAACATCATTTGAACAATTTTCAAAGTATTTATTCGGTACTGATGAAAACGGAGATGTTAAGGACTTGTTTGAGCACACTAGAATCGAAGTCCAACATTCAAAAGTATTAGATAAATGGGAACCTATCCCATTGGAACAATTCAAAGGGTATGATTCATTAGAGGATAAAGAACATCTGAAGAACTGGTGTTGTCAGAAAGTGTTTTATGAACTAGGAGCACCATTGACTACCCGTGAATTCAACCAGTTCATGTTAATCATTCCAGAGAAACAGAGTCCAGTTGCGAAGAGTGCGTATATCGTCCAACTAGTTGCTGCTACACCAGTTGAAAGTGGGAATGTGCGCGGTGTTTACGTGAGCATTGAGCGTATCAGGCAATTGGACAATGGGGACACCGAGTGGACGATGTGTACGTCCAGTGACAGCGGTGGGAACGTTCCCAAGTGGCTGCAGAACTCGATGATCTCAAAGAGTGTCAGTGGCGATGTGCCTGGCTTTCTGAACTGGGTGGCTACTAAATAAGGTAAATAGTTCGAACTCCGAGAAACAGACCCACTTTAACAATAAAATTAAATATTTAAATATTAAATAGCTCAAATTGAGTTGTACAAAAGCGGAGTATTTCTGTCAAGTGGCCGGGTAAATCGATTTGACACATAGTGACAGAATTTGGAAACCCTGTTTAAACTCTCAGACCATTAATTAACTTATACTAAGTGGAGGTGAATGACCCTGTGAGCTCACCACTCAACTTTGTTCCTTTGTTCCATGAGTAAAGAGTGGTATCGGAGTACACTCTTTCAAACAACCAATCACTCGAGATTTGTGCCGTTTCTCATGTTTCTCAAGGCTTCTTTCTTTACCAAATGATGGGGTAATTCTGATTACCGGAGTACTATCACTTTCAATCGCTGTCCATAAGCATGTTATAGCCCCATACTAACCAGTACTACTCTCCTTTATGTTTATGTATGTGACACTCTCGGAGTTTCTTACTTGTCACTTTTGTCATGTCATTTAGCTGATCTTTTTACCCAACTACCCAAAACTACCCAGACCACCCAGTGTCAATTGCTTTCACCTGCCCCAGTGTATAAATACACACCATCTTCACCATCAATTCCCACTCCCATCTAAGCCCAATTGAATCAATTCAATAACTTTTCTCATAATGTTAAGAACTTCTCTAAGATTAAACAATCCTACAACTACAGCTTTAAGACCTAATTTCATCAGAACATTAGCCACTGCTCCTTCAATTCCAAAGACTCAAAAAGCCATCATCTTTTATGAAAACAATGGTCCATTGAAATACGAAGACATTCCAGTTCCTGAACCAAAACCAAATGAAATCTTGGTCAATGTTAAATACTCTGGTGTTTGTCATACCGATTTACACGCTTGGAAAGGGGATTGGCCATTACCTACAAAATTACCATTAGTTGGTGGTCATGAAGGTGCTGGTATTGTTGTTGCTAAAGGTTCTGAAGTTAAAAATTTCGAAATTGGTGATTATGCAGGTATAAAATGGTTGAATGGTTCATGTATGTCTTGTGAATTTTGTGAGAATGCATTTGAATCAAATTGTGAATCTGCTGATTTATCAGGTTATACTCATGATGGTTCTTTCCAACAATATGCTACTGCTGATGCTGTCCAAGCTGCTCATATCCCACAAGGTACTGATTTAGCTGGGGTTTCTCCAATCTTGTGTGCTGGTATCACCGTTTATAAAGCTTTGAAGAATGCTCATTTGAAAGCTGGTGATTGGGTTGCTATTTCCGGTGCTGGTGGTGGTTTAGGTTCTTTGGCTGTTCAATATGCAAAAGCTATGGGTTACAGAGTTATTGGTATTGATGCTGGTGAAAAAGCTGAATTGGCTAAATCTTTAGGTGCTGAAGAATTTGTTGATTTTAAAACTTCAAAGAATTTAGTTGAAGAAATTAAAGAAAAGACTAAAGGTGGTCCTCATGGTGTTATCAATGTTTCTGTTTCAGATGCTGCTATTACTCAATCAACTCAATTTGTTAGATCAACAGGTTCTGTTGTTTTAGTTGGGTTACCACCATCTTCAGTTGTTCATTCTGATGTTTTTAACCATGTTATTAAATCAATCAAGATTGTTGGTTCTTATGTTGGTAATAGAGCTGATTCAAGAGAAGCTATTGAATTCTTTACAAGAGGTTTGGTTAAATCTCCAATTAAAGTTGTTGGTTTATCTGAATTACCTGAAGTTTATGAATTGATGGAACAAGGTAAAATCTTGGGTAGATATGTTGTTGATACCTCTAAATGATTTATAATCCACCAGCTGTTGATCAAGATACTGGTTATCTTTGATTATATTATGATCAAATTATCTCATTATGCAAGAAATTAAACACATTGAAAATGTTATGACATTGACATTTATACTTATATCAATGTAGTCTTACTGACCTTTGGCCTATAATGAGGATCATGTGAATGTGTATGAGTGTAAAGACTTAACAAAAGAATACATATCGCTTAACAAACGTTTACTATGATATACGGGAATGTAAAAACTCATTATAAAAGATTAAGTCTAGTTTCATAAAAGCATTATTTATATATAAGTATATCTTTAAATGATCCCGTTTCAACGATTATCATGTTTATTTAAGATTATGTTCAATTTGTTCAATTGGGATAGGATAACAGAGTTTCAAAATTGATTAAATCAACATATCAACATATCAACAAATCAATAAATCGACAAATGAATGAATGTAGATACAAAATTAATATACCACATAACGTCCCTATTGTTGTCAATTTCTAAAAGGGGTAAATCAAACATCAAATTTCAACCAATCTAAATCATTAAACCCAGAATCTTCCATAATCATATCATTATCTTCATTCAACCCCGTCATTCCAAATTTCTCAAATTTTAAATCATTCCCTTCACCATGTTCACCATTATTATTGCCAGTACCAGTACCAGGACCATTAACACTCAAGTTACTAAACCCTCTTTGTTCAATTTTCAAAAAATCAGAATTGGTCTTTAAATCATCACCAATTGAATTACTTATAGTATGTGTTCCTGTTGATGAACCGGCAGTTGTGGTGGAGTTACTTGTGGTTGTTGTTATGAAACTGTTACTACCACTTCCATTTATGAATCCAGAGTGTTGATTAGTGTTGGTGTTTGTTGTCATTGGACTTAGACCTGTCAAGACTGAATTATCAAAATTATTGTTGAAATTGTTCCATGAGGATGAAGTTGACAAATTATTACCATTTGTATTGTTCATTGTGAAATTTGAATTAGTCAATGAATTCTTTGGTTGTTGTTGCTGTTGTTGGAAATTTTGTGGGATTCTCTTAGAATTAAAAGATTGCGTTAAATTTGTTGAACTGGTGGCTGTTGGTAAGGAGCTTGAAATGGGTATACTCAATATTGATGGATTATAAATATATGAAGATGATGATAATGAAGGTGATATTGGTGAAGGCATAGTCACAGGACTTGGTGTGTTGATTTGTGATGAAAAATGATCAGCTGGGGAATTACCTATAGATGAAGGATTTCTAACTTTAGGTTTAATATTTGTGATTGTGGTTGGTGTTGAAGCTGATGAAGTGGTATTAGGTTTAGGTAAAATTGGAACATTCTTATAACGTTGTTGTTGCTGTTGCTGTTGTTGTAGATTTTGTGGATTAGATGAGTGACCATGAGAATTTGTTGTAGAATTTGTTGGTGAGTTTGGTGAGTTGGAGTTGGAAATTGGGGTATACATTGAAATGTTTTTCTCAAGACTTGACAACACTTTCTTTTCATTATTAACACTGACTGATGATCTTCTTGAATTTCTCTTTTTAATAACGTCAGTTTTCAGTGATAATGGTCTCATTGTACCATGTAATTTTTGAAATAAACCACATGCATTACAAAGTGTATTACCTTCAGTATCTCTTCTCCAAAGTGGGGTCTTTTGAGTATGACAGTTGAAACATTCAGTATTACCATTTGAAGCAGTTGAAACAGCTTTCTTCTTATGGAGTGCAGAAGTAGAAGATGATAGTTGTGAAATGGATGTATAAGAAGAGGATCTAGCATTGAAAGAGGATGACATTGAAGAAGTTGTTTGTTGATGAGAACTACGTCTCTGTATCTGTTGTGGTTTTATGGAAATGTTGACTGATGAAGATTGTGATTGTGATTGTGGTTTAGGTTGAAGTTGTTGATGTTGATGGTGATGTTGAGACTGTTGGGGTAGTTGAGGTTGTTGAAACTCATTATGTTGTGCTTTTTGGTTGTTTGAAAGGTTATATGTCCAAGACATATCTATTTCACCATTTTGGTGGTTAGCTTGACTTATTATACCTTTAGTTAAATTAGAAGTTTTGATAGTGGAAGCACTTGATGAATTTGAGCTTGAGTTCTTTATTATAGTTTGAGGGTTTGTTGTGGAATTCAATGAAGATGGGTTTGAATTCTTTATTAGTGTAGAGCCATACGAACTTGTACTCTCCACACTTTGTTTGTTTGAGTCCACACTAGAAGGACTTATTGAAGAGTCTAGAGAAGAAGGAGTTGTAGCAATAGTGGGTCTATGCACATTGTTTGAATCATTTGTTACTATCTGAGTAGCAGTAGCAGTAGCCGTAGCAGGTGCACCTGATGTTCCATTGTTTTTTGAATGTTGAACATTCTTACAAGTTTCTCTCAAGGCTCTGTTGTCTATTCTGGGTTGAAGTACCAGAAGCCTTTTAGCAGCAGAGTATATGTCCCAAATGGATGGTTGTGGTTCCATTGTTTTCATTATACTGTTGTGATTAAGTGGGATGTAGACGACTTAAAATAGCTGAATTTGAGTCTTTGTGTGTGAGGGTCTGAGAACAATGACGTTGATTCAGAGGGTAAAACAAAGAGCAACCAAAACGGGTCTAAAGTTGTTTGTATTGTTGGTAAAAAGGAGTTAGCAGAACACTGAATAGCAGAAGGAGTGAACAAGGGTATTGTGAAAGTGTGACTGTGTGTTAAATTAGCAGTTGTTTGGTGTGTTTTCGCTGTCTTTGTTTGTTTGTAAGGAGCCGCCAGTTAATTTTCCTATTTTCTATTTTCTTTTCTATTTTCTTTTTTTTCTCTTTATTAAAGAAAAAAAAAAAACGAACAGCGCTTAAAAAAAACAGAAGATCTTTTTTTGATTTTGATTGACAGTGGAGTTAGAATTAATTTAATTAGGCTGTTTAACTTATATAAGAATTAAACCCTTTTTAGAATAGTGCTTTTGTCCGAAACAGTGAGTGTTTTAAGAGTGGTGATTAGTAATTATTAGTGTGTAATAAGTAGTGTATTACTGTCTATTGACCACTAGAGTATATGTTAGTCTAGTATATAACAGTAACTGCCCCTCTCTTCAAATACGAATGTGTCCACTTAATTCTTCTGTTATTAGTCACTTTCATTTTGCACTTTAATTTAAATTTTAATAGTACGATGGGCGGGTCCGTACCGTTTTACGGTTAATCCCGGCGGGGTTTGACACTTGGAGAAATGTCACGTGAATGTCACATGACTACCACATGAGACTACATTTCTTATAACACTCTAACAAACAAAAGGTCTTTATAAAAGAATATATAAACTAGAAAGGAAAAGGAAAATAAAGGGAATTATAAAATGTCATACTGGTATTCGTATCCGTATTCGTATTCGTTAGCATTAGCGTCGTAAGTTAACAAAATCACACAATAGGAATAATTAACAAATATCTAACAAATATGGTCAATATCAACTACTCAACTTCTTATTTGGTTTCAAAAGTTCAAAACTGCATAATAACCCGGTATCAACACTCATCACCGCACCCCAATTATTAAATTCTCCACAATAATTAGGTGCACTGAAAACAGTAACCAACTTCTTTTTAGCAAAAAATTCATATCCATCTTCAACAACCATATGACCTCTAATAATTAAATCAAATTTAAATCTTCTATTGAAATTTTCAACAACTTTCTTACCAAAAACATATGATACTCCTCGATCACTTTCTGACCAATCTTGTGTACTTGAATCTGGATCGGACCATAATAAATCTGCTAATAATCCTGATTCTGGAATATCGGTTGGTCTTTGAATATCTTCAATTTGTTTTAAATCATTCAAATTTGGTGATAACCCACCATGTACACAAAAGATCTTTCCACTGATCACTGCTGCAATTGGTAAAGTATTGAAAACATCAACAAATAATTTCCAGGTTTTAACGTTCAATCTTCTTTTACATTCATCATAAAACCCATAAATCTTGGAAACATTTGCTGATTCATGATTCCCTCTCAACATGAAGAAATTTTCTGGGTATTTGATTTTGAAACATAACATTAATAAAATGGTTTCTAAAGATTGTTTACCACGATCAACGTAATCCCCTAAAAATAAATAATTTGAATGGGGTGGTAATCCACTAAGTTTCAAAATTCTTAATAGATCATTAAACTGTCCATGAATATCACCAACAACTTTAACTGGTGCACTTAGTTGTAATAAACTTGGTTGATCTAAAAAGATTTCACGAGCTCTTGAGCAAATCATTTGGATTTCTTTAGGACTAATGAAAAAATTTGAACTGGAATTTGGTGAATGTTTACCTTGTAAAATTGGGGAAGTATTATTAGAATGATTATTGGCATTCAATAGTTTATCAATAAGACTATCAATATCCAGAGAATGTTTTCTTCTAGTTTTTGATGATGATGATCCTAATAATTTCTTTGGTTCTTCAACTATTGGTGGCAAGTTATTATAAATTGGGGAAATTGATAATGAACTTGATGTGGATGATCCAATAGTAAACAGATCGCTAAAAGAACTGGAGATTTCAGTATCAGTAACAACATTCAATGAGCTTGAGTTTTTAGAGGTATTGATAGGTGCTGAACTGGAGTTGTTGTTCTTGAAAGGAATAGGGGATGATGGTTGTTGTTGATGCTGTTTGATTTTTGAGGATGAAAGAGCCTGCGCCATCGACATGTTGATTTCAAAGTCTAGGGAATCAACAGTGTCTCCCTCATTTAACGTGTCATCTGAGCTGTTATTGTGGTTTGTAGAACTAGGGTTGGTATTATCTGACACGTAACTGAAATGTCTATTTGTATTAGTAATTACTCTTTTTTGTAATTTGTTCTTGTAAGCCAAATTCTTAGATTTGACAGGTGTGGTCGTCTTATGACTTTGACCTTGATTATGATTTATATAGGAAGGAAACTTCCTATCATCAGGCTCAGGCTCCGAATTTGGAACCGTTGATGATGTAGTTGTGGAGTTTAGTGTTCCCACACTATTTGAGGACGTGGGCGCGGCATTACTCTTAGAGGGGCTATTTCCCATTACTTGTTTCTATGAAAAACTTTGGAAGCAGTAAGAAGTTGGTATTTGTGACCGAATGAAATTCGAGTGGAAACTGAACAGTGTTTGTTGTTAGTGTTGTTATCTTTTAAAAGGGGTTGACGATACAAGTTTTGTTAAAATTTGTGGTCATAATTTTTCGTTGGGTTTTGCTGAAGTAAGCAGGTCACGTGCACTCGAGAAAGAAAAAGAAAGTAAAGAAAACACAGCCGGGTAACAGAAGCTCATAGATAAGCACTTCTGTATCAGAGGTTATATAGTTGGGTGTTATAACTTACAAAACACAGCATTAGCTTGATGGTGTGCCTTTGTCACACTGATATAACGCTTCGAGATGTTGTCGAAGATTAACACTAATGATCCGCGTTGATATTAATACACGATGTTTCCATCAGAAATGAGTTGGTTTCCTCATTATAGACAGACCTACTTAGGAAGAATAAGTAGCTGTTTAGAGTTATATCCCAAAGGCACGCCAAAATACTTACTCAAAAGGGTAATAAAATATATATCTTGCCTTATGCATAGTTAGCGTTCCTTTTCTCTAGTCACTATTCTATTCAAGTATCAACTCATGTATTAGTTGGTACCGGTGGTGGAATCTCTTGTCAACTAGCCGTACACCCCCGGAATATTAGCAAAGCCTCATATATAGGCAGATTAAACCCTTATTATACTACTGAGATGGTCAACTGACTCTAGATTTACCTATGAGCTTACCAAATCATCATCAGTTAGTTGATAGTTTGAATTAAAGAACAATATGGGGTGTCTCACAAGTCTAGAAGCTGCGTTCCTGATTTTCATTCTTTGTAGTTACAGAGCTGTGATCTGCAATAGTGATTTATGAGTGTTATTACACCATAGCCTTCGACTAATTGCAACAGCTACATTTCTTTTCTAGATCCAGTTGCAAAAGAGAATGGAATAGTTCCCTTTGAGTTACTGAAGCGACCTCAGGGGTAACATTCTAATTACATGCGTTGTAGATATCGTTAAAACCTATACGTTCTTCAACGTTTACACGATTCAAGATTTACCATTATCTCGTGATTTACTTGATTGTTGACGTTATATCTTGATCAAATAACTATAGTGATGCAACACCAGATCGTCGATCAAACACATGGTAAGGGGTTGGGTTGCTTCTTGTTTGACTCTTAAGGCGATGATACAAAAGGTTGCTATGAATAGTAGCTAATATTGATATCAAAGACGGATACTAACAGAAGATGGTGTGTTCCAAGACATCCAATATCTAGAGAGGAACCTTATGAGTGGTTTGTAGCTCGTGTTTAGTACTATCTCAAAGGTTGTCGTAGTGATTAAACTTTTGAATTGTGACACATTATAAGCTTTCAATTACGGTGTAAGATCAGAGCTTATAAGCCGTAATCAGTCGATCAATGCAAGAACAGAGAATTAAGTTAACATTCTATGACCGACTAAGTTATACAGCTTGACTCAAAATGAAAAAGCTTGAGTTTATAAAGCTCCCTCCCATGATTTTAGGTAATACATACTCCTGCTTATTACTAGTGCGTTCTTGAGATAATTATGTAGATCGACGCACGTTTAAAGATCTTGCTTCAGATCTATATCAGACCATCCTTAGAGTTGGTTTCTAATCCGCGTGTGAATATTACTCCTTATTCCTAAAATAGAAGCCCCCAGCCATCACTGGCATGACCAGTCTCAATGAGGTATGTGATCTGATCTCGATAATTTACTCGCCCCTTTGAAGTTTTTGTGAAGTGTGTATCTTTAATTTCTGTTGAGATGTTATTATTTCGGAAAGCTTACAAATTAGTAAGAACAATTACCGGATCGCACCATCATGAAAGAAAATAACGAGTAGCGGTTTGTACTGTACAACACAATAGTTTGGTATCTTGGACACTGCGAAGCCGATCTATCCAACAGACGCCTTTGTGTAGAGTTATGCTGGTACTGTACCAATGTGCACACGGAGGAATTACTTACATTATTATTAGGGAGAAGATGGGCAGCTGACGTAGCTCACACATAGTCCTACTCTTAGCTTCATAATACTCCAAGAAAGGGGACCATATATGATCAAAGAGCCCAGAATGGATTAGTTCAGTTCTTCCATAATATCTATACGAAGCTTATTCATTCGATGTCTGATCTCTTAGCAACCAATAGTGGCAGTCAATGACGTTGATTGAGTAGCATCAATATGAATCTGGACGATTATGGACCAAATTGAGGTGTACGGGGCCTAGAGTTAGGAAATGATTTGATAATTGTGCCATAAACTTAACAAAGGCACGCTGTACGCGTAAGTAGGCGCAGACTAAAGATTGTTGAATCTAACCAGATGGCTTGCTATACCCATTTCAAGCTCCATATTGAGCCATGTTTTGAATTACCCAATTCGGGCTCTAATTAAATTATGTGCACCGTGTGATCAAACGTCTACAAAACAAATTGCTTGCAGTACAATCCTTCTACAATCTACATTCTACAGTCACCTATACTTGATTAATAGCCACATGGTTATACTCAACATCACCAACTGTTAATTGTGTCTCATCGGGTTTAGCTTAGTCAGTATTTCATGTCTGTGTGGAAGAATATTGCATTATGTCTATCAACGATCACAGAGTACCAAACCATTAAGTCAATATAGCAGAAAAGCCTTAAGATCTCAAGGAGGCGTCCAGAATGCCTAGCCGCCTTGATAATAATTCTTCGAAGGAATGGTATAAAGTCCCGAAGCTTACAGGTCACAACTCCACCCTTTGCCTGAAGAGTGAAGACCATCAGTATGAACTGAGCCATCCCCAGTCCTGTAAGCGCACCTTGCTGTGTTGGAACGGGTTCTTAGCTCCCCTATCTTTCCCATCTCTGCAGCATTACCTGCAAGTCTCAGCGATGCCATCAATAACGCATGTACACAACTCATCACTCAACCGTCAAACACTCAGTCCTGCACAAATTAATAGAAGTCCAGATCTAAACAGCCTGCAGATCAGGGCTCAGATCAAAATATCCAGAATAGGACCTTAAGCTCAAAACCAACCTTCTAGGTGTGGTGACTCGTGGCTTCTTGTTCTATACTTGGTTGCTTATTGCATAACACATTGGGTGCCTGTCTTCAACCAGCACAGTTATTATTACTCAATGCGTACAACGTGCATGCCTCTTGGTCGTACATATGGTGATATTACTCGTATTTTAGAATGTTGAGTGATTCTTGAAGGTTGGGTTGACTTATCTTATAAAGAGCTGGTTCTTTCCTTTTGATTATATACAATTTGAGGTTTCAAGGCACACTCACACACCTACAAAATGAAAGTCTCTTCTTTGGTTTCGTTGATTGCTGGTCTTTCAACTCAAATAGGGCTAGCACAAGCAGGCCCTTATCGTTTCTTTGCAAGAGATGATTCAACTGCTAGTTTCTCAAACTCTTCAAGCACTTTCGATATTTCTTCTTCATCTTCACTATCAAGTACTTTCTCTTCTGAGGATTTCATCGTTTCATCAACTTCTTCTTCCAGTTCATCTGAATCTGCTGCTCCAACTGCTCCTTCAATTGAAGCCGAATTCATTGGTATTAATCCTTCTTGGACTATCGATATTCCAGGTAGTATCGGTTCATGGGAAAGCGTTGAAGTCAGTGGTTTTAGATCTAGTGACCGTTATAAATTCGAAAGTATTGAATTGTACGTCGATGGTGCTCTTGTCAGTGCTGAAAGCTTAACCGTCGCTGAAGCTACATACTCTTTCACTTACAATCAAGAAATATCTGTTAACAGTGTTCTTTCTTTCAGAATCTTAACTACTGCTCTATACGGTTTGCCATACGGTACAGGTGCTAACATCAGAATTACTGTTCCAGATCCAGTTGCTAGATTTGCAAAGAGAGCTGTTATTGAATACACTGTTGGTGATGAAATTGAAGAGTATCCAGATACTCTATCAAGTACTCCAACATTCTCTGACTACCCATCTTCCGAGTCATCTAATCCAGTGAGCTCTTTTGAAGATACAACTTCATCATCTTCATCCGTCGCTTCTACATCATCCTCAGCAGGTGCTTCATCTACTCCAGTTTCATCATCAGCCTTTGATTCATCAAGTATCCTATCATCCAACTCATCATCTTTCTCAAGCTTTGATATCTCATCCACTTCATCAACCTTGATTTCAAGCTCTTCAGAAGACTTCATCTTATCTCCATCTTCCTCCGCTTCCTCTGGCTCATCTGAATCATCAGCTGCCTCTGCTTCTTCTGATTCTTCTGTTGCCTCTGCTTCCTCCGCCTCCTCTGAGTCATCTGCCTCATCTGGATCTTCTGCTTCCTCTGAATCTTCTGCTTCATCTGCCTCATCCGAATCTTTAGCTTCATCTGAATCCTCCGCTTCATCTGCTTCCTCTGATTCTTCTGCCTCTTCAGCTTCTTCAGCTTCTTCAGATAGTTCTGTCTCCTCTGCTTCATCTGCTGCTTCAGACTCCTCTGTCTCATCAATCTCATCAGAGAGTTCCGTCTCATCAGCATCCTCTGCTTCTTCAGCTGAATCAAGCAGTGCTGTTCCAACACCTTCCATCGAAGGTTTCTTCGTTGATGATGATCCAGCTTGGAACATCTTCGTTTCTGATGAATTTGACTGGAACTTGATTGATGTTTCTGGTTTCAGAACCAACGACCGTTACGAGTTTGTTACTATTGAATTATACATTGGTGGTGTTCAAGTTACTCCAGAAACTTCAACTGTCAATGCTGATTCTTACTCTTTCTCCGTTACTCCATTAACTCCAGGTGGTTCTAACCCATTGGAAATCAGAGTTCGTACTTCTGCTCTACGTGGTCTTCCATATGGTACTGGTGCTTTGATTACAATCACTACTGAAGATGATGATACTCCAGTTATTGAAAAGAGAGCCGTCTTTGAATTCACTGTCGGTGACACCATTGAAGCTTACCCAGATACTTTCTCAGTTACTCCAACCTTCTCTGATGAATCTTCATCATCTGAAGTTGCAAGCTCTGATTCATCTGTTGTTTCATCTGATATTTCTTCTTCATCTTCATCTGCTGCTTCCTCCTCTGATGTTTCTTCTGAAGCTTCATCTTCTGCTTCATCAGGTTCTTCAGCTGAATCCTCAGCCGCCTCTTCTGAAGCATCTTCTGAAGCATCTTCCTCCGCTGAATCATCTACTGCCTCTTCTGATGAATCATCTGCTGCTGAATCCTCTGCAACTTCCTCTGATGACGATGACGGATCTTCTGCCTCATCTGAAGCTTCCTCCGATGCTTCTTCTGCACCAAGTTCCTCTGCTGAATCTTCTGGATCTTCTGATGATGTCTCATCTGGTTCTTCCTCCGCTTCTGCAAGTGAATCATCTTCTCCATCTTCTGAAGGTGAGTCCTCAGCTTCCACTTCTGCTTCTGCTTCAACCTCTGAATCTGAATCTTCAGGCGCTTCATCCGAATCATCTTCCACTTCCCCATCCTCTAGTGAAGAATCATCTGCTGCTTCATCAGAAGCTACTTCATCAGGTAGTTCCTCTGAAGCTGAATCTTCCGGTGCTCCATCTTCTGATGATGATTCTTCCGCAGCTAGCTCTTCTGCTTCTTCTGCTGAATCTTCTGCTGAATCATCTGCTGCTCCATCTTCAGAAGCATCTTCTGGCGCATCCTCTGAATCAGCCTCTGAATCTTCATCTGCTCCATCCAGTGACGAATCATCTGCTGCTTCTTCTGGATCCTCTGATGAATCTTTAGCCAGCTCCTCTGCTGAATCTTCAGCTGCTCCAACATCTGAATCTGGATCTGAATCCGAGTCTGAATCCGAGTCTGCATCTGGTTCTGAATCCGAGTCTCCATCTTCTTCTGAATCTGGATCACAATCAGAATCCGCATCTTCATCTGAACCAGCATCAGAGTCATCTTCCGAATCATCAAGCTCATCCTCATCATCTGCCATTCCAACTCCTTGGATCACTGGTTTCTACCAAAATGGTCTACCACACTTTGAAGTTCACGTTCCAGGTTCTCTTGGTCCATGGACTGGTCTTGACATTTCTGGTGGTAATGCAGGTACCAACGTTGATTACTCATCTGCTAGTTTCTCAATTGAAGGTGGTTCAGTTGTTGTTACCGCAACTACATTCACTGCATCATTCGATGGTTCTGTTGATGACGATGATGAATTGGTCTTCAACCTTGATGGTGTTCCAAATGGTCCAGCTCCATACACTACTGAATTGACTTTGATCATCACTACTCCAGATGGAAAGAAATTGATCAAGAGAGCTACTCAAACTTTCAACTTGAGTTTCACTTTAGATGCTCAAGCTACTTCATCTTCTTCAGCAACTGGAACTGATGGTACTACCACCTCAACCTCTACTTCTGTTTCTGCTTCCGCTCCAATCACTAGTGGTACTTTGACTACTCCTCCAACTACAGGAACTGATGGTGCTACCACTGGTACTGATTCTGAAGGTGTTACCACTTTAGTCACAACAGTCACCGATGTTCACAGCAGTGTTTTGACATTAACTGTCACAGTTCCATGTGAAACTTCCACTTACACCAATGCAGAAGGTAAGACCAAGACTGATGTTATTACTAAAGTTATCACCACTGATAAGTCTGGTAAATACGTCACCACCACCATTACTTCTGAAATCATCGTTAAGACTATCACTGAAACCGGTACTACCAAAACAGTCACTGTTACTGTTCCACATGAAACTAAATACGTTACCACTGATGAATCCGGTGAGACTATCACTAAAGGTGTTAGTTATGTCGTTACTACTGATAAAGAAGGACGTCCAACTACTTCAGCCGTCACTGGTACTGTCACTGGTGCTCCAGATGTCACTTATGTCGTTACTACTGATAAAGATGGTCATGTTAAGACTTCTGCTGTCACTGTTACTGAAGTTGTTACCTATGTCGTTAAAACTGATAAAGATGGTCAAACCGTTACTTCTAAAGTCACTGGTACTGATGAAGCTGGTGCTGGTGGTGCTGGTGCTGGTGCTGGTGGTGCTGGTACTGATGCT
This sequence comes from Wickerhamomyces ulmi, assembly GCA_030569675.1. Classification (NCBI taxonomy): domain Eukaryota; kingdom Fungi; phylum Ascomycota; class Saccharomycetes; order Phaffomycetales; family Wickerhamomycetaceae; genus Wickerhamomyces; species Wickerhamomyces ulmi. The sequence continues at coordinate 551,763 of JAJMLN010000001.1, forward strand.
GGTGCTCAAACTGGTGCTTCTACCATTGCAACAACTGTTACATACGTTATCACCACTGATAAAGATGGACAAGCTACAACTTCAGCTCTTACAGGTGGAGCAACTGGCGCTACTGGCGCAACTGGTGCTCCAGGTGGTCCAGGTGCTGCTGGTTCAGCCACAGTCAACCCAGGTGCTGTTACAGCTGGTGAATCATCTCCAAAGACCATCGTTACAACTGCTACATTTGTTGAAAATGGTTCTACTAGAGTCACAACTGGTACTTTCACCGTTGAAACTGGTTATGTTGTTGCTACAACTGATGCTCAAGGATCAACTTCTTACCTCACAGTTACAAACGTTATCACAACTAGTGCAGGTGAAATCGTTGTTGTTCCTAGTACTTTAGCTCCTGGTGCTCCAGGTGCTCCGGGTGCTGGTGCTCAACCAACTCAAGCTGCTGGTACTCCTGGTGCCCCAGGTGCTGGTGCCACCGATGCAGGCGTTACTGGTGCAGGTGTTCCTGGTGCTACTGGTGTTCCATCTGGTTCTACAGTTACTACATCTGGTATTACTGGTGCTGGTGGTGCAGGTACCGCAACTGTTGCATCTGTCTTTGAAGGTGCTGCTTCTTCCCTATCAAGCAAATGGTTCATTTCAATCATTGCTCTTGGTTTCAGTTTATTAATCTAATCATGATTGATTAATTATCATAACTGATTCTCCTATAATTTCACTTAAACTACTACTACTACGACGACCTTTTCCCCCTTCTTCTTTCCCATCTTCTTTTAATTCTTCTTGTTATTTAATCATGAACATTTTTCTTGAGTGCATATATTCTTGTTCTCCAGGCTCTTTGATCAGTTCATCCATTATGATGAACGTGGTTGTGCAAAGGCTTTTAATTACTGTATATTTAGAGATTTGATTATTTTAATTTTTGGAATAGTTTATTGATGTCCCAATATAGAGGATTTCACCCGATTGGTTGCATTTGGTTATTCTTATACTTGTGCTACATGGTTTTATACTATTTATATTAATTGATACACTAGTGACTTCATGTTCAATGACATCTCTCAATTCAGAGTGTGCCTTTGTCGTCACTATGCTTTATTCATTTATTCATTATTAATCAAACACTTGTAGTTACACTTCTGATCTATTATATGTACTGAAGATTGTCTACACAACGCTATGAAGTTCAAACTGTTGATAACGAACTTATATTCGAATATAATGAACGATATTGATAAAATAAAGTAGTTTAATTTGGTTTTTACAGGTCACGTGACATGAATAAAACTTCCGACTTTGTGGTCTTTAAAAATCTCTAATTCCTAAATCTCATTGTATAAAGAAAGTGCCTACTTTAATCTTAACAATCAACCAATTGTAAACAAATTTAATACACGACACCCCACACAATGTCCTTAGCTGAGTTTGACGAGACTGATTTCACACACTCTGCACTTCGATTGGATCAACCATCCGCATATTTGTTGAAGAAAGCTAGAAGAAAAGGACCAGATGGTTTAAGAGAATTAAGAGATTCATTCAAGAGTTCAACCATTTATGTTGGTAATTTATCATTTTATACCACTGAAGAACAAATATTCGAGTTGTTTTCAAAAGTTGGTCCTATTAAGCAAATTCATATGGGATTGGATAGATTTCGTTATACACCATGTGGGTTTTGTTTTATTATATTTAAGAATAAGAGTGATTCAATTAATGCAGTTAAATATTTGAATGGAACTAAATTAGGGGATAGATCCTTAACGATAGATTTAGATCCTGGTTTTGAAGAAGGAAGACAATTCGGAAGAGGTGTTTATGGTGGTCAAGTAAGTGATGAAGCAAGATTCGGTTATGATAATGGTAGAGGGGGATATGGTAAGAATTATCAACAACAACAAGTACCAGAAAATGAATTGGGATTACATGCTGAAGATGGCGGTGAACAGGTGGCTAATAGATTTGGTGCTAGAAGAGTACAAGAAGCTGATGTTTATATTCCAAATAAATCCAATGGAAAGTCTGATCAAGAGGAGTCTACAGTCGAGACTAAGATAGATACAGAGTCAAAACCAGTAACAGATAATGATGGTGATGTTGATGTTGGTGTTGATACCACTGGAAACAATACAGCCGGTGAAAACAATACTGATGTGAATATTACTGATGCATGAATATCTCATGATCAGACTAATTACACTTTTTAATGCTTCAAGAAATATGAATTAATTCAACACTTTTATTGTAGATCTATATAATCTTCTTTATAGAGATTATAACCTGAACGTATAATACTATAGTACTATTATAATACAGAATCAAACAAAAAAAAACACTATATAAGATGGGTAAATTCTCAATCAATGAGCCCAAGTTGTTTTCTTTTTTCTTTCTTTCTTTCTTTCTTTCTTTCTTTCTTTCTTTCTTTCTTTCTTTCTTTCATTCTTTCTTAATTGATTCTATCAATCAATCTCTTCTTTTTAATAGGTTGTCCATTATTCCCACTTAGATTAGAAAAGATTCTTCTTCTTCTCTTATTAATAAACCAATTACTCAACTGTATACTACTTAACCCAGTTCTTTCCAGTAGGATTCTCTTTTGTGTATGGTTAGGATACGGATTATCCATATTATTCAAGATCCAATCGTTCAAGATCTCAATGGTTTCACGTGGCAGGTTTGTTCTCTTTTTGTTATTACTGACTGTATTAATGGAACTTCCACTTTGTATTGAATCAATGGATTCAACTGAGGATTGTCTTGAAGGAGTTTCAAAATGTGCTGGTGTTGAAGATTCAGAAACACTTTGTTGATCTTGTTGGTTTTGAATTCCAGTTGGGGTTCCAGCAACAGGCATAGGGGTTCCAGCAGCAGCAACAGCAGTAGTGGCAGTGGTTGAGGATGGGGTGAGTTGGGTTGTTGAGCGTTTCTTTCTGTTTCGAAGAGATGGATCTTCATTTTTGAACTGATATGGAGTTGATTTTTGTGTTGATGATGGAGATGCCGATGTTGTGGATGGGATTGTGGTTGGTGTTTGGGATAAAGGTGGCACTGAAGATTGGTAGACCACTGTTGATGCACCATCTACAGAGCTTGATGGTTGTTGTAAGTTAGAATCATCTGGATGTGTATCTGGGATTGCAGGGGCTTTGTGGATCTGAGGACTGTGAACGTGATGTCGTTGGTTGAACTCCAAAAGAAGCTGGGAGTCGCTCAGTTGTTGTTGTGTTTGGTAGACATCGATCGATTTCAATATATGGTCGATCGGTGGGAGGGATATGGAGCTGTTGCTTCTTGTAGCACTGACATCGGTGTTGCTGTTGTTGTTGTCATGGGAAGTTGTTGTTTGTGTCTGTTCAGAATTAGTTGAAGACGGGGTGGCCGACTCTTCTACTTTCACTGTGATTCTGACAGATTTGTCTTTTATCAGGCTGAACGATGAGCTGTCGTCCTGTGTTGATCCTTGCTGAGTCTTGGTGTTATGGCTGTTCCCGTTGGTACTGGTGTTGGTGGTGTTGGTGGTGGTATGGTTGTTGTTGTCGACTGTTTCAATGTTTTCAGGCATGTTCAGATTTGGATGACGGGGTTCATAAACAGACAGAAAGAAAGAGAACGAGCACGAGAAATGAAGTGAGTGTGGTTAAAAAAAAGGGCAGCTTGGTGTGATGAATATGTGTTGGGTGTGCAAACTGTGTGAGTGGTATAGCAGTGATTGCACTTGGAAAGGAGAACACACTGTGCTTAGAAAAGAGTTGAATCGTTGAAAAGAAACAGAAATTTTCCCTCTGGAAAAAAATTGTGTCAGCGCTGAAAGCCAAAAATTCAGCGTTTTCTCGAAAAGGCCAAAAAAAATTTTGCGCCAAACTTTGAAAAAGATCACCACACAGAAAAAGGAATTTTAAGAGGCAGTTTGTGTTTGTAGATAGTGGATGTAGTGAGAAGTGTATGGGTGAATGGATGTGTACTAGTGGAGTCTACGTGTACGATTACCCAGAGTACATGGTTAGTTATACCGGGAATTGGATGTTACTCCAAGTGCCTTTTGTGTCGGGTCGAATGATGGTGAGATTGGAAAATTGTGTCAAATTCGGCAATGGGACAAGCGCAGCCAATCAGCGTCGAGAATTTCCCGACACCAATCACAAATTAAAAAAAAAAAAAAAAAAAGGACAAAGCTGATCAAAAAACAGAGAACGCTGCAACTAACAAATAACAAACAAGGAAACACAAACTGACTCGGGGCACTTCACTTCACTTCACTGTATGTGTCATGTGATGGCACTCCTTTTCTTGTTCTTAGTGACATATGTATATATTTGTATATAGTAAACAGTAGACTATGTAGACTACACATACACATACACTACACTTATAAACTCATCAAATACAACATTCTCTTCACTAACTATTAACTACAACCACAATTTGTTGTAATTGTGAGATCTGAATTCTGATCTTTTTGAAAAGATCGCTGCCCGTTCAAAAAGTGTCTCCTTTAATTTTTTTTTTGTGACAAATTCTCTTGACTTTTTGGGTAAATGCGCGATTTCCCATTTCCCACTCCACTTTCCCGATCTGGTTAAAAGTGTCACATATTTGCACATCCAGCCGTATTGGGTAATAACTTGCGAAAACTGAATAGTTTTGGCACTTTGGCAATTATTTTGGCGTAAACAAACCGATTTAAAGGCAAATTGAAGACACATACAAACAAATTTAAAGTAGTTGAAGACAATATAAATGAGTGTACAATGAGTGTACAGGAGACCGTGAGAGCTGCCTGGCTTAAACGATTTAACGACCAGTCCAATGAAAATGAGAACAACAACAAGAGACAGAAACAGAACATTACTTCAACTACACCTAAGGATGAGCCAACTGTGATCTCTCTGCTTTCAGATGATGAAGATGATAACGATATATCCACTAAAGCAATACCATCTAAAGTACCTTTAGAAATACCTTCAGTGGTACCCTCAAAACTACCCTCAAAACCTGTAACATCAGAAGATAATTCCAAAAGAAAGGTAACAGCATCACAACCCAACATTGATCTCTCACCACCTTTTAAACCACTACACAACGCTGTATATGATTCCCCAAAACTTTCAAACTCAATCACCATCTCAGACCTAGTTGGTTCCCCAAACATAACTAAATCATTCTTATTCAGTTTCCAATACGACCTCCCATTCATACTGCCCGCATATGGTAATCGATATGCAGAAATCACTATTGTTCATCAACGAGGTACTGTCATTGATTCTCCATTGAGACCATTTTATAATATGAATCTGATAGAAGTCATAATGCCCACCAAGAGTCGATATGCTTCATATCATCCAAAGTTAATCTTGAATTTCTATAAAGAGGGGTATATCAAGTTGTTTATGATCTCTGCAAACATGACATTTATTGAATTCAATTGCAATAATAATTTCATATGGGAAAGTCCAAAGTTATGGATTAATGAAAAGAATTGCAGTCCACCGGCATCATCACCTTTCAAGGATAAGTTTCTTGAATGGTTGACTGATCATAAGAAGCCAGAGCTTGATATTAAACTAACTAATGTTTTGAAGAAATATGATTTTAGCTCTATTCAAGGTGATTTCATTGGATCTGCATCAAATGGAGAAAAAGATAAATATGGATATAGAGCATTACTTGAATGTATTAAAAGATTAAAACTATCTGCCGGTGATATAGATCAAGGACAAGGGTCAACTATCGATATATTGTATCAATCTTCTTCAATAGGAGCACCATATTCTGTGAAAAAGGGAGATGCTGCAAATATATTCACACATGTTTTAACACCAATCATCCTAGGAACCCCGGAATGTCCCATTGGCAATGGATCTACAACTTTGCGAATGCTATTACATGATCATAATGCACAATTATCAGTGATATACCCCAGTACTGAAGATATCATGACTTCTAAATTCGGTCAAGATTCAGGAGGGTGGTCCCATTATCATCCAAACTCAACTAATGGACAAAAACAATGGACACAAATCTTGAACAAGTTGTTTTGTCATCCATATAGTAAACAACGGGGGACGAACACGAGTCATACAAAGTTCATCATCGTTTCATATGATTCGTTCAAGACTATAGAATGGGTCTTGTTCACCAGTTGTAATATGAGTCAATCAGCTTGGGGTACACCTACGCGAGGTGTTGATAATTATGAATCAGGGATCTTAATTTCTCGTGTTCATTATCTTCCACGAAGAGTTAAGTTGATTCCTGTTACTATTGGTGAGAATAGGATCTTGAAAGATGATGAGGTTAAGATTGAATTACCTTTTGAGTTGCCTCCAAGACGGTATAATTCTAGTGATAAACCATGGGTTTCCTATTAATCTATGGACTAGAATATGAATAAGATGATGATGATGATGATCTTACATACTATGGCACTGTAGCTTATAAAAGTAAGTAGTTCCGAAAGTAAAGGATATACATATGCAGTACCCCTGTATACTGAGTAGTACCACTCTTCTACTATCAATTGTCTATTCTTCAATATTCAATCTCCTTTTACCCCGGAAAAACCAATAGCCTATGTATGTACCTACGACACAAAACAACACAAAACAACACGAGAATTGTTCCATAATTCCATGCTTTTATTGATGACTCTGTCCCTTACATAACTTGACATTATGTGTATAGATCCATTTCCAACTCTAATCATTTGACTCCGATTACAGTCTTGTTGTCCCTTTCCCAACTGTTTTACAACACAAATGGACTTAGTTCCGGCTTGAAATGTTGTTTATGCTGAGAGAGTGATATGGAAGTCCGAGATTGATCTACTACCTGTTCAAAAGTATGTATGTATTGAGAGGGGACATGGTCTTAGTATTACTATTACTATGTCATGAGATATATCTGTCAGTTATGTACCTCAGATGACTCAAATTAGAAGCCCAATTGAAAGGCACTACGAGATCAACCATTATAAGGAGGGGTTACATAGAACTACACGCATCATAAGTATTTGGAAACACTTATAAACACCTGGATTAACCCATTTGAATCGAAACTAGTGTTTCAGAATGATCAAGAACCAATAAACAAAACAGAGCACAATGAGAACCTTCACAAGAATACTAACAACTTCATTACGGAGTACCCAACTCACCAGAAGATTATTCTCAACATCTCTCAAACCTTTACAATCCCAAGTCATGAAAGGATTACAGTACTACGGGGCACATGATATCAGATATAACACCAGTATTCCAATCCCTAAAGCTATCAAACCCGATGATGTAGTTATAAAAATTGCATATTGTGGGATTTGTGGATCTGATCTTCATGAATACGAAGAGGAGATATTCTTCAAGAATGCTAAGACCACGGGTGATCTAATCAGTGGTAAGAGACTCCCACAGATCATAGGTCATGAATTCTCAGGGGTGATCACTGAAATTGGGACAAATGTTCGAGATCTTTCCATTGGTGATCATGTTGTTGTTGATGCTACTGGTCATTGTAAAGATCGAAGAGAATATTTCACAGAACCAGAGAATAAACGACAAGGTTTGGAAACTTGTCAAAGTTGTGAAGCTGGTGTTACGAATACTTGTCGTGATATAAATTTCGTTGGGTTAGGTGTGACGGATGGTGGTCTTGCGGATTATACTGTTTTCAGCCAACATCATATTCATAAGGTTAGTAAGTCCATCCCATTAGACATTGCAGCTTTGATTGAACCATTGAGTGTTGTTTGGCATGCTATTGAATTGGGGGATTTTAAAGAAGGTGAAGATGCTTTGGTTTTAGGATCTGGTCCAATTGGATTAGCTACATTATTGGTTTTACAAGCAAAAGGTGCTTCGAAAGTTGTTGTTTCAGAACCAGCATCTGGTAGAAGAGAACAAGCAGTTAAGTTAGGTGCTATTGGGTTTAATCCTGCAGACCATGGTGAGAATGCAATTAAAGAATTGACAAAATTAGGTTCAAAAGGGGAAGGGTTTGCTTATTCTTTTGATTGTTCAGGAATTCAACAAACTTATACAACTTCAATCCAAGCATTAAGAGCAAGAGGAACAGCTGTTAACATTGCAATTTGGCCTCATCAAGCAGTCGCACAATATGTGATGGATTTGACTTTGAAAGAAAGAAAAAGTTTGGGATCTATTTGTTATGTCGGTAAGGATTTCAAAGGTGTTATTAATGCATTGGAAACTGGTAAGTTGGACCAAGAGAAAGTTCGGTCGTTGATAACAGGGAAGGTAGCTTTGAAAGATGGTGTTGTTGGTGGATTTGAGGAGTTGATTAATCATAAAGAGAAACACATAAAGATCTTGATTAGTCCGGAGTTGTAGTGTTACATGGTTATTTATGTTATTTATATATAAAATTGAATGAGAATATGAATATGAATAAGTAACCGATAAACAGTAAGCCATGTAGCTCTATAAAGCATACAGAATGTAGTTAACAGAGTGTAAAGAGTGTTTAAAGAGAGTGATAATTCTTTATAAATACAGGCTCTTGTACACGGGCTTCATAACCCCCTTTCACTCAATGGCAAATCCACAAACAATTTAATTCGTTAAATCATCAGATCTGTCACTTTATTCAAAGATATACACTTAACAATAGATTTAGTTAATTGTTAGTGCTTAGTGTTTGCTTAGTCAAGATGACAGAGGAAGGACCGGACAGGTGCTTCATATGTCTTGCGACGGATGGAGAACTCACACCATTCTCCAAAAACGGAGTTGCAGAATCACTCATTTCTCCATGTTATTGTTCATTAAGGGCCCACAAGAGTTGTCTTGTTGATTGGGTTGTGAATAGTGCTGGTGATACCCTTACTGAATTCCAACCGTATTCTAGAAACCACGATACATTGTTTGGATATAGATTGGGAGATGGTGGTGGTGTTGGAATAAGACCTATTAGAAAGTTACTCTCAAGTGAAAAAGTTAAATGTCCTCAATGTGGTCATAGAATCACTCTGATGATGAAACCTAGTTCTATTTTATCTTTGAACTACTTCATACGGACAAATGCATCTACTTTGGGGAAAACTCTCTTAGTTACAGCGGGTACTAGTGTTGTTGCAGGTGCTGTTTTAGTCTCTGTTGTCTCAGTACTTGCTTCATGTGGGTTAAAAATGTTAAAGGCTATTGCACCTGATAGTGTATTAATAGATATATTGGGAGTATCAGGATATTATAGGAATTTTGATTCAGCACTTCGAAATGGGAAGATATCAATGAGTCAAATGAGTGTTTTAGCTCAATTTCCAATTTATTTATATGCTATTAGAAGTCCTAACAAATTTGCATATTTTTACACTAATATTTATCCTTTTAATTTCATTCAACATCTATTACGTTGGGATATTTCAACTTTTACAGGTCCAAAGACATTTTTATTCTGGTTTGAAGCATTAAGATCATGTTATGATGGATTTTTCGCTTTAACTTTTAATAGAATTTATTATCGTTGGATAAACAAACATAGAGCTTTTTATTCTCAAGATATCACAGGGATGGAATTGGATGAAACTCAAACTGATATTGAGACTCTTGAATCTTTAGAATCTGAAAGATTAGCTGCTGAAAGTAAAGAGAATTATACTTTTTTCCAAAAACTTTATTATTGGGTTTTCCCAAAATATTCAGAACTTGAAAGAGCTCTTCGTCAAAAATTAAGATCAAGAGAACTGTATCTTGTTCTTAAAAACGATTATACAAAACCTTTTTTCAAAACTAAAGGTTTGAAATTGTTAACTACTGCAATGTGGCCATTTTTAGGTGGGTTTGTTGGAAGTTTATTGATTGAATCTTCATCATTAAGAAGACTTGTTTATAAGATTGCTAGTACACCGGATGAATCCAAGTTTATCTTCAACTGTATTGGATGTTGTGCTGTTGTTGTTTTGAAAGATATAATGAATTTGATAATTGCATCTCAAGAGATTGATAGGTTTGAGAATATGGATATTGTACATCGTGGAACTGTTGAGTTTGATCAAGTCCGTGAATCGGAGTTGGAAGAACTTCGGAATCGTGCACTTGAAATAGCAGCTGCTGATGGTGACAATGGTGCTAATCAGAATGCTGATGGTGATGGTGATAATGCTGGTGATAATCTAATGTTGCCTGGTGGGTTTATTGATGTTGAAGGACTTGCTGGAATTGCGCGTGAGTTGGATGCACACTTTCGATGATAAATATAATGAATGAATGAATTAATAATGTTAATATGTACTATCTAACTACTTCTCTATCTATATATATATATATATATATTCATATAACTATTAAAACTATTGATTTATGTGTCTATATACCTATATGGATATCCCAATTAGGATAATTTCCCAATTGGGTATATTTCCAAATTATAGTATCGTCAGGTCAATTACCCGATTAGGAAACTAAAATGAATTAAATAACGAAAATAGCGAAAATTAACGAAAATGGCAAAATTCAAAACAAAGAAAAAATAACGTGATAAATTTAATTAAAAAAGTAAATTAACCAATTAAAATTAAAATTGAACTTGAACAAAATTAAACAAATTTAACCCCAGAAAAAGTAGTCAAAAAGATTAAAGACATTTGCTATTTACATTCAGTTATTAGTTCTGTTTTATCTGTCATCAAGTTTGTCATCAACAGATCATTCCTATTTGTGATTATCACATTCACATTCAGTTAGTTTCTGCTTTTGTCCGTGTTCATATTCCTTTTATCAGTCAACACAAAGTATCAATTCCATTTTAAATCACTTTTTCATATTCATATTCTTTCCATATATATATATCAACATCAACAAAAGTAAAAAAGAATGTCCTGTCACATACGGTGGGATTCATCAGAGACAAGTTCGTTTCTTGCATGGACTAAAGAACTTCTTCATGATTCATTAAATTCCGGGAAAAGACCCCATATTTTATCTTCAGAAATCAATATTGAAAACCTAAGTTTTGGTGATAATGCTCCAGAATTTGAGATATTGGAGATTGGTGATTTAGCAGATGATAGATTCAGAGGGATTTTCAAATTGAAATATGATGGTGATGCACAAATACGATTAAGTACTTCGATTCAAGCAAATTTATTAAACATTTTGGAAAAAAGTACACAAGAAATGGGTGGTGATTTTGCACTTCCTAAATTCCCCTTAGCTGCACAACCTTTTTCGATCCCACTATTTGTTAACTTGTCACAGATTAGATTATCTGGTATAATTGTTGTTGTTTTTTCAAAATCAAAAGGTTTAACATTGGTATTTAAGAATGATCCATTGGAAAACATTAAAGTTAGTTCAAGTTTTGATAATGTTCAAGTTATTGAGAAATTCTTACAAAATAAGATTGAGAATCAAATAAGAGATTTATTTAGAGATGTTTTACCAAGTGTTTTACATAAAGTTTCACAAAAATGGACAACATCAAATATATTAAGTCAATTACATTCTAAATTAAATGGGAATGATTCAATATCTAATAAAGTGGAAAAAGTTTCAATATTTGAAGTTAATCCATCAGAACCAGAAATATCACCTGCAAATATGTTAAGATTATCAACTTTAACAACCTCAAGATTATCTTTTAGAATTTCTGTTGATCCATTACCTGAAGTTATTGAACGTCCAAGTTTATTCAAATATCAATATAATTTTAAACAAGTTATTGGAAATAATTCAAAGAACTTACCAATTGAAATCATTACAAATATTGGTGGATCTGAATTGGATACAACTTTGAATCAAATTACTAAAATTCAATCAAAAATTTATATGAATGAAAAGAATAGTTCTAAACCAAAAAGAAGAACTATTAAATTTGGTTCAAAGAAGAAGCAGCAACAAAAACAACCTCAAAAGCAAGAACAAGAACATTCTGAAATACAAACACAAGTTTCAGAAGTTTCAAAGGTTGAGTTATCTGTACAAGACTCTAAGCAAGAAGAGAAACATGAAATAGTTGAAGTTAAGAGATCAGAAGACCAAAAATTGATACCATCACCACATATTCAATCCATGACATTTGGACAAAGTCAAACCCCATCACCATTATCATCCAGATCTAGTTCTTTATCATTTTCCAAACCAAATTATGTTGAATTATATTCCCCAAATCCTATATTACATGGACATACACATGGACATACACATGGACATCCATTAATAACACCATTAAAGACAGATCATATGTTTTTAAGAAGTACATCCCCAAGAAAATCACAAAGTAATTTAATGTTGAATAATATTGGGATTGGTGGATATTTCCATATGCGTTTAGATTCACCTCCACCACCACCATATATGTGATTATAAGCTGAAGTATTAAACTAGTACTATGGGATATGATATATTAAAAGAGATATGATATAAGAAGAGAAGAGAAGAAAAGAGAAGAGAAGCGAAGATAATGATTATTTATTTATGAGCTGCTATTGCTATTGCTATTGTTATGATTATGATTATGACTGTATAAAGATATGAATATACTTTATGAGTATACACTATTACTATTACTATTACTATTACTATTACTATTACTATTACTATTACTATTATAAATTGTTTATAAATCTCGGTGGAATTAATGGCTTATCTAATAAAAGTGGAAATACCTTTAATTTAAAGACTATTTCTATATAAATTACACCAAAATGTCCATAAATCAATAGAAATAGCATATATAACTATATTAACTATTAGATATACTATTACTAGTTATATTAGATATACTATTACTATTAGATATACTATCCTATCATAAAGAGATAGATATATAAATATGACAGATGTTGAATTAGACGAGTTAACAGACTCACTTCTCTCCAAATCACCAATACAAACATCACAAACAACCAATGAACAAACAAATAGAGCTGAAACAACATATACAATAGAATACAAAGGAACACTGTTAACAATCCATCCGAAGAACTGGCGTCATTCCAATTTACTAAAATTCCAAATCATCCTAAGTTTCTATCTATTCATCCTTGTTGGGATATCTGACCAAACCATTGGTTCATTAATGCCATCTTTATTAACACATTACTCCACAACCCAATCCAAATTGACCACTATCTTCATATTACAATTCAGTGGGTATGCACTTAGTGCGATCTCTAATAATTACATCCATGTCAAATTTGGAAGGATCGGTGTTATGTTAATAGCCACTGGATTACATACCTTAACGTCCTTCATTGAATCTACGAGACCTCCAATGGTGTTGTTCTTGATTGTGTATTTCTTTTATGGGTTAAGTATTGGATTGTTGGATTCAGGACTCAATGTGTATTTGAGTGGGTTGGTTGATCATAATGAAATAATGGGGTTCTTGCATGGGTTTTATGGTGTTGGATCTGTTGTTGGACCTCCTATGGCTTCGTTTATATTGAAGTATGATACAAGAGGTATGGGGTTTGGATTCCATTATTTCATATTGGGATGTTTGGCCTTTGTTGGGTTTGTGTTAAGTTGTGTTGTTTTTAAAGATGAGACTCCATTGAAGTATGAATATAATATTAGAGAAGAACATAGTGATGTTGATGTTGAGAGTAGAGGTGATGGAGATGGAGATGGAGAATATGATGTCAGTTTCATTCAATTAATCAAGAGTAAATTGATCTTGGTATTCTCAGTTTATTTATTCATATATATTGGAACAGAAGTTGGTATTGGAACATGGTTATTAAGTTATTTAATCAAGGTTAAACAATTGGATCAAATAAGTGCAAGTTTTAATGTTAGTTGGTTTTGGATTGGGTTAACACTTGGTAGAATGGGATTAGGATTTGCTACTAAATATTTCAAGAATGAATACGTTGCTAATTTATGGTATTCTTTAATATCATTAATAACTTTTTTGATATATACTGGGTTCTTAATAGTTGCCAATCCAGATAATTTAGGTGATAATGGATTTGGATATTTAAATAAAATTTTGGTGTTTATAACAGGAGTTTGGATTGGTCCATTGTTTCCAACTTCAAATGTTGCATTGATGAAGATTTTACCTAAACATTTACACGTTTCAGCAGTTGGGATCTTTTCAAGTATTGGTGGTTCAGGAAGTGCAATTATCCCATTTTTAATTGGGATTTTAATTGAATGGACAAGTTTCCAATGGCTTCCTGTTTTCATTAGTGTTTGTATTACACTTTATGTTGTTATTTGGTGGATCATTCCCAAGTTATCCTTAGTTGATTATGACTTTTAATATATAAACTACATTTAAATCATATGATATAGAGTATTTGTAGATCGATTAGATATGATTAAATATTGAAATTTGACCTTTGAACAGCAAATTCTTCAGGAGTGAAAGTCTTTTGAGTGAAAGCGTGAATAGCAGATATTATATCTTTCAATTGGGTATTTACCAATCTTGATCTTGCTAATTTATTCAAACCTTTAAATTTATCAGAGACTATTATAACAGCAAAAGCAGAGCCACAACCACCACTCATATCTTCGACGTAGACTTCCTGGGCTTCGAGTCTTTCAAAGATGGTTTGTTTCAGTGATTCAGAAGAGAGACTCATATTCTCTTTGTATTCTATTCTATTCTTATACTTCTTTATATATTCTCTTTATATTCTCTTAATTATGTTTTTAACTAATTTAATTCTTTATTTATTTGCTTAAATTTTTCACCGATAAATAAAAAGCATAAATACTTAAAAAAAGGTATATAAAAGGTATATATAAAGGTATATATAAAGGTATATATAAAGATATAAAGATATAAGAGCATGTCCATTCACAAAGCAGTCAAAGCCATCCAGAAACTATACCCACTCAAATACGCAGAAACAGCGTGGGACAACACAGGTTTATTAGTCGATGCCTCTCAAATTACTACTTCAACATCTAGTAATCCTCTCAAAGTCCTATTAACTATCGATCTTACTAAAAAAGTGGTTGATGAAGCCATCAAATCACAAATCGGATTGATCATAGCATACCATCCATTCATCTTCAGAGGAATCAAGAAAATCGAACCTTTGAACAATCCTCAACATGATTCTTTAGTGAAATTGATAGCTAATGGGATCTCAGTTTATAGTCCACATACAGCAGTTGATGCAGTTAAAGGAGGTGTTAATGATTGGTTGGTTGAAGGTCTTGCTTCTCCTGATGAGATTGAATCAGTCAGTGTTATCAACCCTTCCAATGATGATCCTGAGATTGGTGTGGGAAGATTAGTTCGTTTGAAACAAGATGATGATGGAAAGAGTTTAAAAGATGTTATTGAATCATTTAAGAAACATCTTGGTGTTGATAATCTTTTATTAGCAGATGGAACTAGTAAAGAAGGCCATGGAATTAAAAGTATTGCTATCTGTGCAGGATCTGGTGGTAGTGTCTTTAGTAATATTAAAGAAGATGTTGATTTATACGTTACTGGTGAATTAAGTCATCATGAAGTGTTGGCATTGAAAGAGAATGGTAAAGTTGTTATTGCTGCTAATCATTCAAATACAGAGAGAGGATATTTGAGTAGAATGAGTGAGTTGTTACAAAAGGAGTTGCCAGATGCTGAGTTTGTTATTAGTAAAACTGATAGTGATCCATATCAGTTTGTATAGACAGCTATGAACTATTAATGGTATATACCGGAGTTGTTGATATCACCATTTATCTATGTATTATGTACTATGTAAGTATTGTGATCACTACTTCATTATATATTGTATAGTTGTATATCTCATTGTATATGGATTATGGGGTATTGATATCGTATTCATATCTTTCTATCTATATCTATCTATCAGTATATCTATTAATATGTATCAACCCGGTTAATTAATAAATCAATCTCCACTCTTCTTTAGGCGAAATAGAGACTACTGTCATGACTTAATACATACTATCTGTAGTAGTAGTATAAGCCTCATTAAGAGTAACTAATTTATAAATGTTCGTATATTTTCGTATTCTTTTATCTTTTGTTTAATTGCTGGACATTACCGAAATTAATTAAATTAAACTGATAAGAAAAATTGGCAAATCAAATACGAACAAATAACTAATAACAACTAATAAGTAGTAGATAGAATAGTATAGACTATGTGATAGTAGACTATATGTATCTAATATGCATCTATGCATTACTTGCCGAAGTTCTCTGCCAAGTTGATAGTGATTTATAATAGATTTATAATAGATTCAATAGATAGTGAATAAAAGTATATAACATTGCTCTTTACTCTTCTTTATACTCTTTACTCTATATAAACAAATAACTATAGTTCATTATGAATTACTTAACAAAGATCAAGAACAAACTAACTACAAAAGACGGTCTACTGGGCAAGTACGACTATGCCCTTCTCTTCACACCAAACATCCCATTCATCACCTCCAAATCAAACAAGAACAAATCCCAACCGTTCTTTGGATTGGATTCTGAAATGCCAATCTTTCTTGGGATGTTACTGGGCTTACAACATGCTCTTTCAATGTTGGCTGGTGTGATATCTCCTCCTATCATCATTGCATCAGCTGCGAATTTCTCCACTGAATCAACCCAATACTTGGTATCAACTTCACTTATCGTATGTGGGTTATTAACAATGATCCAAATCACAAGATTCCACATTTACAAGACAAAATATTACTTGGGAACTGGATTACTATCGGTGGTGGGTACCTCGTTTGCAACAATCACCATTGTTCAAAGTGCATTCCCAAAGATGTACGCTTCTGGGTTTTGTCCAACTTCAGAAGATGGAACTAAACTAGCTTGTCCAGATGGGTATGGTGCCATATTGGGTACTGGTTGTTGTTGTGCATTGATTGAAATTTTGTTATCGTTTTTACCTCCAAAGATGTTACAAAAAGTGTTTGGTCCAATCATAACTGGTCCTGTTGTCCTCATGATTGGTGTTAAGTTGATCGCTTCAGGTTTCAAAGATTGGTTGGGTGGTTCGGGATGTATGACTGCAGATGTTTGTCCTAGTCCATCGGCTCCACATCCATTACCTTGGGGGTCTGCTGAGTTTATAGGATTGGGGTTCTTGGTGTTTGTAACCATTGTCATATGTGAAAGATTTGGTTCTCCAATCATGAAATCTTGTGCTGTTATCATTGGTTTGTTTATTGGTTGTATCGTTGCTGCTGCTTGTAATTACTTTGATAAGAGATCTATTGACATTGCACCATCTGGAAGTTTCATCTGGGTCAAGACTTTTAAATTATCAGTTTATGGTCCTGCTGTATTACCAATGTTGGCAACTTATATCGTCTTGATGATGGAAGCCATTGGTGATATCACAGCTACTTGTGATGTTAGTAGATTAGATGTTTCTGGTGAATTATATGAATCAAGAGTTCAAGGTGGTGTCTTGGCTGATGGTGTCAATGGTATGTTGGCTTGTCTAATGACAATCACTCCAGTTTCAACATTTGCTCAAAATAATGGGGTCATTTCAATAACTAAATGTGCTAATAGAGCTGCTGGTTATTGGTGTTGTTTTTGGTTGATTTTAATGGGTGTTGTTGCTAAATTTGCTGCTGCTTTAGTTGCTATTCCAAAACCTGTATTGGGAGGTATGACTACTTTTCTATTCACTTCTGTTGCTGTTGCTGGTATTGCAATCATTGGTAGAACAAAATTCACAAGAAGAGATCGTTTTGTTTTAACTTGTTCTTTATTATTCGGTTATGGTGCTACTTTAGTTCCTGATTGGTTTAGTTATGTCTTCACTTATGGTGGTGATAATAATTCATTACGTGGGTTCTTAGATGCCATTGAATTGGTTCTTGAAAGTGGGTTTAGTGTTTGTGCTTTGGTTGGTATGATTGTCAATACTATTTTACCTTTAGAAGATGATGATATTCATGAAGAAATTATTGATGCTGGTGAAATTGAACAAGAAACTGAAAGTTATGAATTAACTGGTTCAAAACATTTAGATGATCAAATGATCACTTCAAGTACAAGTAAATCAGGTCTATAAAATCACTAATTCATTCATGATAAATGTGCTGCAGGTCATTCGTTAATATTCTATGTGTATATTTTTGTTTATTTAAAAATAGAGTCTTATGTTTATAAACATTCTGTAGCTGCAAGAATTTATCTACCTACATATACTTCAACAAGGATATATTTATGTATGATCTTTTGATATCATGCATAAATCAGATAAACTGGGGTTTTGACACATAAATAAATTGAATCGAATACAAAAATCATCAATTATAACAAGAGTTTGGGAAACTAATATACACTTCATTACTTGATTAGAGAAGTAGCTGAATACTTTATTGGCTTAGATTATGCTGGTATACTTCTTCACTGGATTCATAGCAGGTAGTGAATGATCTATATCTCGGAACTTCAATGTATTCTATATCAAATCTCGGGAATCACCGTAGTATAACCAAATCTCTATAAATCTAAATATATAGTGTATGAATTTGGTTAAAATCAACCGTATATCAAAGATCCGACTTTTAACTCTTAGTTTATACCTTTTAATAGTCTTAATAACCTTTTTTTAGTGATTTTATAAAAATTTCATCAAAATTCTATAAATTTTAAGGACCTCATCTTTTGTAAATTAAAATTAAAATACTTTTAAATGTAATTATTTAAAATTAATTTGAAAGTGTGAAATTGAACTAAATAGAGGTATCAATAGACTCTAAACACTCTATACACACTCAAAAGTATAAAAGGTATAGAGTATCAGCTCTAAATTTTATATATTTAGTGAATTATATGTTTTTCGGGTAAATAAACTTGACGGTTATTTAACCTTATCTTTATATCAACCAGGAATATACCGATACAAACAGATTGTGTGCACATTCTGCAATTTATATGACAATTGGTCAGTACAAGTAGTAGTTCTTGGACTTGATATGAGGATATATATGTATATGCTGTGGTAGTGTAGTCACCTAATTCAAAATCCACTTTATGCTGTATAAAAGGGTACATAGTCTTGTCTAATCTACAATAAGAACTAACACAATAAAACGTCAATAAAAATAAGAATATATCAAAAAGAAACAGATCTCATAGGTCCATTGGTATCTAACTAATAGAGAACAACACAAATGAAAGACTGGGAAAATCATCATACTCAATGATTACTAGTTAATTCTAATTCTAATTCAAATCAATGAATTGATAAATAGAAAGATTAGTTATCAGAACCATTAATTTTCTTAACTAAACCATCAACAAGGTGTTTATAGTTTTTCTTAATGGCATCTTCACCTTTAGCCCATTTATAAAGAGGAAACAAATAACCTTGGAAATGTTCACCATGAATAAATTTTGTAGTATTTTCATCAATTTTTTCAAATTTGAAATAATGATGACCTGTAAAGATAGAATCAGCAAGTAATGAACCTTTCCATGAAAATTCAGATTCGTTGTTCTCAATAACTGTTGGTTTTAAATCACCAACACTTGGAATAGTAACTGTGATTAAATCACCTGGTTTTGGAGAGTCAGTATCACTCTTAATACCAGTGATAAAACTGTTCCATTCACTCCATTTGGCAAAATCCAAGATGATAGCACGGACTTCTTCTTGAGATGCTTTTAGTTCTGCAGTGTATTCAATTGTGTAGACCATTGTATAAATATGTATAGTATAGTATTTCTATATAGCTGTATACAGAAAGGGTTTATGGTTATGAGATGAGGAACGGATCTGTTTTTAGTGTAAATTGTAAAACCCCTTCTTCCCGCCACAAAATAACAAATTGATAGCACTGATTAGTAATGCTTAGGTAAGCACATATCACTTGTATTAAGATGTTTCCATGGTGATGATGAGTGATGAGGTTTTCTATGTGGAAATATGCACTTTTTATACGGATTTATACACTTATAAATAGATCTATAGTTGTCAATGGGTAATGGAGATATAGATATGGTAATGTAACTAGGATGTATGTATCTATCACTACCTAGTACCTACTAGCCAGTAGCCAGTTATTGGCTACGCCTACTACTATTCCCTGCACCCTTCAGTCTGACTGTGGGGCCCTTTTTGAGTGGGTGCATGCTTCTAATGCCAGTAGGCTTAGTGTTCACTGTTCAGTGCTTTGTGCTTACAGGCGCTAGCGTCTACTCACCTACAAAAGAGCAATGATAGCAACAATACCTACACAATAGGAACCACCACTACACTATAGTAACCATCTCACTCAACTAAACACCAATTCTATCTAGTTAACTCAACCATCAACTCATCATCATCCACTTTATCAATCTCACTTTGTTTATAAATGCTTAAACTAAAATTTGAGTTGGCGCAAATACTCGACGGAATTTCCGTATTCGGTAACTATCACCATATGTGAGACACAGCTCAGCGTTTTCTATACGGCGGCTAAGACTATAAGAGTAGATCCGAGTGGAAAGAAAAGAAGTGTGACTAAGTGGACTGCTACATAAGCACACACACACACTCACACGTACAAACAACACAAAAACACATTGTTTATAGCTCTTTCTTGAGTGATGTATAGAGAACCCTTTCCTATTGTTTGAAAAGACGTTGAGATCTAACTTTTGCGCAAATAAAACGACACATCTCCCAAATCGGAAATTCTCCCTTTTTTCCCATTTTCTCCCACTTTTTTGCGAAAATGCAAAACTGTAAATTGTGCATAAACCTCCTCTGTCTCGTGGCCAATTACCCAAAACGGAAGTGTTCCTGCGGTTTTAGTGAAATTTATTAACAAAATTAAAAAAAAAGAAACCCTTTAAAAAACGTCATGAAATAAAGTGTTATTTCAAGCGTAAACAAACACTTTTTTCGTTCAACACTCGACAGTTCACTCTTCGCTAGAAAACCCCAACACAGTCACTAGAAGTTCACGAAGTTCACTAAGGACTCTTCTAAAGAACACACATTCTTTGCTCTGCCTTTTTTTCACATTACCAGTCTTTTTTTCTTAATAGTGTGTGTGTCTGCATTTCCATTAACTATTGGTCTACTTTGTTGAATAACCGCGACGACAACAGAAAGAATAAAGAATAAAGAATAAACAATAAACAATGTTCAGGGTGAAGCGATACGTAAGCACGGCGCTTGCGAGACCCATCAACCTGCTCAACGTGGCACTCCAATCCACCGAAACCAAAGGATCTGAGTTCCAAGAGAACCCAATAAGCAAGAACTTGTACTTCAAAAAGAAGCTGTTAGTGTTGATTGGTCTTGTTTTCTTTGCTACAAACATTCTTCTTTCAAACTTATTAATATTCAACGTGGATAACTATAACAACTTTGTCAACTCATCCAACAAACTTGATTTATACTTGGATCTAAACAGAAAGTTCTTCAAATCAAAAGATTTCTTATATCAATTCAAATCATTCAATACCCAATTTGATTATTTCAGTAATTCTGCTAAATCAATCTTAAGAAAAAACCATAAAGAATCATCAGATTATCCAGATTCTTATCAATTCCGTTTTAACGCTTCTTATTCTCCAAACGCTTACCTAAGTCATGTTTCAAGAGTTTATAATCGTGAATCTGATCCTAATCATCATTTAACACAAAACCCAATCGGGTTCCATTGGGGTGATTGGGTCGATTTATCTCCTGCTTTACCATTCGTTAATGCTTATGAAGGTATTTTAAATAACCAATTTGGTGGGGATGCTATTAAATTACAAACTGCCATGACTAAGATTTGTTATGATAAATTATACGATGTTAAAGATCCTTGGGTTGATAATTTAAGTTATGATGAAAGATTATCTGTTTGGGAACAATTACAAGGTATTGGTGCTTGTTCTGCTATCTTCAAATATTACTATTGGTCAATTCCTGAAAGAATCTTGTATGAAACTGATGTTAAATATTTTAATTTACCAGTCAAAGAAAAAAGACTTGCTAAACCTCTTGGATTAGAAGGGTTAAGTAAGATTTATTATGGTAAAAATTCAGTCAGTTCAAAAGAAATTTCTCAATTTATTAATGGTTATAATCGTATTGAAGCAACTGAAAAATTAATCGAAGTTGCAAAAGCTAAACAAATCATTCAAGATGATAGTGAAATTACTTTACAAACCACAATTGTTCAAGATCCTAAAGATTTTGAAAGACAAGATTTTGATAAATTATTAGAAGAATATAAAGCTATTGAAAAACCAACAAAAGAACAATTGAAATATCTTCACTTCTTGGAATATTCAAAAGCTAATGTTGGTGATGCCAATAGATTTTATTTCACTTTCCCTTTCATAAAAGCTGATTCAACTGCTGAATTACATCATTATACTTTCCCATGGATTAAACAAGTCATTCCTCATGAAGAACGTATTCAAGTTGTTCATCATTTAATTAGAAGTTGGTTTAAATTTGCTGAACAAGCTAATATCATTTCATGGTTTAATTATGGTAATTTAATTGGTTGGTATTTCAATTCAATGAATTTACCATGGGATAATGATGTTGATGTTCAAGTTTCCATTAAAGATATGGATAACATTGGTCGTCATTGGAATAATACTCTTGTTGTTGAAGATCCACAATATGGTGAAGGTTTATTTTGGTTACAAACTAATCCATTTTATATGCAACAAAATGATTTCCAATTTATTGATGCAAGATATATTGATACAAATACTGGTATCTATATTGATATTTCAGCATTATGGCATGATAATTCACATCCACCAGATCATATTCATTTAAAAGAAGATGAAATTGCTATTCGTTGTAAACATTATAATTGGTTTGGTTATAATGAAATCTTCCCATTAAGAAGAACTCTTTATGAAGGTGCTCAAGCATATATGGTTAATGATGTTGTTTCAAATTTAAAAAAATTATATGGTGAAAAACCATTAACACAAACAAATGAAATGGGACATAATTGGCAAAAAGATATTGGATTATGGGTTCCTAATGAGATTTGTGAAAAAGAACGAGTTCCACCAACAGAAAAACGTTTTGATGAATTTGGTCAATTAACTTTAGAAGGTGCTTGTAATAATACAGAATTATTAGATATTTGGACTCATACTCAAAAAGCTTGGGCTTTACATCAAAAAGAATCTGAAATGATTAAAAATGGTGAAGATACATCTGAATTAACTTCAAAATCTTTACCAATCTTTAGATTTTATGATTATGAACCATATCGTTAATACTTATACATAAAACAAACAATAAAACATGATTTGAATATACCAAGTCTTGTAGGTACATTTTCAGAGGAGAGAGTAATTTATGTTCATTAGTAGAAGTAATAGAGATATTACGTTAATTAGTAGATATCTACAATAAGATTAATTTACATATAGAGATGCATTCTAAGTGAGAAAGTATATACCAAATGCTATAAAACAAAGGAATGGGAAATACACCTCCATAAAATGACTTAAATTTGTTTAAACCTCCTTCTTCTTTCTATTTCAACTTAATTCAACCATAATAAACAAAGGGACCAGAGATTTAAAGGCAAACATAAAAAAATATAAACCATGGAAATGATGAATAGATTAACTTAAACAAACAAAACATAAAATCCCCCACATAAAACACACATTAATTAACAAAGTTTTATTTTTATCAACAAATAAAAAGTTTTTGAGAAAATCTTTAGTTCGTTTATTTCTTTCTGAAAGAACAACCATCAGTTAATTTAGCTTTACCACCGGTTGGTCTGGTTAAAACAGTGGCACAAGATTCACAAGTGACAGCAGTTTGAGCATGAGAGAAAACAGTGGTGATGTTTAAACAACCTGGACATTTGACATCCATGAAGTATGAACGTGGAGCTTGAACCAAGGTCTTCAATTTGTGTTGTTTAGCTTCAGAAGCAGCTGATGGGTGTAATAAATCTTGGACTAAAACCTGTTGGGAAATTTGTTAGTAACTTTGCCTTAATATTTTAAGTAAAGATGATGGTTGTTATGATTAAGATACTGGGGTTGATGAATAGATAGAACAATAGTTTTGAATATGATAGTATTGTTTCCTCTTTTAAACTCCTAGTTGTCTAGTGATCCCTCCAATTTGACTGATCAAAGATTTTCTTGCCACGCTAGGAAAAAAACGAACGTAGAGTCCTTAGTTCTTGAATATTCTTGGTTTATGAGTTGTTATATACTAATACTTGACTATTCTGATGCTCTTGATGTACTCTTATTCTCTTTAATGTTCTTTTAATTTGTTGTATGTTCTCTTATTATCCTTCTGTTTGTCCATTTTAAAACTAATCCTCAATTTCTAAATCATAATTTGTATCTCTATTGGTATGTGTATCATTCATGTTGTATCTCATTGTATTGTTTCTACGAATCCAGTGTATCTCAATCATAACGGTCTCTTCATCTGATAGTGGTGAATGAACGTACCATTTTTCCTTAATTTAAGTGATGAACTTGTTATTTGTTGTTGAGAAAGGAAGAACAAAAATTTCCTTCAAAAGATTTTAATCTGAAAAGTTTTTCCCAAAGCTTTTCAGGCAAATTCCAAATTGGGAAACATTCGCGGAACTACAAACGAAAATTTTAATACTGGGAAAAGACTTATTGCCAAATTAGGTAATCAATGGTGTACAGGTGTTTGTGGCATCACCGCTATTTTGGCGAAATCTAAATGGTAACGACACACAAAGCAGTCACAGTTGCTGAAATTGCTCAATTGGTCAAAAGGTTTTTGGCGAAAAACATAGAGTTAGTTAGAGGTGTTTGGATGTTGTATAATATTAGATCACAAAATTGTGTCAAAATCATTAGAAAAGTAATAGATTATAGAATGGTTTGGACTTTGGGGTACATATACATCTGTACTAGTGTACTGGGTATACTTGAGATATATGGATATGGAGGTTTATGGTCAATTGCTTAATCAATTGTTTATGAGATCAAACTAGTTCAATTAGAGTACTAATGAGTTATATTGATTTCATACACTAGATTGAGTACATATGATCAACAACTAACTATTAGTTAAGTTAGTTATACAATCGTCAAGGATACAAAAAAAGGTAGTTAACACTACACTACAACAAATATAATGACTGAAAAAGTAATCTCATAGAAGTCTGAATAATATACATTAAGAGGGGTTGGTATGAATTGTGATTGATAGGTAGATTTGATAGATGTAATGGAAATGGATAGTAAGATGGATAGAAATGGTTGGTGGATAGTAGATGTATGGTGTATAAGGGAGGGTCTTGGTTTCTCTTGAAATAACTTTTGTAAATGATACCTCAATGATAAGATTGATAAACTCTCTTTGTTTCTAGTATAAAGAATCAATCCACATGTATATGATATATTGATTCATGATTCATGATTCTTCAATGACATAAAAAGGTAGACAAGAAAAGCAATTTACTATAAGCAAGGTGAATTTATATGAACAATGAAACAAAAACAAAATCAGAAAACAAACAAGCAGATAGACAAACAACAAGAATAAGATTTTAAACACCAGATAGAATATCGTATGTTTGCCTTCAAAAGTTCTAAAAAAATGCAGAGCAATAATCAAATCATAGAGTTGTTCAGATAGTAATTTCAAAAGATCAAGACTTTAAATGGAAAAATTGGGGGAAGGGAAGAATGATAACACAAACATAAAAACAAAAGATAAAAGGATGGATGATAAAGCAAAAAAATAAAACGACTTTTTAAAACGTAAAACGGAACCACAATTGATTTAAATGATAAAACAAAGAAGAAAAAATAAAGTTATGTATAGAATTTATATTTGATTTTTCCTTTGTGTTAATGCTTAAAGAGAAAGTGGAACTTGTTTTTAAGTGTTCAATTTCATTTATTTAGTAGCCTTTTTTTGTTTTCGTGGTGGAGTCATAGTTCTATTTTGTACAACTGAATTATAATTAACTTTTGGTTTCTTTTCAGCAGGTTTTAAAATTTGGAAAGAACATAATAAACTTTCATCCACACTCATCATAGCACCAGCATTATCAAATTCTCCACAATAATTTGGAGCACTAAACAAAGTAACTAATTGTCTTTTACTGAAAAATTCATAACCATCTTCAACAACTTGATGAGCCCTGCAAATCAAATCCATATCATGTTTTTGTAAAAATCTTGAAACAACATCTGGACCAAAAGTGAACGAAACACCACGATCATTTTCACTCCATCCTGTTATATCTTTATCTGGATCAGACCATAATAAATCACATAATAATCCAACATCAGGTATATCAGTTGGTCTCATCACTCTTCTAATTTGATCCATAGAGTTTAAATCTGGGGATAAACCACCATGCATTGTGAATATTTTTTCATCAATAATAGCAGCAATTGGTAAACAATTGAAACAATCTGTAAAAGTCTTCCAAAGTTTAATGTTATATCTTCTTTTACATTCATCATAAAACCCATAAATTCTGTTAATGGAAGCACATTCATGATTACCTCTCAAGATGAAGAAATTTTCTGGATATTTGATCTTATAAGCTAATAATAAACATATAGTTTCAAGTGATTGTTTTCCTCTATCAACATAATCACCTAAAAACAAATAATTTGATTCTGGAGGGAAACCACCGTATTCAAATAATCTTAACAAATCGTAATATTGACCATGTATATCACCACAGATCTTTATTGGGGCCTCTAGTTCTAACAGGATTGGCTGTTGAATGAAAATTTCTCTAGCTTTTTTACATAGAAAACGTATTTCGTATTCTTCTAATTCTACTGTCTGACCTGGTCTAGATCCTCTTACTTCCAAGAGTCTGTCCACGATGGAATCTAAATCAGCTTCTGGTTCTTCGGCCATGATTGAAAGTTGATGATATTGTTGTTGTTGTTGGTTAATTTAAAGGGATAACACGGGTTGTTGTTGTGTTAGTCAGGGGGCAACCAATTAATTTGAAAAAAACGAAAAAAATTGGTAGTTGGGAAAAAGGGGTGGTGGGTTGTATGAAATTTAGCACAAGAAGGAGTCAATTGTGGTAAACGTTGGAATGTAGATTAGTGGTGTGTGGTATCGAAGTTGGGTTGAGAGTCTCTGGATATTCCCAAATTATAAGGAAATGTGTTTATAAAAATTTAATTTGTTTTTTTTTCTGAGAGGAGTCTAAAGAAATTCCTTTCAAATTAATAAACTGAGAAAAGGAAAAGGTGGCCAAAGGGCAAAAAAACAATAACACAGCCAACCGCACAAATGAGAAAAACAAGGGCAGCAGCACACAGGGGGAAAACGTAGACGGGTAAACGGGAAGGGGCCACTGAGATGTTCCGGGAGGCGTTGCTGATGCTGGTGCTGGTACTGAAAGGTCAGGTGACGTGCTGTTTTAAGTGGTGTTTAAAGTGAAATGTCAGTTGTTTTTGCTAAAACAGCAAGAAATTCAAGAAATTCTGTTTTTGTTTTTGTTTTTCACCAATTCTTTTTTTCGCTTTTATCTTTGAAATTTTCGCGGGATACATGGACCTTTCCTTCCCGAATAGGAAGGTTGTCCTGATTGGGCGCACTTCCGAGGCCGTGATGGGCACGTGACACTTGTGATCTGAAACCCCGGTTTATAGAAAGTAGGGTAACCCACAAGATCTAGTACCTAGTAACTATGATCAGTTACTATGGCATTTATACTATTACTACTAAAGTGACACACTCTCTATATATAGACTACAGGCAATGTCTGCTCCTTTCAAGAACGTCTACCATCTGCGGAAGGTATCTGACTCCGACTCAAAAGCTTGTGCGTTCTGTTATAAACCAACAACCTCTGTTCTGATAACAAGTGATGGATCTGTAAGTTCATAATTAAAGAGTACAATGAAGTCATGTAGACAATTAAGAAGAAGACTAACCATACCATGTATTTCACAGTCGGACTTTTTTTACACTTGTGCAACACATCTAACTGATAAGGCCTTTGCAACTCCAGTGTATGATGAACAATACCTCAAGGCAAAACGTGAGAAAGAGGCATTGGATCAGGAAATCAAACAATTGAAGTTGAAATGGGATGAAAAGAATAGATATGCCACATGGGACAATATTGTCTCTAGATTCTCATCAAAATCAACAACAGACAAAGATAAGGACAAGAGCACTGATAAAGACCCAAAGAGTGATGATAAATCTGATAAATCTCATGAAGAGAAATTGAAAGAACTTGATAAACAAGCTACCAATTTTGACACAATATTAAACAAACCTCCAAGAACGTATCAATTGAACAAGGATATCTACAGAATAAGAGTGAGCAAGAAAGTTAAACCTGCATCTCAACAATCTAACCCAAGAATAACAAAATCTACAATAACAGCTAAAGATTTAGCGAATTTACCTACAGTACCTAATAAGCCCCTGTGATGATAAAATCCACAATCATTCATTATAAGTTGATGATTCAATTAAGATCAAAAATTAACACTTCTCTCATCAATCCAACACTCCCATTTATCAACTTTTTGTTTGAGAGCACTTCCAGAGATGAAATCGACATTTCCTTCCAAATTTTCAAATTTGAATTTTGTGTTAATAGATTGACCTAAATCACTTAAATCTTCTTCATGTTCATTATCACCATCGACTTTTGAAATGTTTAAAGAGTTCAATTTTCTAATATCATCAATCTCCTGAGCTAAACTTTCTCTTATTTTAGCACTTGGTCTTGAAGAAAATAAATCTGATTTATTACATGCAATTAAGATATCAATCCCACCTGGTCTTCTTTCTGTAAAGTTTAAAATATCATATAGAAAACTAGCAGCTTCTGTAAGTTTCTTAGGATCAATAGTAGAGTCTAACACGTAGATCAATCCATGTACTTGACTTGAACTCTTGATCTCTTCAAATAATAAATTGTGTAATTTAGGATGACCTGGGAACTCACTCAATTTGAAATTAGTTTTCTTGGATCCAATAGAAGGTAATTGGTATTTATGAGTGATGTTAGGTTCTTGAGATGTCACAGTAGCAATGTTTTCTCTATGTGCCAAGTAGTTGAATAAAACTGTCTTACCAGAATTTGATAGACCTGCAATGATATAAGTTGGCTCTTTATTACTTTGTTTTGATAAACCCGGAATTGAGATTTTATTAGTGTTTTGATGAAGGATTAGGAAAGCCGCAAGCGATACCAGGATCACTATGAAGGTGGTCCAGAGAATAGCAGACATTGTGATGATAGTTGTTCACAAAGTAAGTTGTTTCTTTCTCTGTTATTTGATAAAGGCCAACGTCGTACTATATCAATTGTCATTGTTGGCTCATTTTTCAGGTCGAGAAACTTTGGTGGGCACCACAAACTTTTAAAGTCGTCTACTAACAAAACTACCAAAACATATTCTTTATTGTCATTGTCTTATAAATACATTTAAACTATAGATAATACATAATACTTGATACAAGCTTTGTGTGTGTGTGTGTAGAGTCAATCATGGTCCTTCCTCATCAAAGAATTTCAGAACTTCTTTAAAGTAAGCATCATCTTCTTGATTATCCATCCCAGGATCACCTAAATGAAATGCATCTCTTTCATATAACTCATTAGAAATATCCGTATTGGAAACACTTGAACCAGAAGCACTACTGCTCACTCTTTGTGATGATGTAGTGGAAGAGTCAGAAACTTCTCTGAT
Organism: Wickerhamomyces ulmi; assembly: GCA_030569675.1. Lineage (NCBI taxonomy): Eukaryota > Fungi > Ascomycota > Saccharomycetes > Phaffomycetales > Wickerhamomycetaceae > Wickerhamomyces > Wickerhamomyces ulmi. The sequence continues at coordinate 581,343 of JAJMLN010000001.1, forward strand.
TGATTTCAATGATTCCAAGTCTGGATTTGTGATTCTCAATTTAGATCTTCTTTTCGAACTCACTAAAACTTGAACATCCCTATCTTGTAACATCTCTTCAATCTTCTTCTCCTCATAATCTTCAGAACTTGATGATGATATCGTCGTTGGATGTAATGAATTGAATGAGTTTCTGGACTTGTTGCTGTTTATCGTGAAAGGCGATACATTCACTCCATTCTGATGATGGTGATGATGATTGGCATACTCATCTTCCAAATCATCAGGTTGAACAAATGGTCCAGAAGATCTCTTTGAAGGTGAATGATGTGCCAATTGTGGTTTATAAATACTCATCAAATTTCTCTTTATACTGTTTTCAAATGAGAATTCTGCAGATTTTCTAGGAATTGGTGGGGATTTTGGTGTTGAACTAACGGTATGTTTGGATAATCTCTTATGTTCGTATTCTGCTCTTTTTTCGTTCCAAGAAGAAATACTTTGGGTATCAACTAGATCATTCATCTCACGATAGTATTCATCTGTGTTTGTAGATTCTGAATCTGACTGTTCTAATGAGATTTGTGATCTTTTGTATTTCTTATAAATAAAACGAATGGCTATGATGACCAGCATTACGGCTATTATTGGCACAATTACAGATACCACAATTGTGACTGTCTTGGATTTATTGGATTTTTCCGCTGGACCTGAGTTCTCTGAAGTGGTGGTAGAAGTTGGAGATGAAGCAGATGATGGTGGTTCAGAACTAGAACCTGATGACTGTACTTGAGACTCTGATGGCGATTGTGATTGTAACTGAGTTTGGGTTTGAGACTGCGACTGAGATTGGGATTGAGTTTGAGATTGGGCATTTGAGCTTGAGCTCGATAGAGCAGCAGCTGATGATGATGTTGAGCTAGAAGGTTTTGTACTTGGTTCCAAAGTGCTGGTTGACGCAGCATAAGAAATCTGATCCACCTTCTTCATAGAATTGAGATCATAGATTTGTAGACTGTAGCTATTAGATCTTTTCTTTGAATCGGAGGACCCTATACTTATTAGTGTTCCATTTAATGCGAATGCTCCAAGACAGTTGTTGATTTTGAAGTCACCAACGTTTGTTAGGTTTGACCACTTCCAAGTATTTGTTATGTTTAGACTGAGAACATATGGACTCGATAAATTATCACCCAACGTACCACCTAAGAGAAACAAACTATCAACATTCTTTGTTTTGTCATTGAATGAAGGCAAAACTAAAGAGTTAATTCTAGAATTCACACCAAAGTCAGCAGTTGAGACAGTCTTGAAAGACCAAGATTTATATTCCCAAACAGCGATTTGGAACATACTAACCCACCCTGAAGAAGCTTTCCCTCCAACTGCAACACTTGCTTCACCTTTTGATGAGATTGTAGCACCAGTGGCACCATAGAATGCTGTTGGAGAAATCGAAGTATTGATAGAGTTCAATCTCTTAGTCTCTGGATTAAACTCCAATAATCTATTTGAGACAGAGTTGTTAGATTTCCCACCATAGATGTAAATAGCTTCCTTGGTATCGTCATCAGAGGGGAGGTTTGCGAGTATTGTTGAATCGCTATAGTATTGTAAGTTTTTCGTAAGTGTTGTGTTATACTTGATGACTTCCCACTTTCCAGTATCTTTGTTTAATTTGGAAAACTCCAATCTATCATCATCTTCTTCATCGGCGTACAGGGCATATAAGTTACCATTGGCCAGTGCCAGTGAGTAATTTGATGAAGTAGGTGAGCTTATTATGTTTGATATAGAATCCCCAGATTTAAGTTTGGTACCTGAATAATCTATTGCGATTATTTCTTCTGTTGACAACTTCAAATATGCCGTATCATACAGAGGTGAGTATAAAGACTGCCAAACAGCAGAGACATGTACTGCTGCTGAGAAGAGCCAGAAAAGTGTTGTTATGAGATTCATTTGGTGTTAAAGACGCATCAAGGTTTAAGTTATAGTGCTTTAACAATGAGCTAACAGTTGAGTTAGGTTGAGGTTTGATTACCCTTCAATTCATCAAACTTCCTTGGATGGGCTATAACGAAAAGTAAACAAACAGTCCCGATATGGAAATATGAGTGGTAAGCGCAGCATCACGCCAAACTGCGAAAACTCCATCTCCTCAAAATTCAATATGTCCCAATACGGAAAGAGCGAAAAGCTCACTGTCTTCTATGTAAAGAAAAAAGGGCTTGCACGTGACTGTGACACATTTCTCGCCAATTCGCAGTGAATCATCTTTTGCCGGACGGGTTGCTTGATACATTGGGATTGGAATTGTAATTGGGATCACAATGACACACGTCGATCGATCGAGTCCCGAACTGAGTGGTCACGCTGACGGAAGACTGAAAGATTCTTATCATCAACAATTCTTTGCTATAACGTCACTACAACACATTCTCTTAAACCATAACAAACTCCAGAAGCTTGCTTCCACTGCCGTTTCAGTTTTCTCATTCAATTTGCTGTAACCTGCTAATTTTTGCAGCACTCCAGAATTCACAAGCTTTCTCCAACAAATCGATCTGAAAAGCATCAAAAGTCAAAACATCGCTACAAAGTTCGTCTTTTGCCGCTACAAACGAAAACTATAAAACTCGCTCTTCACAGAACCACGACGCTATGAGCAGAGACAGAAGGACATCTGGTCTGGTCCTTCCTAGGAAAGCTGCACTTGCGCCAGTGAACGAAAGCAAACCTACAATAACGCCAAATGAGGAAGTTGCTCAAACAGAACAGTCCGGAAACCAACTGCCCAATGGTGCTAGCATACCGAGAGACTACTTCAATACTGAACACCTCAGTCCACAAGGCCACCGTCCAAGCAGCTTGGCTAGAGTCACAGAACTCCTTCATAAAACAGTTGATGCTTCCTCATCGCCATCTTCTCCGCGTACCAGTGCTGTCCATCTGAACAAATTAGTATCCCCAATGTCCTCTTCCGACTCACTGGCATCCCTGATAGAACGTCAAACTACATCAAAAATCAACCATCCTGGCCATCAATACCAGCTGTTCAACAGTACTACAAGAACCTCATCATGTTCGTCGCAGAGGAAGCGGTCTTCGCAGTCAATCTTCAACTTGTGGCCCGCCTCGCATAAGAGAACATCATCATCGACTTCTGTGTCCAACTCATCCGTTCCACTGATCAAATCACCACTACACTTGGACTCCACAGTCTCAAGAAAGCTTGCTCCTAATGTTGCCAATCCACACCATGTACATAACTCTCCAAGTGTGAAGGAGAGTAAGAAAGTTTATCTGGAATATGACCCTGTTTCAAGAAAGAAAGTCCTAAATACTTACGAAATTGTCAAAGAGATTGGAAGAGGTGAACATGGAAAAGTCAAACTTGCTAAAGAAATCTATACAGAAGAACTAGTTGCTATAAAGATTGTTGATAGAAGGGGACGTCAAAAATTCGGATCAAAACCAAGCACATCATCAGAAGAAAAAGTAAGAAGAGAGATAGCCATCATGAAGAAACTTTCTCATCCTAATATTGTTCAGTTGAAAGAAGTCATGGATGATGTGAATTCAAGAAAGATTTATTTGGTTTTAGAATACTTGGAGAAGGGTGAAATAAAATGGCAAAAATCTCCTAATGTGCCGTTATTAACTCTTCCAGAAGCCATGAAAGTGTTCAGAGATGTTGTACTAGGCTTGGAATACCTACATTATCAAGGAATCATACATAGAGATATAAAACCTGCAAATTTACTAATTGCTTCAAATGGTGCAGTTAAAATATCAGATTTTGGTGTTTCATTTGCATCATCTTTGAAAGATGGTGATCAAGATGATTATGATTTAGCTAAAACTGCTGGTACACCTGCTTTCATGGCTCCTGAACTATGTCTGCCAATCACAACATTTGATGATGACACAGTAGAGCACCCTAAGATTACACATAAAATTGATATTTGGGCGCTTGGTGTCACTTTATACTGTTTATTATTCGGTGCTATGCCATTTTGGGCAAGAAATGAGTTTGAATTATTCAAAGTGATTTGTTCGAAACCTTTAGAATTTCCAGAAACATTCCCTACTAATTATGAATGGAGTGAAGAAGATAAAGAAGGTGCAAAAGATTTGTTAGTAAGTGTTTTAGAAAAAGATCCAACAAAAAGAAGCTTTTTGAAAGAAGTAAAGAAACATCCATTTGTCTTGAAACAATTATCAGAGAGGGAAGCTATACTGTTTTCAGAAAACCAGAAATCTTGCGATCATAAGATCGAAGTTTCCAATGATGAAGTTCAAGTTGCTGTTATTGGTATTGCTAGTAAGATCAGAAAGGGATTTGCAAGAGCTTTGAAGATGGCTGGTATCGGTAAAGCGTATGCTGAATCAAATACAACTAAATCAAATCTTGATTTGGATTCTAGATCAACCCTTGGCTCCGATGGATCGACTATTGATGTCTTGTTAGATAAGAGAAGGGCATTGTCATCTGATTTGAATCACAAACGCACAAAATCTGGCGATGCTGCTGAAACTAAAACAACAGTTGAAGGTGATCTGTTTTTGAACAAACATTCTGCCTTAAGCTCTTTGAGTCATATTATGAATGATGATAGAAGAAGATCTAGTATTAGCTCTTCACAAATCTTCGGTGCTACACCAGAAAGTGTTACAACCACAAATTCCTCCTCTGCTACTGATCTTGATTTTTCAAATGATTCACTAACTAAAACAGGATCACAACTTGTTTCCCTTCCTATGAATGCTAGTTTCGCTTCATTGGATAGTGTTTATCTAGACAATTATGCCCCAACTTATGTCAGCACCCAAGATTCAAGAAGACCACCATCTCAACAACAACAGCAACAAACTAGAGAGGTTCAAAAGAAGATGAGTGGATTCTCATTGAACAAGAAAGCAGAGAAAAAGATTGATGAAGATATCGCTCCCCATGAACCACCTCCTCCAACTACTCCTCCACCACATTCTTCTGTTGCTCCTACTTTCAACTTATCAACGAGTGATAGTGAGGATCGTGATGCTGATGATGAATCTGAAGATGGAGATGCCGATGATGGGTTTGGATTCTTCATAAAGCCTACTGCTACTAATGACTCGGACCGAGTTTCTGAACTATCTGTGCCTTCAGGAATTGCAGGTGATTTGGCTGCTTCATTATCCCAAATGGAAATACGAGACACCTCAAAGTCGACTAATCAATCACAAACTCGACCACCAAATCAACCGACATTATCATACTCTCAGAGACCTCCAATCAATGGACCAAAGTATAGTTTCTTTGAAACTTCAGACACAGAGACAGATACAAACTCAGAGTCAGATTTCGATACCCAAGAAGCACCAATAAAGTTTGAGATTGACACTCCATCCATTATAGAACCAGATTCCGAACATGAGAATGAATACACAGAATCAGATTCTGAAGATGAAGATGATGATAAACTGGTTTTTTCATTTGGAAATAGAGGTGGTGTGGCAAGACATAACTCTATCAGTACAACACCTTTCAGACGTCCAGCAACTACAGGCAATCCTCATAACCACACTCCAAATATTGGTTCACCCTTGTTCAGAAAACAAAGCACTGATGTTGAAGAACGGGTTTCTTCACCTTTAGCGAAAGATGCACCAAAGACACCAGTGGCTAATGCCAATGCACACTTATTATCTCATTTTAACGGTCCAAAGACTAATACTTATGTCAATCACTACAATAGATCAAAACCTATTTGTCCATTCCACGTGGAGGATGAAACTCATAGAGGACGTGCCAATTCGATCACTGTTGGTATCTTAACGCATGAACACGATCGTGGTGCTCCTAGAGCTAGTTCACAGCCTATATAACGATAGCCATATAACGTATACAATACAACTATAAGAGCATATATTTATGAAGAGGGTTTGAAGTACCTTAATTAACGATTTTGATGAAGACTAGTGGTTTTACAACTTTTGTAGTTATCTCGCTTTTCTTGTTTTCTTTTCTCAGTCTCAAAATGATCCGGATGAAAAGTAAATAAAAACAAGGAAGGCTTAAATTAATGCGTTGTACTTCGAACAACTTTAGACATCACCAACAATCTTGTGCTTTAGCATATTCTCAACAGTTCCGGTGAGAGGGATCCAGATATACTTGGTGTAAGGCGTACACTCAATTGTGGACTCATGGACGTTATAAACACTACGTTAAGGTTGTTCCAAAGGACATGGCTCAGTTTTAGACACTCTGCGGGATCATCACGCAAAATCCAATACATACTTGGATTAGCAGTTATTCTGTTAGTGGGGCTGGTTTCCTTCTATCATGATGAGAGCTATCAAATAACAACTGACTCCATACAGTCGCTTAATGATAAGATCAATACATTAACTACCAAAATCGATAAGTGGAACGAACGTGCTCATGAGAGAATAGAAGACCAGGGTCAGAGTACGGCAACTACTTCACCTTGGGACTCCTCAGAATTAACAGAAACATCAGATATAGAGGCTTTGCAACCAACACATATTCTTGGTACTGGTGATCATGATCTATGGCAAACAAAAATTAATAAATCACCTAAAGGTGTTGTTATCATATTCGGTAGAAACAATGATTTGTTCAGACTACAAGAAACTCTAAGGTCTATCGAAGAGAGATTTAATAGAGTCTACCAGTATGACATACTGATAGTATCTGACTCTATACACACCGATAATTTCAGAAAAGGTGTTAGTGCCATGACATCTTCAACGTTAAAGTTCCATCACGTTCCTAAATCGTTGTTCCAATTACCAAAAGACCTTGATAAGAGCAAAGTGAAGGAAAACCGTAAAAACCTGCGAAAAGTCAATATTAATTACACAAGAGCACATAGAATGAAACATACCCAACGATTCTGGGCAAAAGAGATCTTCAATATTGAATTGCTTCAAGAGTATGATTACTTCATCAAAGTGAAACCAGGTACCGTATTCTATTGTGATGTGACATTTGACTTAGTTCAATTCATGAATGATAATCAAAAGACGCTAGGGTTTTCACTTGCCTTACAACAGAACACACAAGGATTCCCAACGTTATGGGATTCTGTTTTGAAATACATTGAGCAAACACCAGAGGATATTTCTGAAGATCCATTTATTGACTTCATATCTGATGATAAAGGACTCAGCTTTAATGGATGTCAATTTAGAACAAGTTTTGAGATTGGTAAGTTATCTTTCTTCAGAGGTGAGAAGTATCAGAAATTTGCTGCGTATCTAGACGCCCTCTATGGTATTTATTATGAGGCTTGGGATGATTCAACGTTCCATACACTTGGTGTTTCATTATTAGAAGGTCGTCATGCTGTTCAGTTCATCAATCATCTTGGTTATGATGAGTTTGATCCTACTCAACAAGGTCCTGCACATAGAGCATGTCCAATCCAACAAGATATCAGATTGAAGACTAAATGTACTTGTAATCCTGTTAAGGATGCCACCTGGAACGAAGATAGTTGTTTGATCAGGTATTATGAGATTAATAACGTTGAAGTACCTGACTATGTTCCTGACTTCAAGGCATTGAAACGGAAAGCTAGAGAAGAGAAAGAGAAACAAGATGCTCAAAGAAAGTATGAGGATGAAGAATTAAAGAAAGAGAAAGAACTCGAAAGAAAGGAAAAACAAGAGATAGCAGCGGACTTACAGAAATCTGCACCTGAAGTGGTACAGCAAGAAGGTGAGGAAATACTTCCAGATGATGATCTGCTATGAGAATTCATGATAATAATGTACTCATTAAACTACATATCTTGCCAAACCATAATAAACAATTAGATATTGTGATAAAAATTTTGAACATAAAACTATGAATGAATATCTTTAAATGCACTAAAATATTAATGGGTCAGAATCACCTTAGTGGTTGATTGCGTGGTAATAATCATCAATGAGTTGGTCTTCCAATTCCAAAATTTCAATACTTTCTGGTTTGACTTGAGTGTCTGAGATCTTTGAAGTAACATGGTCCAAGTCTGCATTAACGAAATGAGCCATGAATTTACCAATCTCAGTGTTTTCATGATTACCACCTAAAGATTCTTTCAATTGTCTTAAAGTTGAAGGTTTGTTCGAGTGAGCATAAATGTTAACATCAACGGCAGAATGACCATGAGTTGACCAACCAGTTTGTGATCTTAATGAAACTATGTTGTTAAGGATATAATGTGAGTTAGCTTTGTTTGAAACTAATGATTCAACTTCTTCATCAGTATATTTGGTAATACCTAAATCTTTTTCCAAGATTTCAGATCTAATGAACTTTTCCAAATTATCACCATCGTAATTAGCGATTTTCTTTGTTAAATACTCACCAGAGTGTTTAGCGTTCAATAAAGCTTCTGGGTACCACAGATATTCAGGGTATGATGGTGCAACTTGTCTGGCAGCTGCAAGTCCACCAGTTTCATGATCTGAGGTACTGATAACAATGGTTTCGGTATCGATACTGTCAACAAATTCTAAAACTGATTTGTAAGCTTTATCAAAAGCTAAAACTTCACGAACTTGAGCAGCAGGATCATTGTTATGACCAGCATGATCAATTCTTGAACCTTCGATTAATAAAAAGAAACCTTTATCAGAATCACGAGTAGCATCGTGTAATGCCTTCAAGGCAGTCAGAGCTTCTTCTTCCAAAGATGGGTGTACTTTATCATCTCTATCGATATCAAATGGAATATCAACATCAGCTAATAAAGCCAATAGTGGTAACTGAACATTTTCACCTAATTTCAATTGATCAAATTCAGTTCTGTTACCAACATATGACCAGCCATTAGCAATGGCTTCATCGATCAAGTTTCTTTCATCTTTTCTAACACCTCCAAAACCATATTTCTTATCAGATGGAGGATAGAAATGAGCTCTACCACCACCAATCATTAAATCAACAACTCTACCAAGTGGATATTCACCTAATTGATGTTGAGCAACCAAATCTTCATAAAATCTGTAACTAACATGACTTGAGAAAGCAGCAGGAGTGGCATCAGTGATTTTGGTAGTAACAACCAAACCTGTATGATAACCTTGTAGTTTCATAGCTTCTAATAGAGTACCACAAGGATTCTTTTCTGGATCAACACCAACGGCACTGTTGTAAGATTTGATAGCACAAGAGAAAGCAGTTGCACCAGCAGCAGAATCAGTGACCAAAGAGCTTGATGATCTTGTTCTTGAAGAACCAATTAAATGTTTATCTAGAGTTAAGATATCATCGATTTCAAGTCCGTCACGGAATTGTTTGAAACTTCTAGCTAACGATAAGGAGGTTGGTCCCATACCATCGGTGACTAGGAAGACAATGTTCTTCTTGTTTGAATGTTTCTTTGTGATTAAAGAGTTGTTGGTACCATATGCGCTCAGGAACACAAGTACTTTATTATGTTAGTAAATTCTCAATAACTGGGGAATAGTAAATATAAGCTTATCAGTCTCAGCCAAAGAACATACATAGTACACAGATAGTTAAAAAGTGGAAAACACGGCGTTTTGTAACGCGTTTTGAGCGTGATGTTGAGTCTTGCAAAAGTCCAGAGTTCTCAGACATTGTGTTTCTGGACCAGGCACTTGTTTCTAGAGTCTTAAAGCTCAGTTATTTCTGCTTATTTCATGTTTTATTTAGATCACACTTTTTGTGATGACTTCTAATTATGGCTGTCTGCCATGTGCTGCGTGCCACCACCTGATCTGGTAATTTCTGTATTCGGGAGTTTTCATGGTTTTATCAAAGACCAATGAAAAAAATGCTTAATTAAGCAGGTTTAATACTTTACTTTACACTTTGTAGACACTTTGTATCGTTATATTCGACCAAGATGACATTCAACACCAAGAAGTTCAGATCCAAGAGAGAGCAGATGATCTACGATGCAACAATAGCTGGTAGATACCAAAAGAGTTTGAAGAAACATCCATTTTTACTGTTCGGTCTTCCTTTCTTGACCGCTATGGGTTTGGCATCAATATGGTTATCAAGTTTCACCGCTGTCAGATATGAGAACAGAGATAGAAAAGTGCAAGAAATGGGAGAAGATGATATCTTGAAGGTGAATACCACTAAGAGATCTGTTGATGTCAAAGAAGAATACTATAGATTACAAGGTTTAGCTGATCAAGATTGGGAACCTAAAAGAGTTCCAAGATTACCAGGTGAATCTGATAATGTGTTTTAAGTGACCACGAACCAGCTTTGAACACATAATCTTGTTCTATCAGAAATGAGTACTTGTACATATATAACTTCATACACCTATTTATCCTTACGAATTTTACGAGCTTTGATCTTCACTAATCTTTAATATTTATAAAATTTATTGTTTTTTATTCTCAATGACTAGCACTGATTGTGTAGTATACATTATTTCTTAGCTTTCAAGGAGATATCAATCTTTGAAATCAACAAGTAACTGATCAATGCAATGAACACAAATTTGGCAATATCCAATGGTTTTCTAATGAAATCCCAAGCAGTGTATTCATACTTGATGATGATTTCATATTGATTCAATTCATCAATCAAATTGGTATAGGTTATGGTAGCTTTTGTATGACCAGTGTTTAGATCAAAGTATGATAGTTCATTTCCATAAGTGATAGATTCATATGGGATTGGTGAGTAGATATCTTTAACTTTAGCACCTTCTGGTAAGTAGAAACTTAGTTCTAATTTATCATAGCTTGCATCAACTGGACCAGTAAGGATCGGGACTTTTAAGATGTAATCTTCCGAATCATCTTGACGTAAGTATCTCGATAATGTGTTTGTCCAACCAATGGTGAAGTTATAGTTCCAACCACCAAAGACAGGATATCTTGGTTTAATGTAAACTCTATCACTAAAGCCTTTTGAAGTTGAAACATTACCCACTAAATCAGTGTAGTAAATATCTCTGGAATCATCTAGTAATCTGATCTCAACTGCATTGATAGAGTGAGATGATTTACTTAGTTTCTTTTGGTTTAACATGAAATCAACTCTAGCAAATCCATCTTTCAATTGAGCAGCTTTGTTTGTCATCTTATAAAACTCTTCAAATTGTAATGTGTTAGCCCAGTGAGAAACCCAAACACCTTTTTCCAAACTTGTGATTTGAGTTAATGGGAAATTGTGAGTGTAAACAAAAGTTAAAGATGTTAATCTGAAGGCTTTGGTGCTACCAAAATCGTATTGAACTTGTTTGTTAACAACTTTACCTGGGATTTCGATTTCTTTACCTTGAACAGCAACTTCTTTACCAGCTTGAACACCAAGAAGACTTAATTGACCTTCAACTGTTGGATAAGCACTTAATGGTTCTTTATAGGTTTTTAATAGTAAAGTTTGATCATCGGCAATACCAATTTTAGAAGGTAATGGTTCCAAAAGGTTTGAGATAGATAGAGAAACACCTAAGTTGAAGGTTTGTTTTGGAGCAATTGGGTGAGGTAGAATAACTTTCAAGTAGTTAATAATTGGTTCACCGTTAACTTCAGTGGTTTCTTCCAAGATTTGACTTTTCAAGACGACTGGAGTTGAAGCCAATGAGTCAGCATCAATCAAGCTGAAAACAACCAACTTTTCAAAAATATAAGAAGGCAATGCGAGGTAATATTCGTCATTTGGTTTTGAATCAATGTTTTTAATTTGGATTTGTAGATGTTCCTTCACATAAGACTTTCCCAAATTTATACTTCTATCATATCTTGTATTTTCCCACGTTTGTGGTGGTGCAAACGCACACGAGATTGCCGTAACGAGCAATGACAGCAAAACCAAGAATCTCATGATATAACACGACGTTTATTAGCTCAATTTGCTGGTTAAGTCAAAGAGCTCTCAAGTACAAAGAGCATAGCACCTTCGTGTCAACAAAAATTGGTTCAACGCCAAACTTTTTCGCGAATTCTCTGTTTACTATGGGTGTGTCCCTTACCAATCATATACACATTCTTTTCACTTTTTGCTACTTTTTACTACTTTTAACTACTTTTTACTACTTTTCTACGTGTTTTATCTCCTCGAAGAATGTTCAGATTAGTTCAATATTCCAGTTGATCTATACATTGAGCGCTTATTCGTCTTGGAATGAGTTTTCTGGGACTTTGAATAGAGAAATCTTTGGAGCGTTTGGATTCTTAACAATGACGAATTTACCATCTTCTTCAGCAGAGATGATGTCAATGTAAGATTTCACAATACCCCAACCATTACCGGTAGATAAGTTAATTTGAGCAGCAAGATCTTTTGGACTCAATGAAGAGACACCAATGATGGTGTGTTTCTTGTTATCTTTGAAGTTAGCTCTGGTGACGAAACCTAATTTGATTAAATCAACACCAGCTAAAACAGCTTGGTTAGCCCATTTGGCAAATTTGTTGTTGTTGTTTTTCAATTCAGCAGCAATGATAGCACCTTTTTGAGAGTTGAATTTGGTTTTCCAGTCTAGACCATTAGCGTGGTATTCGTTGACAGCTTTAACACTCAAGGTTTGTTTGGAATCTTTAGCATCGAATTCAGTTCTAATTAAGATAGAAACTGGGTCTTCATCTTCATCAGATTTCTTCAATAAGAATTTCTTATAACTGTAACCTTTAGATAATAAGGATTCTTTAGATTCTGGGTCATGGAATGGGTTTGGTTTTTGTAAAGAAACTGAAACATCATCAGAAACAGAGTTGGCCAAGAAGTTTTGGTTAATGTAAGTAGCTTCTAGGGACAAGTTGTTAACATTGTTGATGTTGGTATCAGCAGCATCAGATGGAGCATCTTGAGCGTTTTCATCAACAGTGACTCTATCGATGGTTGAGTTTTCTCTTTTATCGAAGAAAATAACACCGTCTTTCTTGGTGACAACGATATCCCAAGAGTAAACGGATCTAGTAGCACACATTAATTGAGTAATAACGGAATCAGTGGTGTAAACTTTGGCAGCTTTGGAAGCTTTGTATTGTTGAATGACAGGATCTTCAGAAGCAGTTGGGTTGTAGAAAACTTTGTCAATAGCTTTCAATGGGACACCAGAAGCTCTTTCAATCTTTTTGTTGTAAGCGTTAACTGAACCATAAGTAGCTAATTCTTCACCATCATCAACTTCAAAGTTCAATTTGGTCAATTTGTTCAATTCAATTTCACTAATGATTTTCCATGAATCTTCAATTTTAACAGAGGAATCACGTACTCTTTGGTTTTCTTCTTTCCAGTTACGACGGTTTTGAGGTCTCCATTGTTGGTTGTTGTTGTTATTGTTGTTGCTGTTATTGTTGTTATTGCTGTTGTTGTTACCTGCTCTGGCGTGGTTTTGTTGACGACCATTTTGTAATCTTCTACCTTTCAAAACGGTAGTTTGAGCTTGACCGTTGTTTCTTAAGTTAGAAGTTGATTTTTGAGAGTCCACAACTTCAAAGTCTTCGGAACGTTCATTGACTTCACGACCGTTAGCAGCATCTGGAGCACCGTAGGCTTGGTAGTAATCTCTTTGGTTTCTCTTGAAGTTTTGTTTGTTATCTTTAGATTGATGTTCTTCGTTCCAATCAGCAATTTTACCTAATTTATCACCTTTGGAGAATGGGGCGTATGGGATGTCACCAAAACGTAAACCTTCTGGGATGGTAGATGGAGGACCCCAGATGTTGGCTGATGGGGCTAGTGCACTGATATCGAATGGTAAGTTAGACATGATATAGATCTTTCTTGATTATTTTGATCCAGCTCTTTCTCGTGTTTTCTCTGTTGAATAAATTTTTTTTTTTTCAATAATGGACATTGGATTTTGAGCATTGCTCATAACCAACGAATATACAGATTTCGCGAACAGTTGATGAATCGACAAAACAAAGTGAAAGTGGCAATTCACCAAAACAACAACGAGTTTTGAACCAGCTGTTATCCCTCAAAGTCGACAATATGAACGGAATCTCTGTGGACATCAACCACCTTAAGAAAGGTGAAGTCAAGTACGTCTCAATTGCTTTTTTCCTCCGACGCTTTATAGCAGAATTGAGAACATTTACTAACAGAATCGCCTTTATAGTCTTGGTACATCAATGTATGTGAACTTATATTATATCTCATTATTCTTTTAAAGATATCAATTGATACTAACAGGTGATCTCATATAGTATGGCCGTAAAATTCAAAGATGGTGTGGTGCTTGGTGCCGATTCGTATGTTTTACATTACTTCATTTTCAATGTCCCTTAACTTGATCTGATACTAACATTTTATATCAATCTAGGCGTACAACAACTGGTTCATATATTGCTAACCGTGTCACAGATAAATTAACTCAAGTCTACGAAAAAATCTGGTGTTGTAGATCAGGTTCAGCAGCAGATACACAAGCAGTTGCAGATATTGTTAAATACCATCTAGAACTATATGCCACCCAACATGGAAAACCACCATCAGCCAAGATCGCAGCTAGTATCTTCCAAGAAATAACATATGCTAACAAGGACAGTTTATCTGCTGGTCTGATTGTTGCAGGATACGACGATAAGACAGGTGGTGAAGTATACAGTATACCGCTTGGAGGTTCTGTGCATAAACAACCATTCACTATTGCAGGTTCAGGTTCTTCTTACATTTATGGTTGGACCGAAGAAAATTTCAAAGAAAACATGACTAAAGAAGAAGTTATCCAATTCGTTAAAATAGCGCTAAAACAAGCTATAAAATGGGATGGTAGTTCAGGTGGTGTTATTAGACTTGTCATCTTAACAAAAGAAGGAATTGAACGTCTGGTTTTCTACCCAGATGAATATGAAAACGCTTAGATAATTATATTGTACATTAAATTTTTTGATATTATCTTGATGTTTATGTATTCCTCATAACCTTTCTGATTTCGTTGTCTAATTCTTTTACAAGTTTCATTTATAGTAGTGTTTTTATAAGTTTATCTTCTGAATAAAGAAGTAACACCACCTAGTAATCCACCAGAGACACGACCAAACACATCACTAGCGATAGTATTTGCTTTACCAAATTTGTCACATTTAGTGAAAGCCAAAGCATTGGTGAATGTTAAAGCAATAGCAACGACGACCAACATGAGTGATAAGAACTCAAATTTCAGGATAGCAAAGATTGCTAAAGCTATCCAGAGTGCTGGTGAAGCATAAAGTAGGATCCAAAACACTTTAGAATCAATAGGATTAATATATCTGTCAGGATTAGCGGTTTCAAACACCCATATACTTTCACCGTTATCATCGGTCTCGTTCCACCAACGCAATCCAACTAATAATCTACCACTTATGTTTTTGACATTCCAGAAATCAGCAGCTAGCAACAGTATAACAGAAATGAAGAAAAAGATACTGTTTGAAGGAATTTGTTAATAAATCTGATATGAATACGTAAACCCGATAGAACTCAACTGTACTTACAAATTGTTTGTGAACAAAAGACCCAATAGATACGTCACCAATGATCCTGCAAGACATATGTTAGTACTCAAAAAGTCAATTCAAAACATTCAACGGTATCTAGACTTACCAATTCTGAATCCAAGAAAGAATATCAAAGCCACCGGATGCGATGATTCAGATAGCTTTTGGAACAGTGTTCTTTCGGTAGTTGGACCTGCAATTCCTGTTTCTTGAGACTGTTGTTTGTTAGTACACCATTCATTACACTAGCATAGACATCTCCGAGCTCACACGTACCATTGTTCCTGCACTATTACCCAGATAAAGGTGTATACGTCTCCAAACACACTCAGTGTTTTGTAACCCTTTTCTAATATTCTGCATTTCGTCCTGGGCCCACCCGCGAATTTGCCAACGACAATGTGGTGTCTGGGTGTTTCTGACGTAGACATCGCGAAAAGCTGCTGTACAATGGGTATCAAGAAGCCGTCAGACGAGACTGTCGAAAAGTCGGTTGCTCTTTGTTTTCTGTTTGTTTAGCCGTTAATTCGCTGTGATTGTTGTGAATCGTGTGACGTTAGCTTGTGTATTTGCTGTCACCAAGTTACTCTGTTCTTATACCCCGGTTTTTTGTGCATCTTCAAGATATAATGGGATACTCCATCAAACAAAAAATTGACATATGTCTTATGGCAGAGTCAAACCCGGACTTGACCCAACATGATCTCGCACTATGGGCACAAGAACGGTATGGAGGATCTAAACCTCCATCTCAGACTACTATTTCTCGGATCTTATCCAAGAAGGATGAGTTCATCGCTTTGAAAGAACATGAGTTTAAACTCATACGAAGAAGAAGATTATCGAATCCTTTGTTGAGGAAGGTGTTATTGGAATGGATATCACAATGTGTCTGGAACAATATACCAATTACCGCTCCCATAATAATGAGCTCTGCTGGTAACTTCTGGAAACAGCTGCCATCAAACATGAGAGAAGGTACTGGTGAATTCTCCTATAAATGGTGTCAACAGTTCTTATCCAAAGTCAACATCAATTTGAATAACATTGAGGTGGAGCTTTACAATAGACTGAAGATTTGGACATACAATGAAAGAGATCAGTTGAAGGCACTGCTCGCTGGGTTTGATCCAAAGAAAATATTCACATTGTCAGAGGTATTCATCAGTACTGATCTTCCCCTCGATAAATCATACTATAATGATAGTTCAGATTTTATCACATGTATGCTATGTGTGAATTCTGATGGTAGTGAAAAATTAGATCCATTCATTGTTGGAAGATACGAAAACTATCCATCATTCGAAGGAAAATCTTCTATCAAAGCTGCTACTAAGCATGGTGTGGCTTATCACAGTAACAGAAAGAAATGGTTAACCTCGACATTGTTTTACGATTGGTTATCTGTGCTTGATAAAAGACTGGCACTAGTGAACAGAGATATCATCATTGCTCTGGATGATTCTGCTTCCCATCGTATCATAAATATCAAACTGCAGAGAATTCGTCTATTATACACCTCTTCTACTGCTCAGTTTCTTCCAATGAGCTGGGGAGTTGAGAATGATTTCAGGTTGAATTATAGATTAATACAATATGAAAAATTGATTGAGAAACAGAAGATACAAGGTGGTAAGATTCTAACAAAGAATGAATTACTTCCAAACATGGCAGAGACTTTTGATATTGTTAAGGAAGCCTGGAATAGGGTATCTATGACCAGAATTCAATCAGCTTGGAAAAAGTCAGGTATTCTACCTGATATAATAACACATAACTATCCTAAGCAAAAGCTATTTGATGATAAGCTAGAAACAGAATTATTCTCCTTGATTGAAGAGTTCAATGTTGTTGAGAAGTGGGATACGATATCACTGCTAGATCTATCCGTGGAGCAGAAAAATAACAACCAGTTCTCATCCATAGCTGAAACCATCCAAAGTTGTATTGTGGATAATTATGATGACTTTAATCATGATGGAAAACCAAAAAGAGCACCTTTCTCTCATAAATTAGGACATAAGTTCCCAAAACTTCAAAAGCTTGGAGAACGTTTGAATTCAACTGATCTTTCAAATTTCCAATTTCTTTCCTCCAATTTGGATATGGACTATTTTGATTTTGATGAAAATATGCCAGATGCTGATCAAGGCTTCTATAATACAAATAACATACCAGTACCTCCAGAATTACAACTACCAAACTTTGTTACACCACTTCAACCTATGTCTGAACTAGCACCATTGACCTATGAAGCACCTGATAGTGAACCATGGACCTTTTCATGGAATAACAGTTACGCTGACTTCAATACACCTGATAGATCTTCAGGAGCGAGTACTAGCTTGTCCAACTGGGATCTAGGACTTAATAACGGAACCAATTTGAGAAATGTGATCAATAATAACAAGACTAGCCCATTAGTACCATCATCATCTGAATCACAATATAAACTGGTAATCATCAACAATTTTCTGAAAATGATAGGACAGGATCCACAGTTATCATTATCTGATATCACCATTAATGAGATAATGCTACTACGAGACCAACTGATACAGACTATGAATAACAATAATGTCAATAGCAATAACAATTAATTATACATATGCATAATCATTATCCCTAAATAAATATATTCTCTGTTCAAACTATGTACAATAAAACCTACCATCAAATCTCCTATCTATTTCTCACGTGAACCAAGGATTTTGCTTCTTTCTAGCTCCAAATCCAAACCATATTCTTTTTCTAGTTTCTCTTCAAGCTTCTTTCTCTTTAACAAACTTTCTTGTTTCATTCTGGCAAGTTCTGCTTTGATCTCATGAGGTTCTTTTGGAATCTTATGTGTTGTTTCAGGATCTGGCCAGAAACCTGGAACGTTGAACTTTTTATCGGCATCAACACCAACATAGTACATCACACCAATTGGTGTCATTAGATAGAAAGTGAACTGTTCATTGTTAGTTGATGTTCTGAAGAACAGAAAAAGATCGGGAGAGTCCCCGCGGCACATACTCTGAAAAGCTCTAGTTGAGATCTACTCAGTCTAGGAAATAATTTGGCAAGCACCATATTGTCTGTATTTCTTGATGGCTATTTGGCTGGATATGTCGTATAAGTCAAATTTTCATTAATAAATAAAATTGGATGACAGTAAAAGTTCAAAATATTACGTAATCTCAAAGCTACACAAAGCCCGAAGAGCTCTCAACAACCAGCCAAACTACTGATCAGTAACTTACACAGTGACTGTTCTATTATATGTGAGAGAGATATGTGTATTTCGATTATCTTCTCTTATAAATACATGGTTTTAAAAGCCATTTACCTTCAGGCACTTTTTGTCTTTTTTGCTCAAGTCTTTGTTTCTCATCTTCATGCTCAATAAACTTCTGTCTTCTTTCTAGTTTAGCTTTTCTTTCAGCGATGATATCTTCTGGAGCTTTAAAGAATTCGAATCTGGTAAACATCTTGTTCTCATTATCAGTCTTCTTATGGAAAAAACCTTGTAATTTCAAAGCAGTGACAAATTCTTCACCAGCATTACTGTCTTTATCGGAAAATCTAGATTTGATTTCTGCAATCCATAGCTCACCTCTTGGTGCTAAAATTCTATAAGCTTCTTTGATGAAATCCAAGAAGTTGGTACCCATTAGTGCTAAACAGAACACAACAATGGTACATGAGTTATCTGGTAGTGGGACATTTCTAATATCAGCAACGGTGATTCTCTCATTGGCTTTCTTTAGATCAAAACTATGCACTTCAACATCAAGGTTTGGAGTGAACTTAGCTCTCTTACTCTTATTTTTCTTGTTATTTCTCTCTTTCATGAAGTTTTGAATATCAAGACTGAATTGTGCTTCACCACATCCCATATCTGCGATGACAACTTTCTTGGTTTTAGGTAGACCCGGTAGACCACCTGGTGCATTAACAACTTTTTGGGATCTTTCTTTGAATTGGTTGACAAACACATCAACTGGATTTTCTGGCCATGATTGAACTTGAGATCTAAACCCATCATGATATTCATCAAATAATGATGGCTCTTCCTTCACAAGTTTTAGTGCTTCATCTGAAGTAATGGTATATAGTTTTTCATTGATCCAACGAAATCTTGATCCTGTTAGCTTAGCCATCATCTTTTGCTGAAGTGGGGTTAGCTTGGTTTTAGGTACTATATCTAGAGTTGGTGCAGTTGATTTTTCTATTTGTTCTTCCTCTTTGGTGACAGCTGGTTCATCTTGAGATTCTCTCTTTCTTTTCTTATTCTTACTCTTTTTCTCTTTTGGTTGTTCAGTTTCTGTTTTGGTATCAGTAGACTTCTTGTTGTCTTTTGAACTGTCTTCAGCGGCTTGGACGTCATCAGTAACCTTATCACTCTTGGTTTCACTAGTGGATTGAGAAGATTCAATTAATGAAGCTGCTTCATTTTGTCTTCTTTTTTTGTTTTTAGCGTTTTTCTTAGTGTTTCTGTTGTCTGATTTAACAGCAACGGAATCCAAGTTCCATCCTTCTGTTTGAAATAAAGCCATCTTGAGATATACTCTTAGTATTTACTGTGTAGTGCTACATCATCTGTACTTGGTTATATAAAGATCATAGAAAAATTTTCGAGAGGTGTCCGGATGTCATCACTCTATTATCAGTGTAACCAGAGTAACCGAAATATATATTATAGTGAGAATCGTTGATCTATATACAACGAACAAGCCCAATCAGGTCCATATACGGTCAGGAAAGGTGCATGTGTGTACCATGTTATTAGTCTTATATATACCTTATGAGCTAGAATACGTCCATTTTTTATTCACCGGATCAAATCTCCAGTTGCTGTCATTTTGACGGTTCAAGACCCAAAACACAACCATTTCTAGCATTGAAGAGTCCATATGTACTTTTGTGTTGTTTTTGTTATTATATGACGTTATTATGTTTCTCAGGTTCAAGCAGAGTGAGTTCTCCTTGACAAATTGTATTGCACTTAACAAAAATGTATGAAAATCTAGTAGGGCTGATGCATAACAATTCTTAGACCTGGTGCATCGTAGCAGTTGCCATCTTTGTAAAGTATGTCTCGCTTCATGGAATAGTTCCCCGTATATTTCATTTACTGTCTTGATTTGAGCATTGGGTAATGTAAGATCAACAACCTGAACTGGAAATTTCTTCAATGCAGCAACTTTCAAAAATTGAAAGATGTATGGATCTTTATATGGCTTATCGATCATGAATTGTGGGCTCTTGTTTTTAATTATCCATTTGATAAGCATGAATAGTACACCTGTATCAGCGTTGAACTTCTTCTCATTCTCTAAATTCGATACACTGGAAATTTCTATCCAGCCCTTATCTAATGATCTAGGCTGGCTTGAGTATAGTTCAACTGGTGTGCCTCTTTTCTCAAACAGCTCGTTGGTTCCTTCTTGTAACTCTGTGGGAGACTCCACGTATGAATCTTCATCATCAGTATAGTTTTTTATAGCGTTCTTTCTAATATATATAGAAGAATCTAGAACAACTGTCGATTCATTATCTGTGAAAGAGCTCAGAGTTATTCCCTGTTCTATAACTTTCCGCTTATGTGTCTCTTTATCTAGTCTGTATACAGGATTACCACTTTCTTGATCTATTTGTAAGGACTGAAACCAAGGTGTCTTTAAAACGTTCCTTATCGTCACTGCTTCTTGCCAGAACATCAATTCATCACTAAGGTATCCTGGACCGTTATCCATCAAGGACAGTGTCTCGACATGAAGCTCATACTTCTCGTAATTATAACTAACTGCACCAGAAACTTCAATCAACAGCCCTTCAGACCCCTGATGATTCAAGCCAGCAGCCATCAATACAGCACTTGAAACCTTACACAGCATTTCACTACCCGAAGTATCATCAATTGAAATGAAGTAATATGTGTGTTTCCTTATTTCTTTAATAAAATACTCTGTTATTCTACCAACCATTTTGACTTTTCTTATAGGATGATTGTTTAGAAGAATAACTTTGTCGTACAAAGCTTTCATCCCAGAAGACCCATAAATTTCGATAACGTCATGACTTGAGTTGACGTCTGATGCAAACACAGGGATCACTCTATTATAGAACGGAGAAGAATGGAAGGTCTCAACAGCATAGAAATTCACATCGCCAACTCTCTTGATTACATTGTTTACACCTGGTGCAAAATCCACATTGTTATTACCATGCACAATACGTGCCCTCTTTACCATCTTTCAGCTGGATGTCATCAGTTCTAGTAGCTCTGTACAAGACAGTTGTATAAAGAAGTATGCAATTTCAATAAACAATGATCTATAGAGATTATTTACTTGAGCTTGTAACGTGCAAAGTATTCGCGAATATTACCTAAGTAAGTAATTACCTGAAGAAGTAGTTTCTAGAACACTTCGCGGTGATCTACGAGAATAACTTTAGTAAAGATGAGATAACCTTGATAGGCAAGATCTTAGCTTCAGCATAAATAGCCCCCTGTCTCTCTATCAATTCTCTGTTGATTCAACAGAACTATAATTATCCTCACAATGCCACCAATCACCTGTCACATACTGGATACAACAAGAGGAAAACCAGCTTCTGATGTCGTCGTTGCTATTTACAAAGTAGCAGACCTACCAGAATCTGATGAAGCTGAAATATCGATATACGAATCAGAACCTTTCGGGCTTGCTAAAACAAATAAAGATGGAAGAATCGCTGACTGGGTATTTCATCCCAAAGAGGATTTGAAAAGTCTAGGAATTGAGGACAACTCTAAATGGAACACTCTGGTACCAGGTATATACAAGATCCGTTTCCAAACTGGTAAATATTTCAGAAGAGTGTCTAAAGAAGATGAAACTAATGGAATTGTGTCATCCCCAAGAACTTTCTTTCCTTTTGTCGAGATAGTCTTCACTGTTGCCAATCCTCCAGACGCACATTATCACATTCCACTACTACTTTCAAACCATAGTTATACCACATATAGAGGAAGTTGAGCAAGTTTTAGCTATAACCCAGTATATGATATCAGAGGGTATTTTAAGTCGCTTGTGAGTTTTATTTATTTAACATACAGATCATCCCCAAAATATCTACTATATATGGTTATAGTATTTGTAAGGTGGCTAGTAATTCTCAGTCTAGCAGCCGTAGGAAGCACCACTGAACCTGGAATCTCACTCTGTATGTAGGTTTTCGGAGATATCTGTTTGTAGTCAGCCTACACATTATATATCTAGCATAACGACCTTAACGCTACGGGACCACTGGAAGCTGTAGAACTTCAACGGTGATCTGTGGTGGTAAGTATGTCTGTATTGGTGTGTTCTACCAGGCTTCTTGTTTCTTTCACTGGCTGAAACCAGCAAAAGTCTGTGTGTCATTAAATCTGCAAGTAGATTTCTGTGCGTGGATGGACCATTTTTAGTGGTGATCTTAATAAATTACAAAGGGAAAATTCTAAAAAACAAGTAAACAAACAAGATCTTGATCACTAAATCACTCCAAAACTCAGCTCTCCTCTAACTAGCAACTCTTTCGCTCATCTCATCACAGGTCAAATCCTCACTTCCCAGCTTTACGAGACGACTATCAGTTGCTGGCTCCATTCTTGCATCAACATTCTCTACAGAGTTACAAAAGACTATCTCTCTTAAGAGGAAGAATTTGTGACCAAAACACTATATACATACACTCTTGTCTCATAAGGACTATATCCCAGCTACAGAGTGTACTAATCCTCCCATCATAAAAGACACATCATATGCTCAAAATGCAAACATCATCACAAGGAGCAGAACTGACCACTTCCGAACAAGAATTCATCCAACACAAGAAGAAACAGGATACTGTGCCCACATTGGAAGCGCTGAACTCAGTACCATCGACACCTCTCTCTCGTGTTCTCACAAACAGTGACAACTCAATGACTTTCACAAACCCAAGTCTGGACTCTACACAAAACACTTCATCTAGCATGCATACCACCACTCAAAGTAATAACATCACCGCTGAAGCTATACAGCAACCACATAATGAAGAACAACCTTCTCCACCAACTCAAATAAATTCATCCATGATAACAGCCGATGTATCTTCTACACATGATAATTCACAGTCACAGCCTGATCACATCAATTCTACCGCAGAGCCATTATCTGATAATCTAATCGATAATAACAAATTGAAAAGTTCGTCCGCTGAAGAAGATGCCAAATCATTACAAGAATTCCAAGATGCCCTGGATGCATATACTCCCGGTAATAAAGGGCTTGTCTTGGATGGGACCGAATCTTACATTCAAGATGAACATAGTGAAAAAGTTTTGCTAAATAACTTCACTAGAAGAAGATCTGCTAGACGCTCATCTGCAGTGGATACCACAGTAACGGTTGGAAAATCGGTAAACAGGGGCTCTGTCACAACGAATGCTTCTCGTAATGTGAGTGTTGATGCAGCTACGTTTGAGATTGAAAGAATCAGAAGCTCGATCATAAACCAAAGAAAAAAGAAAAAAGAAAAAACTATCTTAGATAGTGATAAAGTTCTGGTAGGAAATAAAGTCAGTGAGGGTCATGTTAACTACGTCATTGCTTATAACATGCTTACAGGTATCAGAGTTTCTGTCTCAAGATGTTCTGGTATAATGAAACCACTTGTTGATCAAGATTTCAAGGCATGCAAAAAGCTTGTATTTGACTCTTCAGGAAATGAACTAACACCATCATCCAAATATGACTTCAAGTTCAAAGACTATGCACCAGAAGTTTTCCGTGAATTGAGAATGTTGTTTGGTTTGGATCCTGCGGACTACCTAATGTCACTAACCTCAAAATATATACTATCAGAGCTAAATTCACCAGGGAAAAGTGGTTCTTTCTTCTATTATTCAAGGGATTACCGTTTCATCATTAAGACAATTCATCCAGCGGAACACCATTGTCTAAGAAGAATACTTAAAAAGTATCATTCGCACGTCAAAAATAATCCAAATACTTTGATATCTCAATTTTATGGGCTGCATAGGGTGAAAATGCCTATAACATATGGTAAAAGAAGAAAAATACATTTCATCGTTATGAACAACTTATTTCCACCTCATAGAGATATCCACAGAACCTTTGACTTGAAAGGATCAACACTAGGGAGATTAACGGTTCCAAAGGAGAACAAGCATGTTGTTTTCAAGGATTTGAATTGGATCGAGGAAAAGAAAGCGATCAAACTTGGTCCAGAAAATCTAGACATATTTGTGAAGCAGCTAAAGAAAGATGTGGATTTGTTGATTCAACTGAAAATCATGGATTATTCTTTCTTGATTGGATTTCACAACCTAGACGCTACAGATCATCAAAACGGAAGCACAAACATTCAACAAAATAATTTATCATTCTTTGAGCCTGCGTCATCCAGACTTAAAGATTTGAAGAAAACTAATCCTACTAAAATGAACAGATTTAACGATTTACCAGCTATTGAATATCACGATGGTAACTTTTTCCATAACACAGAAGGTGGTATTGTTGCTACTGGTTCACAAAACGAACCTTTGAATGAGATGTATTACTTCGGTATTATTGATTGTTTGACTCATTATTCGATCATTAAGCGCTTGGAAACATTCTGGAGATCACTAACCAATGACAGAAAAATCATCAGTTCTGTTCCACCAGATGAATATGGTAAAAGATTCTTGGACTTCATAAATCAATCATTGAACGAAAACACATTGGGTGAAATGAAGTCGAAGAATGATTGATCAACATATTCTATCATTTATTGTGAGGGTACACCCTCTTTTTATACATCATATTGCATTATATTCATTTCTTTATCCTACTGATTACAATTTCTAATAAAAGGCTGCCTATTTGCCTGTGTTGAGAGACAAATTTCAAAAAATCAAAACCTGTTAGAGCTTAATTTGCTTATTCACTATCCAATGGTCGCACTTATAGCACCATTAATACATATATATCATACTAAACTTCCAGCTGAACAGTGATTTGTAGCTTTATATACTTGATGATCCTGTTTTCGCGTATCGCGAATTCTGTCATTATGTAGTGACGCTAGCGAGTTTTAACAATTCATAACAACAACAATAAATCAAATCACCGGCCAGAACAACCTTAGCAACTTGTCATCAAACTGTGAAGAAGCATCAACATGGAACAGCAGCTTCTTGAAACGTATAACCTTCGGACACTTGATCCTCAATCGTGGAAAAATGATTCCATCAGTGTTGGAAAACCACATGATCTGAATCAATCTACCAATGACGAGAACAACAACTTGTTAGAATTAGTAAACAAAGAAGTCTCACATTTGAACCTGGATAACATCGTTGATCCTTTGAACCCATCACATATAATATCTGCTAGTACAATTCCAGATAAGGATACAGCAAAGTACTCAATTGAAAGCAAGAAATTCAATTCTAAACTATTTTTGAAGCTTGTTCATAAGGAGGACACGTTCAGACAGCTAAATGAAAGTTTGAATACGCTAGATGAATCCATTGCACAAAAGAACAATGAACTAAGACATCTAGTACAAAAGGAATTCTTAGGCTTTGTGAGATCAAAAACTTCGTTGGACGATGTTCTACAACAGTTTTCTGCAAAGGGTTTTTCTGATAATGCTGAGATTTTGAAGACATTGAAATCGGGTATCAGTGAAGCTAATAAGGAAGGTGCATTGTTGGTGAAACCAGTGATTGCAAACAAACAAAAAGAGATCAAATTGAAACAATCTATCGAGTTCATTCAAAAGAAGAAACTTTTCTTCATGCTTCCTAAATCTTTGAAGACCTATCTTTCCGAAAACGACTATGATAACTTTATTCATGACTATAAAAGAGCTAAACAGCTAAAGAATGATAATTCAGATATTAATGAAAGCAGAGTTATTTCTAGAATATGGGAAAATGTTGAGAGCATTGTTGATTCATATAAGAAACAACTTTGGAGTCAATTGAGTAAGGAGTCAAACACTAATAATGAAGATTTCTTGAAAACTATCAAAAAATTGATTGAGTTGGAAACAATAGATAGTCCAATTATGGAATGGATTGATTTTAGATTCAAAACTTTCATTTCCAAGTTCAATGAGCTTTTCAATAAGTATCATGAGAAGATCTTGAATATCCAGCTGAACATCATATCTACTACAGTTGATACCGATTATTCAAGCTTCAAACAAGTCAATACAGTTAACTTCAGAGATAATAATGTTGTTCTACAGCTGGTGGACTCTACTCTTATTACTGAAATGTGGTTAATGATAAGCAAATTGTTTGAAGCACTTGATGGACTTAATAAGCAGTTCATAATATTTTGGAAACACGTTGAGAATCTAATCAGTGGTGCCTATAATCAAAAATTCATATCAACGTACATTGATGAGCTCTCTCCTTTCATTCATTTCCAAAAGTATGAAATTGATGATATAAAGAAGAAGGGTGAACGCTTCATACTACAAATAGTCAGCAAGATCTTGAAGTTCTTTTCCTCAACTCAAGAAACCTTAAAGAACCTTCATGATCACAACGGGAAATCAGCAGATGGTCAACAAGAAGGTAGTATCGTAGACTTTGGATTCTTACCACCACTAACCAACAGTTTAAGTACCTTGAGATATTTACCTACTATTTCATCAAAGATCTTATCGGTTTTGAATGACATGGGTCAATTGGCTATTACTGATAAATCGATCTCAGAACTAAGAGGTGCTTCGAGCTTCATCACAGAAAGAATTGTGGGAGCTATTTGTGCAAGTTGGTTAAATGACTGTCAGAACTTCTTCAAGCTAGAAAACTGGAGTAGAGTTGATGAAGGTGAAACAGAGATTCCAGATCTGATTTTGAGTTTTGAGAATTACATTGTGGATCGATTAGGAAATCTACTCTTTGAGAAAACACTGGTCACCTCAAAAGATCACAATAATTCCGTACAAATTGTTAAATATCCAAGCAAGAAGATATTGACAGGTATTGAAATCCAGTTCTTGAGAAGTTTCGACTTATTGCTTGAAAGTATCATCAAGAAAATCATTCAGGAGAACCATGACGCATCGTTGAATAAGGACGTGAAAAACTACCACAAACTGTTAACTCTATTCAATATCAAGAGATTGACCATGACTGTTATTCCCCTATCAATTCAAAAATTCGATACTGTCTTTGATACCAACCTACGTTCGCAAAAACTAGAGATCTACTCCCTGTTAGATAAAATGGAACTAACCATATTTGACTCCTTCATGAATGATCAAAGAAAAAGTTTGTCCAAAATTATTGCTAATGGTATTTCCAAGACTGACTGGGCTAATCAAGAAAAGTCCCTACACGTTTCTCCTTACATATATCAATCTTTGAATATATTGGTACAAGTACATGCAAGTGTCCTAGCTGTTTCTACAGAGCTAATTTTCAAGGTTTTTGAAAACTTGTTAGAACATATTAGTTCAACATTTGTTAAACAATTCAGAGATCATTCTATTAATAATCCAAGACAACTGGTATTAGATCTAGAGTTCTTCAGAGTTATCATTGGAAAATCAGCCACTGAAAAAACTATCAGAAACATTAATCTAACCTATTCCAACTTTGAAATTGATGCAAAAGCTGTTTTAGGAACGATAAAAGAAGATCTAGATGATGCAATTCTTGCTTCCAGTATAGAAAGGGAAATTTTCAACTCTACAAGATGATTAGATAGCATCCCAAATAGATATAATTGAACTTTTTAAAAATAAACTTATACTTCGTATCACATTTCGATCATCTTCTTCTTGGACCTCTGATTGGTGGTGGTGGTTTTGTATGGTTTGGATCAAACATTGGAGCATTTCGTAATAGTTCTGGTACAACAAAAAATCTGATACTGGAACCTCTTATGAAAACATTATCTAGATGACTAACTTTACCATCTCTTGCCGTTATTGTGATATCACTCAGTTGGACATTCATGTTATCCTCAGCTGTTGTAAATGTTAGTAAATGAACTTGAATAAGTGATGATTGTCAAATATAAACGTACATTCTATAAGTTTTCCTCTATATGTTTCACCTGAATTTAGTTCCAAAGAGACGATGTGTCCTTGTGCTTCATTGAGCAGTTTGACTGGTATTCCTGACATTTTGTTCGTGTGTTGTAGTGTAGTTTCGGCTGTTGATAGATGAGTGTCTCTTTGTTAAGTAAAATTGGTTTTTGTTTATGTATCCTTGACTTCCCGATTCGGTAATTAACTTTCCGAAGCTCCTTCTATCAAAATCACCAGCCTAAAATGCGCTGTATCGGAAATTAAACATGCCAAATTAACACACAATACATCGTTAACACACCGGTTAATAAACACCACTTCTAAACTACAATCAAAGAAGAAGTCCTACCTGGGGATTGGGCTAATATGGACATTTTCAATATCTCTCCCGTGCAATTTCAGCAGGAAATCTCGAATATCTCAGCATTGTCGGTTTCCAATGACCAGCTTGTCATTGCTTTCAAAAGTGGGAAACTATTTAGAATTGACTTGAACAGCCCGACAGTCATTCAAACTTTGGAGCTACCGTTCAAAAGGTCGCTGATCCAGGAGCTTGGAAAGATAGATAGAGTATATCAAGATCCAACAGGTAATCATCTTTTGCTTTCCACCTCTAAGTTTGAGAACTTCTATATCCACAAACAATCAAGTACATTCAAATACCTAAGTGATCTAAAAGGCTTGAAAATTACATCTGTTGCTTGGAACTTGCATGCGGTAACGCCCTCAAATACAGGTGCTTTCATAATAGGTGATAGCAGTGGATCAGTTCACGAGATTTTTCTTGAGTATCAGGAAGCCTCTTCCAAGTATGTCAAGAAAGTTCAAAAATCGATATATCAATCAAGACACAACTCCTCAATTGACGGTTTGACTTTAGATTATGATGAGACTTCAGACTCTATAATATCATCAATTATATCAGGAGACGATATCTCTTATTGGAACTTCAAAAATATTAGCAAAACAAGTGTCAAGTATAATGACCTTTTCTTGAACACCCATTTCAAATCTTCATCTCCAATTGAGCATGAGAAGTACCAGGATCTAGGGAAAATCAACGGTGAGAAATTTACTTTTAACAGCAACACATCAAGTATCTGCTGGCTGACTGCTGCAGGCATTGTCTACGGTGAGATTGAAAGCTCAAAAATTCAAACCAAAAGTAACATCTCAGACTTGAAGTTCATCGTTAACCTTGAGCTACCAGAATCCACACACAAATTCAAGGCTGTTGCTTTGACAAAATATCATATCCTATTACTTCGGGGTCAAGAAGTGCTAGTCATAAACAAATTAAGTGATGAACTTGTCTTTAGTCAAACACTGCCCTTGGATGAAAACGAACGTTTCATTGGTCTCTCTGCAGATTATACAAAATCCACATACTGGCTTTACTCCAACTTAAGTCTTTATGAAATAACTGTGGATAACGAAGAGAAAGATATATGGAGATCAATGGTACAGGCAAAAGATTTCGATGGAGCCTTAGAAGTGTCAGATAATATTGAGGTTCGTGATATCATATATTCTCAAAAGGCTACACACGAATTCACTCAAGGTGACTACTTACAAGCTGCAAAAAGTTATGCTTTATCGTCTCAATCCTTCGAGGTGATAGCATTGAAATTTTTAGAAATCAATGAAATTGATGCATTACTAGAGTACTTTGTGTCCAAGTTCTATCATTTAAAGAACGACGTTAACTTCAAGTTTGAGATGCAATTGATCATGTTATCATCTTGGATCATAGAACTATACATAGAAAAGTTGAACGAAACAGATGACTTATTATCAACAGAGAAAGCTGATCAAGTGGCGGAGACTACTTTCTTGAAAACATCTCTTGAGAAGAAGTTCCAAGATTTCATTTTTGAAAATAAAGACATCCTTGATAAAGCAACAATTTATGAGATCATAACATCACATAATAGAAGATCTGAACTTTTATATTACGCTAACCTTATTGAAGATTATGATTATGTTATCGCATACTGGATAAGATTGGAGAATTGGGCTGAAGCACTGAAAATTCTTGAAGAGAACAGCTCAGATCAAACAATGCTATACAAGTACTCCACAGTTTTCCTAGTTAATTCACCAGCATTGACTGTTGACACTTGGTTGAGAATTCCGAATATTGATGCATCAAAACTATTACCAGCTATCTTGAGCTATAATAGCAATGCTAAGAAAACAAACGTTCTAAAGCACCATGGTATTAGATTTTTGTCCACATATATCAAACTCCGGAAATCAAAAGATCCAACAGTTCATGATGCTTTCCTTTACTTGTTAATCTCCAATCAATCTGGCTCAGATGAGGATATTTTATTAAGATATCTGGAAGAAGCAGGCTCACAAGCTTATTACAACTCAGATTTCATCTTGAGATTGTGCTTGAGGTTCAACAAGATCAAATCAGCAGCTTCAATCTACTCAAATTTGGGCTTTTATGAGGATGCTGTCAATCTTACATTGCAACATGACATGATAGAGCTAGCGATGGTCATTTCCGATAGACCGGATGATGACAATCTAAGAAAATTCTTATGGTTAAAGATTGCAGACAAGAAGATCAAAGGATTATCATTAGCTGAAAATGATAACATCAAGTCAGTAGTGAAATCCATCCTTTCTAGATGTGGTGACATTCTATCTTTCAAAGACCTTTTGCCTTATTTACCTGACTTCACCACTATTGACAACTTGAAGGACGAGATTTGTTCTGACCTAGAGAAATTTAGTACAACAATCAACAAGCTGTCGTTGGAAATGAATACATCCATTACTATCAATGAAGATATCTTGAAAGATATACAAAATGTTGATGAGAATAGAAACAGTCAATATCAATTGATTGAGCCAGGAAAGTCTTGTTCAAGTTGTTCTTTCCTCTTAACTACTAGAAAGTTCTTTATTTTCCCTTGCAACCATGCATTCCATTCAGATTGTTTGATAAAATCAATCTTGAAATCTAATGATTACGCAACAAAGAAAAAACTAGAGTTTTTGCAACGAAAGTTCATTCAAACAAATACCAGTAAGAACGGGAAGTTCATCAACAATGATGAAGTGGATGAACTACTGACCAAGAAATGCCCTCTCTGCAGTGATATCAAGATTGAAACCATTGACCAAGACTTCGATGATGGATCAAAGAAAGATGACTGGAGTATATAAGTGTCATATATACCTTAGCTATGATTAACGTAAATAAAAGCTTCAGCATCAAATAAATCAAACCAGTAGTATCATTGTTTAATCTGTAATTTTGGTTCATTTGTTCAGATAGCTAACACTTATTTACTTTTAGTGATTTGTAGTCGCATGCTTAACTATAAGGATCATAATTACAAAGTACCCTGAGGGATCTCTCTAAAGAGCAGACAGCCTCTTCTGTGTCTCAGTCATATTATCAAAGAGTTAGTTAGTTGTGTCAATTGGTATAAAAAAATTGCAAAAAAAAAGGGCCGAGCAGGGAATTGAACCCTGGACCACTCGCATGCTTATGGTATTGTAGACAAGTTGTGCTCGTCTTCGCCCAAAGCGAGTATCATACCACTAGACCACGCGGCCGAAGTTGCAAGAAAAATGTCGTATTTCATACATACTGTCTAAGCGTTTATTGAAAGATTAAAATGGTACCATTAAAAGCGTTCTTTTGAATAGAGCTGAAATAAAACAGCTTCTGGAATTTCAAGGCCTGTTAATTGGCAATAAAATGTGCACCACAGTTTTTTTTTTTTGAGTTTTCAGTATTCATTCGCGAATTCTTAGTGTATCATACTAATAAAATCAACAAACACTTTATGAGCAAAACACCACTTCACAACATAAACCATCTGAATACGTTCAAAGAACTATAAAAGACGGTTCATATTCGAGGACAAGGATTACGTTAAACTCCACAATATGTCACAAGAGCCACAACAACCAGAACAACCAAAAAATAATGACGTGGATCTAGATGTCGAGATTGAAGATGAAGAAGATATCTTCAATGACAATGTTGAAGGTGACAGCAAAGCACCAGAAGAAGATAATACAGTCCCTGGAATCCCATCAGTCAGTGTGCCTGAGCTTCCTGAGTTTACCAAAAAAGATAAAACCCTACATGAGATCCTTGAAATGATGGAAGATTACTATCCAATTGTAAGTAATGTCACACGTAAATAATAAGAGCATTTGAACCCATATACTAACAAATTTGATAACTTCAGATACCAGATTCAGTTACAGATTATTACCTTGCCAAAAACGGTCTCAATTGTGATGATGTTCGTATCAAGAGAATATTAGCACTTGCAACACAAAAGTTCATCTCTGATATAACAACAGACGCTTATGAGTATTCCCGTATAAGATCATCTTCAACAGTTTACAATTCATCAAATCCACAAGTCAGAGCCAAGGCACTGGTTGCTGGTGCTGCTGGTCAACAGACGTCCTCTTCAAACTCTGGTAATAGTTCGAAGAAAGTGGTCTTGACTATGGATGATTTAGGAAGTGCTTTGGCTGAGTATGGTTTGAATGTGAGTAGGCCTGATTTTTACCGTTAAAAATCTTATCTCAAATTATGTGTTTTATTTCTTTATAATATAATGGTTTCTGTTCACTTACAAATATGCTTAACGTAAACTGACAATGTGTATTTTATTGCCTTTGTCATATAAAACTAAATGTATTATTAAAAATGTGTAAAATCATGGGTAGTACTAGTTCTCCGTGATCTTTATTAGTGAAAGAACTGAGTATTTGCTATACTTTGTTCATGGACATTCATCTTGCTCTTGAATTCATTCAATTCATTTCTCATTTGTTGGACTGCTTGATGTGACAAGTGACAGCTTGTTAATGATCTCGAGTGACGGTTGTAGACGTAGGAAGGATATGTGTTATTGACAAAGATTTGATTTGTAAACTCCACTTTTTTCGAAAGTAAAGAATCTGTTCCTTCGGTTTCATTAGAGATATTACCTGCAGATCTCTTCTTCAAAATTGAAGGAACACGATGATGTTTACTTGGTGGATCCTTCCGTTGATTTGTCAAAATGATTTGAATGCCAGAGTTTTTAACAAGCTCAACTTGATCAGTACTTATATCATCAATTTGATTGGCTTTGGAGATCACTTCTTTGGAAGATGAACTGATGGATCTGATAGATTTTCTTCTTTCGATGGATTTGGATCTCATTAATTTTCTTTGAGACTGACCAAGATCCGGTGAGGCTAAATCAGGGAATGATGTTTCACCAAATTCAATAAGTTTCTCAATGAAGTGTTCATCATTCAAAGTGATTACTTGGTCTTCGTCATCTGTTAGGTCGACATTCTCCTGATCTGTATGCTTTTGTACTGGTACAATATTCACTGCTTGCTTTTTAGCACCTGAAGTGTTCAATGCGTCTCCCAGAAATCTTTGTTGCTCAACAGGTTGGTCTCTCTTGTCATGCGACATCTTTGAAAACATATTAACAAGAACATCGTCTGAATTGAAAGTGTCTCTTTTAGAGTTTAGTCCGCCATCTTCATCTCCTTCGAAGAATGAGAATTGATCATCAATATCATGATCAACATTTGTTGGAGTACTTAGTATCTCATGTGAATTATTCTTTTCAGTGGCTGGTGGTGTACTGACTAATTGAGTTCTAGATGGTTTTGATTGAACAGAGGGAGTTGAAGAGAACTCATTTGGTTTTGGTTTGGTGGATGGTTTATTCTTAACTGTGTTATTTCTAGAGAAAACCTTTGAGAACATTCGTTTTATGATTGATCCTTTCTTAGCTGGTTTCGATGGTACTTCTTTGAATTCTTTCAGAGGTCTAGTAGTATTACCTGCTGTCACTGATGAGCGTGAAAACGCTGGAGCTGGAGCTGGGGTAGGACTTGGGCTTGGACTTGGACTTGGGTTCATACTGGCATTCAGGTTTTTGACACCACTTTCGGCTGCAGTTCTAATTGAAGATACAGGAGCAGCACTGGAGACATTTTCGGTGCGTCCTAAAGCACCAGCATCATTGGGAAGAGTTTGTGGAGATATGCTTGGTGGCTGTGCTCTATTAATCTTAAAATCACTATCTGATCTTCCTGCTGATGATATTAAGAATTCAGGAACTGGATACACTTTATGAACATCCTCATCATTGGTTCTATCTGTAGTTGATGCCTCAGGTTTGTTAGTCGTGGTATTATCGAACGTCGAAAGCTCCTCGATCATGCTGAGACCAGTTTTGGGCTCTGTACTTGGTGAGCATGACTGTGGTGATCTCTCCAAACTCTCAATAATAGCAGCTTTACCAAGGCAGAGATCATCAACTGAGGAAGCAGGAGTGGATTCATGAACACTACTGTTTGCTCTAGATGCACCAGAAGGGCTTGGAGAAGTTGAGTTGCTATTATTGGTATCGATGCTCAATGTAAGTGAATGCTTGTGTTGAGATTCATACTGTGTCTCTGGATGTTGACGATTCTGTGGTTGTGGTTCTTCAGGTTGTGGTTGTAAGTGACCCACCGTACCAGGTGGTGCTAGACGTTCTATTGGTGAAGTATTATGAGGTGGTCTAGCAAGAGGAAGTTTTCGAGAGAGCCCCTGAGTTGAAGGTAGATCTTCAGCGTTTGTAATAGACATTCTTTGTTTGGATCTTGGGATGTAGACCTCACCATTAGGAAAAGTGAACGGAGCATCATGAATTGGGCGACTGTTTCGACGAGGTGGCTGGGCTGAATGACGACGCTGTTGTTGAGGAAGAGGACGATTGAAACCAGGTTGACGTTGTTGATACTGATTTTGACGTGGTGGAAATGATTGAATGTTCGGTAGAGGATGTTGCTGTTGTTGTTGGGTCTGAAGCTTTTGTAACTGGTATGGGTTATACTGGGTTTGTAGTGATGGTTTCCGAGAAGATGGGGGAAAGTTCACGCTCAATATATCTTGAGTCGAGTTTTGTTGTAAGCTGTGTAGGTGAGGAATGGAAGGAACACTACTTGCTCTAGGTATTCTAGGAGCTCTAGTTTGCTCAAATTGTGAACTTCTTGATCTAACCATAGATGACTCGGAGCCTGTTTTCAGCATTATATGTTTGCGAGCAGGCTTGTTAAACCTAGCATCAACTGCCAGAAGATCATTGGTTGATGAGCCTCTGGGTATGGTGTGACTTTGAGTGGTTGCAGTGGAGTTGAATGAACTGAAGCTAGTGATGGAATTTGTCCGTTTCCTAGGAGAGCTTTGCAACTCCTGGCCATTGGAAGAATTCATGATTATGAAAATTTGAGAATCACAGGTAGTTGACAGATATCTCCAGACTAGAATGGAACTTTTATATGGGTCAAAGGTGTACTAATGGTGTCAATTGGTTGATGTACCCTTATACGATTGGTTGGTAGCAAATAAGAATGTAAGTGTTTTTTGTGAAAAATTGCCAGCAATATAGGAGTGGGAAACAAAGGTTTGAACAAAGGTTAGAAAAGCGAGTGGGTGAATGTATTCAATAGACTTCCATGAATATCAAAGATGGTAATATGATAGGGATGGCACAAAAGATAACACAAAGATAACTGTTTCCTTGTAAGGATGATATGTCAAATATATCAAGTCTAGGACTAGTGAATTGAAAGAAAAAAAGGCACAGAGGAGTCACGGAAAGGTGTAATGTGACTGTCAGAAGGAGGGTATATCAACAACAGAACGCAGCTATCAACTTCTGCTTCAGTACTTGTCAATGAAGATATTCCTTTTAAAAAAAAATTGTCAAATTGTCAAGCTACTTTTTTTAGGACTACATATGTTGTTATTTTTCGCAAATTTGCACTTGATTTCACTTTATTTTTAGATATTCTACCATATCAGGACCGATTGACGTTTGTTGCAGCTTATGGATTACCCGATCTGGACAAGAGATGGCAGGTACAGGGCCCATAAAGCGGCTAAGAAATTCCCGTGCTGTGTGTAATTTACGATACAAACTTGGTGTAGAGCTACTTGACACATGTAATGCTATTCCCACTCAAAATACTGACCCCTG
This sequence comes from Wickerhamomyces ulmi, assembly GCA_030569675.1. Taxonomy (NCBI): domain Eukaryota; kingdom Fungi; phylum Ascomycota; class Saccharomycetes; order Phaffomycetales; family Wickerhamomycetaceae; genus Wickerhamomyces; species Wickerhamomyces ulmi. Next base: position 617,834 of record JAJMLN010000001.1, read on the forward strand.
GTTCCCCATGATTGTTCTCCTGGCATGGCTTGTTTTCATTGGTCGCTTAGTGTCTTTTAATTGCAGTAAAGTGAATAAACGAGATGTGCGAATATTAAGTATTGTTTTGTACCGAGCACCGAGTACTTAAAGCCAAATCTAATTAAGGCAACGTCCAAAAATGGAAATGAGCCTGCAGATCAGCCAAAACTTTAAAATTTCGGTTTCATCGGGTTTTAGCCTTTATTGAGCTACAATTAAATCCGTACTCATTATTGCATTGTATCGATCTATTCTTTCTGTATATACAAGGTGATCTCATCAATGACTATCTAGCTATATATAGGAGCATCTCTATAGGTATTTTATACGTCGTTATCCTCATCTTCTTTGCAGGGAAGCTCCGGAGTTTATTGTGAGTTTAGTGGTTCTTCACTACTTTGGTGGTCCCTGCAATTTTGCTAATTTCAGAAGCAGTCTTGTCATCGCCTATATCAAGCAATCTAAGGTGTAGTGGCTTCAGATGATAATATGTCCAGTCAAATTGGTTTTGTGTAGATTTGACAACGTTTGAGGCATCTTGAAGGGAATCGTTCATCACTAAAGCGTTGACGGTTTCATAAGCAAATCTGAAATCGAGATCCATTCTTTGTTTCTTTGTTAATGCTTGGTAACTTGGTGTCTTTCTATATAAACCTCTTTCCTTCCAAGCCAATTCACAGAGTTCCATATCTTTGAATCTTCTGCTAGCAGCTACCATGTTAACGTAGATTGAACTGGTTCTAGCAAGCTTTGGAGCAATACTCTTCGCGCTTTCATAAGCTAGCACGCTGCTTGTTGATTCATTTATATTCTCTTCAAACTCTGGAATAGCATCTTCAATGATAACTCTTCCTTGATTTACTTCGTCAGATATGCGTGTGAAATCATTCAGTCTTCTATTATACTCTTTCAAGTCACCATGATTAATAGCACAACTTAGGAACACACACATTGTTGATGGTTGCAATGAACTTGGGTTTCTTGTCAAATGGAATGACCAGATAGCACTAGACTCAGCTATTATTTGTCTCTTGGTGACTAATCTGGCTAATGGTAGTAAAGGTGGGCAGTTATCTCTTCTTTGATTAGTACTGAACGGGTCATCGATGAATTTATCATGGTATCTGGTAAAGTTCACTAATCCAAGCAGATTATCTCTGATTCTGTAAGCTTCTTCGTGATGCATTGTTACTGGTTTCTGATCAAATTTAAAGTCTCTGTAGGCCATCATTAGATATAGGAAAGGTTCCAAGTTGTGTGATTTTGGATCTAGCTCTGCAATCTTTAGGTATATAGCTCTTGCAAGTTCAAGATCCCCAGCTTTTGCACTCAATCTCAACATAACTTCAAAAGTTTTGATGGTTGGCTCCAATCCTCTCTTGTGTATCTCGATAACGAAATCCCAGGCTTTCATCAAGTGTCTTGAGCTCTTGGAACAAACCTTGGCCAAATTTTCGAAAACATAAACATCTGGTGTCAATCCTGCATCAATCATTTCATGGTATAGATCTAAAGCTTTAAACACATTCTTTTGTTTCACACAAAGTTCTAACATCTTACTGTATGCAACGATATCAGGTTTTGTGGCTAATGATCTAAACTTTAACATTTGAAATATCTCTTCAGCTTCTTCCATGGTGTTCTGATCAACACACATCTTTAGAATGTTGGTATAAATCACTAAACTTGGTTCTAATCCTGAGTCAAGCATCCTTTTGACTATACCATTGATAGTATTGATATTCTTGTCATAAACATAAGCTTTGATTAGGTGACCATACATATGTTGTGTTGGTATGATTCCATTTTCAACAGCATTATCAAATAGTGCTTGAACCTTTTCTGTTTGATGATGAATTGAGTTGCATTTCATCAAGTAATCAACTATTGGGATGTTGAGATCAATACTAGCTTCTTTTATCATATTTTCTAGAATGTAAACACTATGAATGGTGAGTGATTTAGCAGGAATTTGTGATATGAGTTGGACCACATCTTGTTGAGCTAGACCGTTAAAACGTTCTTCTCTTGTGCTAACATCATGTATCACCTTATTCCAATCTTGGTGCTCTTTTGAGACAAGAAATTTCACGGCATTTCCAATTCTTTCATTCATTGCAGGTGTAAAAGTGATACCATTTGCAGGTTCATCGAATAATGACACTTGTTGTTCACCACTGGATAGTAGTCCCATTGCACTATTCGATTTTTGTTCAGTCATCAAGTCATTAAATATTAGTTCATCATCATCTGTTGTTGTAGGATCTATTGGTTTATTGATATGGTCAACTTCAGCCATAACTTTAGCCTCTTCTTGTTTTTTCACTTCCAACTTCAAAGTTCTACTTATTTCTTGGAGTTTCTGTATCTTTTCATTGAGCACTCTATGTTCAAGTTTTCTCTTCATATCCTCTATATCGTCTTTACGCCTTATTGGTTCTCTTTTCATTCTTCTTGAAGTTCTTGTTCTTGGAGCCATTATCACTGTTCGTACCTGTGTAGTGTGACATTGACAAGTCCGGAGAATGGATGTCTCGAGGACTGATCGCACAGACATCGGACTTCTGTGAGTGGATACAACCCTACTGAAAGAGAATAACATGTCTTAGTGGAGATCTGGGCTCTGTGTAGACGATCCAAATTCTGTGTTTTTACTATTGTCTTGTTATACTAAAAAAATTTGAACTCATCGAGAACACTGGTAAGGGGCACACCATAGTTTGTGACTAAGCAGAAGGTCCTAGAAACATTAAAGCACTTACTCACTGCCAACCGATAGAGACTATGTTTAGGAAGGAGCTGAAGGTAGAGAGACAGTACAGGGTATTTACGGCAGTCGACTTCTCAATGCACTCCATCTTAGTTGGAGATCATCCGTGTTAAATAGTGTTAAGTAAACAAAGATCCTCAGTGTTTAGTGGGAAGTGTGGCCTTACGGTTTCATCTTCAGCACCTGACACAAATTTGGTTGTTTCAGATTGTTTCAGATATATGACTTGCATGAGCTTTCAGCTTTTACGGTGTATTGTGGATAGACATATAAATATAGAGTCAGGATCTCTTATCACTCGCTTTTCCTCCTAAACACTGGATATACAATTGTCAATACTAAAGGCAATTTCCTTTGTCCTATACCTATCTGTTCACACTCCTTATAATGGGTCGCTCATACAATGTTACCTTCAACATATCAGCCAACTTTGAAGTAAGAAAACTGCTTGGGGAAGGTGCATATGGTGTTGTCTGTTTAGCATATCACAAACCTACTGGGACTGAGGTTGCAATTAAGAAGGTTCAGCCTTTTGATAGGGCCCTTTTTGCTGTTAGAACTCTTAGAGAAATCAAACTCCTAAAACATTTCAAACATGAAAACATCATATCGATATTTGACATACAGAAACCAGCAAGTTTTGATGAGTTCAATGAGGTTTATATTATTCAAGAACTGATGCAAACTGATCTTCATAGAGTTATTCAAACACAAAGCATGTCAGATGAGCATGTTCAATATCTGATTTATCAAGTCCTTCGTGGTTTGAAAGCAATGCATAGTGCCAATGTGATTCATAGAGATCTTAAACCTTCAAATTTACTTTTAAACGCCAATTGTGATCTGAAGATTTGTGATTTTGGTCTTGCAAGAATCGATGATAAGAAGATGGATCAGTCTAAGTCATCGCCTGAAAGTAAAGCCTCTATCATGACAGAGTATGTTGCCACTAGATGGTACAGGGCCCCAGAAATTATGTTGACAGCATCTAAGTATACTACTGCTATAGACATTTGGTCAGTTGGTTGTATACTAGCTGAACTTCTTCTAGGAAAACCACTTTTCCCAGGTAAGGATTATAGAAACCAGTTGGTTTTGATCTTTCAAGTATTGGGTTCACCAATAGGTGATGATTATCAAAACATTCAATCTAGAAGGGCAAGAGAATATATAAGAACATTACCATTCCAAAGAAAGCTTCCATTCAAACAGATCTTCCCATACGCTAATCCACTAGCAGTGGACTTGTTAGACAAGATGTTAACATTCAACCCAGATAAAAGAATCACTGCTGCTGCTGCCCTAAAGCATCCATACATGGCAGGTTATCATGATCCAGATGATGAACCTGATGCTCCTCCAATCCCGGCTGATTTCTTTGAGTTTGACAGAATAAAAGATCAACTAACTGTATCTGAAGTGAAAGTTATGTTATATAATGAGATTTGCAACAACAGAGCATGTTAGTTAGATCATTCCCATAACATTTATGATACCATTTCAACATCTACAATTGAAGACAGATTTGGGGAACTCCATCACTACTATAACACATAAAAACTGCATTAACGAAGTATGAAATCATACAAGGACTATATATGACAACTTATAAAAAAATTAACGGACATTTATTAATAATCATTATAGTAGGAATACTCTGTCGTTGTATACTGTATGTTACTGAAGAAGTAAAAAAATAAGATCGAAAACAAAAAGAAATGAATGATCCCTAGCAGGATCGAACTGCTGATCTTGGCGTTATTAGCACCACGCCTTAACCAACTGGGCCAAGGGATCTTATTCGAAAACCAAAAATTTCGTTGTTTAACACGTGACTTGGCTCGCGAATCTTACTTTTTTGGGAGTGTCAATCTTTTTGCCTCTCAATATTATGCTGAGAACCGTTATCAGCCTACAGACAACTGGTGTACATTCTTCTCAGATGCGTAATGCATAACGGGCCTATCTGTTTGAGAGTCCAGTTACTGGAAAGTGCAAAGTGGAAAAGCATATTGTGGGTGATTCGGTGTGAATAATGACCTCCGCTTAATTTAGTTATGATTCATTACGTCACGCTGCCTAGTTTGGGATTTTCCCCAGTTACATTTTTGTTACATTGATTTCTGCCCTTATCACAAAATCATGTCTGCTGATTGAAAAGTGAAGTGTCACAAAATCTATCAACTTGACATTTGCCCTTTCTAACAACTGTCTACTGAATAAACCCCTTACACAAATCTACAAATGACTATCGATAGAACGTCTGTTGTGAAGTATGTTCTTTCCTTATCACACACCCACCTCCTTTCAACCTCCTTATCATCCCCATACACCTCTTTTTACACTTGAATTAGGGAGATTTGAAAGTGGCACAGGGTGTGACTTGCTATTAGATCATGATTTGACTAACTAACAACTTTTATAGTACATCAAAGAAAGCTAGACGCAGAAGATCAAGCTGTCTCATAACACAACCATCAGTGCATTCTGCTAAGATCACTGTCAAGTAAGTACACACCCTTTAGCCCATATTCTCTTATCTGGCCCTCATACTAACGTTCGTGTCCTCGTAATAGTCACTGGCAACTTCGAGACTTAGTCCAGCCGTCCTCTTCAAAAACAAACGAAGTTTTATACACCTATGATGATACTATCAGGGCTACTGATAGAGTAACTGATAAAGTTACTACCGTTTGCAGATTCAACTTCAACCCTCGTTGCTTTAAGGAACTCGATAATAACATCGTTGCTGGTGGGGTTATAAGTTCCATCAACCACAATAATAGCAACTCCAACTTGACTGGAAACTTGAACAATAACAACGCATCTTATTGGAGAGGGTTAATGTCTTATTATAACAGAGAAACCTCACAAGCGCTGTCCATCAGATTGGGTTCTTTTATCAACAATAGTGTTTCCATCAATAAGAAATCCAACAGTCAGTACAGCTCATACGTCTGCAACAATGATACATACTTATACAACGCTATAATCAACCCCTCATCCATCATTCTCAACAGCTCATTAAGCTTGGACTACCCTTTGAATCATTCTGCTCTTTCTGACGATGGTAAGAACTTGGTGGTGGTTGGCGATTGCTCCAATATATATCTTCTACATCCCGATCAACAAGGTTCTCAGAGTCTACATCGTGATAACATTATTGAAACCCAGTGTGATTCTGGGTTTTCTACTGCATTTTCTACATCAGGTATCCAATTTTCAACATGTTTCCAAGATGGGACTTGTTTGATCTATGATATAAGAAATATTGGTGCTGGTCCTATTCAAAAGATTTACTCGACCAGAAGAAACGCATCAAGTGGAGCTTTCAGATGTGTGAAGTACTCTAGAGGTACAGATGATTTATTGATCATCAGTGAACATGTTGGTAGAGTTCATGTTGTTGATTCAAGAGATTTTACCAATCATCAAGTTATAATGTTACCTGTGAATAGTCAAACAACACATGCTCAAAATGATAATAGCGATAACGAAATAGTTTCAAATAGCATGTCTACTCCAAAAATATTGGACTATAGTGATGTCTTGAGCTATGAAGGAAATTTAATGAATTCAAGCTTTGAATCAACATATGGAAGAGCCACAAACTTCAACTCTAGAAGTTTAAATAACTTCAATCTTCTGTCGGCTTTGGCTTCTCATACTTTTGATGATCCTGAAAATGATGAGGCCTGCGGTTATTATGAAACTTTTGGTGATGATGACGAAGATGACCAAACAATATCTTTTGGATCTGGTGGTATGCATAGAGATAGTACGACGACATATAATGGTTCTGAGTTTGATTATTCTGATAATGATATCAGTGGTGTTGACTGGTATGAAGACAATTATGGGTCACATATCGTCATTGGATGTGACAAGGGTCTTTTCAACTGGGATGTGGATTCGTTGAGTAGAAGATCATTCCCTTCGTTCAGATTGGCTTAATGAGAGATCTGATGCTAACGTATATATCTACGAAATAATTGACAATGATTGAATAACATGTTTATACCTTTAAACAACTTTTATCCAAATTCCAAAGTAGTTTTTCGTTAACCAAATGCAATAAATCGAGTAGTTAATGAGTTATAATTAATCCACTATATCAGCAGTTTCGGTATATGTTGGGCCCTCATCATCAATACTCAATGATTCAATCTTTGGTTTCTCCGCTTGGTTTGAACTAGAACCTTCTCCAGCTTCCTCTCTTTGAGCTTTGGAATAACCATCCTTCAGTTCATTCCAATCTTGTTCATTTTCAAGAACAGCTTCTAATCCAATAATTTCACCTTGTTCAAAGATTTCAAGAATATGTTCAGATTCTTCAATTGGTAAAGTTTCGAAAACTCTATTAACAGCATCAAGTGATTCGGTTTTCAAAGCATCTTGCATTTTTTGTGGTAAAGTCTTGAAGATCTCATATCTTTCCTTTTCTGCTGGATCTTCAGAATTTGGATCTGGAAGATTGACTATTAGTTGAGCGTTATCATCTAATGATTTTAATTGGATTGTTTCAACACCTTCACCTTTTTCTGCTGATTCTTGAGCTAAGACTTTACAACGGGTTTCGATATGTTTGGTGACATTACCGATTTCTGTTAGGAATGAAGATAATAATGGGTTGTTGGTATTGTTTCCGAATAGTTTAGATGAGAATTGTTCAACCACTATAGCAATTTCTGTAGGATGAGATGCTTTTTTGTAAGAAACAACATCATATATGTATTGGATAAGAGTTGAGAAGAAGACAATTTGTTTTGTACGTTGTTCATCACCTGCAAGTTGAGAATCGAAAGCCTTCATCAATAAAGAATCCTTCTGTTGTGGGGTGATGATATGGGTATGAGTTTTAAGGAATTCAGTAATCTTTGGAATGGCTGAAGTCGAAAATTGGGATAACTTTAGTGTGTCTGGGTGAATGTCCTCCAGATCATGAATTTCTTCTTCATCATCTTCATCGGTTACTGGAACATTGTTAGAGCCTTGTGTTTTAGCGACAGCAGTTTCAGTTTGTGTGGTAGTGGTATTCTTTTTCGAATCAGCTTCTATCGTTGAGCTAGAAGAAGTGTTTGTTGCTGGAGTCAAACTAGCTGATGCAGAGTATGATGAAGTTGTAGTTGGAGTAGAAGCAGAGCAGGATGTGCTTGCAGTGGTTGCACTTTGAGCTGAAGTTGAAGCTGAATCACCTTTGTTCAAGAATGAACGGTCAAATCCAGTATGGATATCTTCTGATGAGATATGTAATTCACGCTCTTTGTACAATGTTTGTAACTTCTCACGTTGTTGGGTTAGAACATCTTCAATTTTCTTGACGTGGTTTTCCACTTGGAATCTTAAAGAAGTACCATTATTTGGATCCTGGCGGTCCTTCTCTAGTTGACTCTTCAATTGAACGAATAAATCTTCGATCATCTCGTTATATGTAGAAGCATCGTCTTCAACGCCATTTGGTTTTGAATCATCAAAAGTAGTTTTCAAATATTTCTTGATACCTTCAAAATCGCCCAATTGTTCATCAGTGTTATCTTTCAACAGTTTGTTAACTCTCTTGTTCAACTCTTCATACATAGGGATTTGGATTTCAAAAGTATGAATATCTTGGTTTCTTTGGATTCTCTTTTGATGGATGTCCTGTTGTTTCCAACGAATGAAAGAGCGCTTATCGACATTTGGGTGGACCTCAATGTCTGAGTCGTCTGAAAGTTCAATCTTATCCCACTTGGAGTAGTCAATAGCCATTGTGTGTATAAGCTCTGGTAATATGTGCTGTTCTCAATGAACACTGAGAGAGTTTAGTTTGATTTGATTTGGTTTCGCTATTTACACAATATTTCGTGAAGATCGGGTAACCCTCTTATGGAACATGTAAATAGTTCCATGCATTTCTTTCCTATTAAAACTATTAAACAGGCTAAATATATGGAGATGTGTAGACGTTCAGCTATATCAGTGAACAGTCTTATCTATTGGTGTATAAAGCATCAGTCCAGTCCACTAGTTTTGTTTCTCCAGCGAGATATTTATCTCTATGTAGCTCATTGGTCTTGTTGAGAGATATACCAGTTGATGAGGGAGACATTAATGCTGTAGAGCAGTAAAGACTAGCACCTTCCCAAGAACCTAATGTCAAAACTGACTCTAAGGTGTTTGTCAGTGGAGATAGTGATTTCATTAGTTCTGTTTTGATATCATTCATCAACCGTGCTTTGACGCCAGGAATTTTTGATAGTCCTCCAGTAATTATTATCCTAGAGGCTAAATGGCCCCTTAGGTCAATATCCAACTCACTCAAGATTGACCTCACCAGCGTAACTATATGACGATTGTCGTCGTCAAGATTCTCGTCTCTATACTTCTCTTCATCTTTATTTTTATTTTCATGTTCATTATCATCAATTTCGTGATTCCACTTGAATAGCACTTCTTCAAGAGGTTCTTTCCTCAGAGAGTTCGAGAGTTCAACCCCATCGAAGTCAAACTGTCTATTGTCTTCTGTATTTCCATCAATTAAATTTGTTGCATATGAAGCTTCAAATATGAACCGTTCTATAAAATCAAACATTTGTTCCTTGGGTACCCCGATATCCCTACCAGCTAGCATTTCTTTGATCCGTTCATGAACCGCTTTCCCTCCTCTATCTGTCACTCTAGTATGTCTGTATAGCATTCTCAGATCGAACACAGGTGATATTGTAGTTTGGCTCCATCCTAAGTCAATAACCAATCCGGATTCCAATCCAGCAGCGAGACAAGACATGATGGGCTGAGGATAAAAGCTCACAGATTGCGCATGCATGTGAAACAACAAGACTTTGGTTATGACCTCCTTGAATGGTTTAGGGAAGATTGGTGGTTCTAGTATGAGTACTTTGCATCTTTTCGCGTCAACTAATAAGTAGTTCGTGTAAATGTCATAAACAATTCTTTCTAAAGTCATCTCTAGTGTTTTTAAGCTTTCACTGTTTATATCATGAGGCCATAGTACCTTAAAATGGCCATTGGATTCCAGAATGTCTCCTGAAAGTGCCTGTTTCGATTCTTCTGATAGGGCGTGTGATAGTTGGTTATCAGTCTGATCTGGAAGCTTGTAATCATCTGTTGTCTTCCTCACAGTTGGGATTGAGTCACCGGCAAATCCAGCCTGTATAGTTCGTGTTCCAATCTCCAGAATCACAGGATAGAACTGGCTCATTCTGTGAAGCCTGATTGGGTTTGTTAACTGTTCCAAGTTTGGTGTAACATACAACTTTTAGTGTGTGATTATCTCAGCCAAATTTTAACGTCAAAACAAAACTGAAGAATCTCGAATATAACAATATAATTAAAACTCCCCTTAACAAATCCAAATAACACACTAAACACAAAAACACAAACCACTGATTAATATGGGTGCTGTACTGTCGCTTCCTATCCAGATGGCTGGAACTTGGGCTGCCAGTTGTTGTGGCTCGATGTGCTTTTCCCTCGCCTCTAAATCTTGCCAAACCATAGGATCCAGTTTCTCAACCAGATTGAGCTATGCTCTACTCCTCCTAGTTAACGCTATATTATCATGGGTTATGCTCACTGACTTTGCTATCAAGAAGCTTGAACTCATATCGAAATTCCAGTGTCATGGGGTAGAATGTGGGTTCCTCGCAGTCCATAGAATAAACTACGCCCTCGGTGTGCTCCACTTAATATTATGTTCGTTACTGGTAGGAGTTCACTCAACCACAAATCCAAGATCAAAGATACAAAATAGCTTCTGGGCTCCAAAACTCTTCTTATGGCTGCTTTTATTTGCTGTTTCTTTCTTGATGCCTGACAAGTTCTTTATTGCATGGTCAACATATGTATCTGTCTTTGCAAGTGCATTGTTCTTGTTCATAGGTTTGATTTTACTAGTTGATTTTGCTCATGAATGGGCAGAAACTTGTATCGAGCATGTTGAGAATGAAGATGAATATTCCAATACCTGGAAATCTTTATTGATTGGTGGAACTGGTACCATGTATGCTGGATCTTTGATTATGACTGTCTTGACTTATGTGTTCTTCTGTAAAGATGGATGCTCCATGAACCAAGCTGCTGCTACAGTGAACCTTTTACTCACTCTTATCACAACATTCCTATCGGTTAATCCAACAATCCAAGAATATAATCCAAACTGTGGATTGGCTCAAAGTGCTATGGTTTCTGTTTACTGTACCTATTTGACGATATCAGCTTGTGCTTCTGAGCCTGATGATAAGCAATGTAACCCATTAGTCAGATCAAGAGGTACAAGAACAGCTAGTATTGTTCTTGGTGCTATCTTCACTTTTGTTGCTATTGCTTATACAACAACAAGAGCTGCTGCAAATTCCGCTTTCAATGGAAGTGGATCTGGTAATATCACAATTGATTACGAAGAACCGGTCTCAACAGATAACGTTATCACTACACAACCTTCAGCAAGAAACGAGATGCGTTTACAAGCTATTAGAGAAGCTGTGGCTGTTGGTACTTTGCCAGAAAGTGCGCTACATGATCAAAGCTGGCTATATGATGACGATGCTGATGAAGACGATGAAAGAATAGCTACTAAGTATAATTATGCTCTTTTCCATTTCATTTTCTTCTTAGGTACTCAATGGGTTGCTGTTCTTCTAACTATGAACGTTCAACAAGATGATCTTGGTGATTTCGTTCCAGTGGGTAGAACATACTTCTACTCTTGGGTTAAGATCGTCAGTGCTTGGATCTGTTACATTATCTACGGATGGTCGCTGGTTGCTCCTGTTTTGATGCCTGAGAGATTCGGCTATTAGTTCAAGCTCATTTTGGTTAGCAGTTATTCAAAGCTATATTCAGAAGCAAATTATACAAAAGTTTTATTGAAATTAGCCTTCTGAGTCGACGATACCACCTTCATTGATAGTATAAACGCACTCGCGTTCTGGCATCTCAGGTGAATCCATCAATTTTGCAACTCTTTCCTCTCCACGACCCTTTCTTTTTGAAGTTAGTTAGAAAATAGAGCTGAATACTTTTTCTTCACAACAAAACATACCTTAATAGAATTCTGGTTGCACTTGCATGAGCTAAGACATGGCCACCAACACTAATAAATACTAGTCAGTTTTTCTGCTTTAACTCATAAGGTGTAATTATGCATGTAGTACTCACGGTTTTCTTCCATCTGCTGCTGCAAATAATGCAGAAGCACCAGGATCAGACTGGACCTGGTTAGTCAAAAACACTGCAACGTTGAAATCCTCGGCTATTCTGTTTAATTTGCTCAAAAACTGATTCAATCTAAAACCAATGTTAGTAGGAATGTCCAGTCATATCTTTGTAACAATCCCATTACTTGCCTTTGCTGTCTTTCATTCAATTCTCCCCTTCCAATGTACTATTGTACAGTTAGTAAAGGCACATCCAAGTAGTTTTGGTGATTTTTAGTATTGCATCATACATCAACCCTAAAGTTTGCCATGATGGAATCAACTATCTTCATGAGTCCGTTAGTATTGTTCTTTACCGTCGTACAATCTATTTAATATGAATAATAACCATGTGGTTATAACAAACATGAAGTGTAACACATACGACTAGTCGGTATTCTCCAGTAGCAAGTTCGGGACCCAATTTATCAAGTAACTCTGATTGAATCTCACTGTTGGCGGCTCGAGCATATGTAATGTTTTCTAAGCATGTTTCTGGATCAACACCATATCTTTGAGCAATAGCTTTTATTCTGAAGTCATATGTGTTAGTTCTCTTAGTTTAAGGCTATAGGTGCGGTATTTCACGGGTATCTTTTGAACTAGTGAAATATTAAACATACCTCTCGGGACGAAATGTCCCCTCCGTATCGATATAAGCTGCCTTTCCTTCAGCACCACCTAAGGTCTAGCATATGGGTTAGTTTTCGAGTTCTCTTGTCTATCTAATGGTATAAGATCATACTTTAGGTAACTGAGCTGTAACACAAAGTGTATGAGCCATTTGAGTTTTACCACATCTGAATTCACCAAACACTTCAGTGATGCTCATAGTCATAATCCCACCACCTAATGTACTATCCAATGCTTTTGATCCAGTTGAAATGGAAGCCACACGGCGTCTAATATCAGCTTGAACTACCCCGGAAACAAAACCAGAATCCTTCCAAGAAAAGTCAGTATTTTGCAATAAAAGCTGATGCGTCAAACCCCCATTTTTAACAAACTTACCATAAGTTTACCAGCAGCCTCCTTGATCTTTTCAACCTTCACTTCACTCAATCCCCTAATCTTTAGTAGACTCTTTCTTAAAGTGGCAACAACAGTCTTGATATGTTAGTCTACTCTTAATGTTAAATGTAAATGCAGAAAAACGTTATATTGTTGGTGTAGCCCTACTGGAATTGTACATATGCCAGCAGCTTTCAACTTCTGGATATCTGCCGCATTGATTCCCTGGTTCTGTAGTTCATCCACAGAGATGATTGTTGAAGGTTCCTCCAAAGTCATTGTTGTTTGTTCTTTGTTCGGTGTGCAAGTGTTTGTCTGAACTGAAGTCTTTTCAGATCTGCGTTGGAAATGCATCTAACGAAGAAATGACGCTTTATATAATAATTTTAGCCGCCGACCTCAAAATTCATAATTCAAACGTTGTCAAGAGAATAAACTACAAAAAAGAGGGGCAATTGAGAGATGTCGCAGTGTGTGCTGATTCATGTATCATTCAGTGGACAGTGTCTGCTATCGTGGCCGTCCGCACCACAGGTGTAACAATTAGTAGTGGGTCTCCTTCTCATATTCAGGTTCAGGTTCATGTTCATATCACTGGCGTATGATCTCAGCTTGACTAATCTGTTGCCATAGTGTTGGTTCACTGAGTTTAACCTAAGCTGCTGGTTATAATGGTTGAATGCTTGTGGTGGTGGATTATATACAGGTGGTCCAGAAGTAAACAGTGGTGGGCTATATGTGGACTCAGTTGTGAACATTGGAGGATTATGCCCTCCTGGTGGAAACGGTGTTATATGAACCGGTGTGAATTGAGCTGGAGCTGGGACGGCATATGCTTGTGTTGGTATGGGTTGATAAAAGCTCCCATATGCAGGACTAACATACGGAACTAGATGTGGTCGTTGATCTTGATGCTGAAATGAGGTGTTTGGTGTTATGCTATTTTGTCTTAAGTTGAATGCTGATTGTTGTTTACGCAGTTGAAACTGGCTCTGTGTGTGATGATGATGATAGTTGTGATTGTTTGTATGCTTGTTTGTGTGTTGTTCTCTTTTTTTAAGGTCTGAATTCTTGAGTTTGGGACAATCTGATTGAACATGTCCAATTACTTTACAATAAAAACATTGTTTGGCTGTATTCTTCTTGGTTTCCTTGCATTCAGAACTTCTATGGTCAGGTTTCCCACAATTATAGCAGAGCTTAACTTTGTGAGAACACTCATGGGCGTGATGACCCAGATTTCCACAGAAATAACAGCTATGTTTGAACGCTTGTGAAACGGAAAGGTGTTCTCCAAGACTATTACTTGGCTGATTTTGAACAGATTCTATTATCTCGGGTATCGTACTCCTTGGGGATGAATGCACAGATGATTCAGAGTCTGAAACAGAGGACGTAACTGACATGGTCTGTTTGTTTTTGGTGTTGTATTACTTGAAAAAATGAACAACTCAACACACATCAATCGTGTTTTCCGGATGATCTTCTTCAAGTAGTAAGATTGAGTGGAGTGATATTGTTGGGTTCCAACTGAATATAGTCAGGGGAACAATGTTTTTATTAGTTGCCTTTGATTATTCAAACCGTGTCTGAAAATTGACTGCTTAGTTCAAATTCTAAAAACTCCTTTGCAATGGTAATCTTGATTCACAAACTTCTTTGATGGCTTGTTGATTTCCAATGGTTGTATAGTGTATGGGTATTTGTGGTGTTTGAGCACAAGCTTGGTCCGATATTTGAAGGTGTTTTGTCTGCCAATAAAAGGATTGATAACTGTATGGATGATGAAATGAGTGTATAGGTTAAAGCCTTGGTGATAATCTAACTAGTGTGCCGCGTTTTACAAATGCCGTTGTATACTAGTGGTTTTCTATTGGGCGGCCGAGGGTTATTATGATCCTCCTGTGTTGGAAAATATCTGATTCTTATATTCTTGATCTGATTTTTCAAAATGGACAATTTCCTTGAGCAGTAGCTATTACCTGTTAGTCATGCCAGTGAACTTCTGGAAAGATTTAATGGGCAAGTTGCGTCTGTACTCTAAGTAGATAATTGCAGTATTTTAAGCACCATTACTTGATCTCAGATTCGTGCTATGTGGTTCGATGCAAAGACACTGACTTTGCAGTACCTTAAGGTGGCTAAGTTGTAAGTTGAATGATTGGGAGTACCATACATATTTCGGGCATTAGAAAGAGAAACAAGAACTCTATTTCATGGTAAACACTAAACAATCCACAAATAGCATTTACTACCGCTGATGAGTGATGGCTGTCTTGTTGACGTCAGATTTGTCTCAGCATCGAATTACCTGTTGAGTTTCCAGAACGCGTTTTTAAACTTGTCATTCGACGCTATGCTGGTGGTTCATGTCACATTTGTATGCAGAGGCGATCGTTATGTGCATTATAATAAGCTAAATAACGCTTAATACAAAGGAGTCAATAATGAGGTCCCAGTAGCCCTAAAATATAGGCTTATAGACATCGTCGAACCTTTAAGACCAGAATCAATAATACTTTGGATGACTTTCAGCATTGTATATCAAAACACTTCTCATGTTCTGAAGGCTTTGTTGTTTCACAAGCTTACATTTCTGTGCAGCGGCTTTCTTTGTCGAATGTTCCGAATAGGCTAATATTCATGTTAATTGCATAATTACACTAAGAAGATCTATATCTATTATCTACTAGGTAGTGATACGCCTTAATCTGTTTCTTAGTTTGGATGTATATCGATTTATCCGTCAGTAGACCTTTATCCCATTTCCTCTTCTTAACGTTTAGCTTACATATATTTAGCAACTAAAGCTCCTGCAGCTTATCATGTAGTCCGGTCCCCCTTTTCCATTTTACTTACAAGTGCTAGTAAAACTCGATTGAGTGTTGAACATTTATATCTCGTTGAGTCTTGTCTATGTCAGTGTTCCGACTATTAGTGAGGGGTTGGGAGTATATCTCGAAGCAGTGAGCCCCTTCATCACTACTTCTTAATGACAAACTGCATATAATTGGTGTTAAAACTTTCTACCTGGAGTGCACCATGAGCTGGCTAGAAATTCTTTAAGGTTAATCCAGAACAGCAGCCACTTGTGGCAGGCAGCAAGCCACTAACTTCAAATGGAATCAATCCATAGTTTTTTAAACGAATACAGGTCCTTTGAAGCTCAAGTGATCTTGCAACTACAACGGTGCTAAGTTATGGAAGTGAGCATTGAGTATACATGGAAGATGCTTCTACCGCACGTTCTTTTGGTGTTATAGAAATATTATGGTAGTTAATAGAGGGTTCCATGTCACTAGAGTTGCATAAAGACTCCGTAAGGTACGCCAGAATTTACAGATGCACATGATCTAGAACTAAAACATGGTGGTCAGTTAGGCTCACAAGGTAAGTAGTACCAAGTCATCATTCTGAGGAAAGATGGACTTTGTATGTGCTCATCATTGGTTCAAGCCCATGTTTAGAGTTGAAATGAGCTGGGGCCCAAGATAATCCTAACATTTTGACTAAAAATGATCCTTTAGATCTGAAGATACACGGCTGTAAAAACTTCTCGTACTGATCAAACAGTGGTGAACCTCGTAGTTCACGGTATCAATGGAGGCTCAGAGTCGGTACCATTGATTGATCTTCTCACTAGCTAAGGCATGTTTTCGTATGTTTTTAGCTTTAGATGCAATCTAGTTTTGGCTAAACTTTATAATCAGAGTTGCTTTACAGTACAAATTTAAGTAATATCATTTAAACAAAATTGAAAGAAACCAGTGAGCCTTAGTTCGTATAAAAGACAATATGAGTACCTGCAGCATCTTATCTTTCAATGAGAGTGTCAAATGACAATATGCCCGGCCATAACTCCAGAATCTTCCAATCCTATTAACCGACCTCACGGCCAGTAGTGCGTTATGGACGTAGCTGTAATTAATTATTCGGCTCGGTTAACTAGGTATAGTTAATTCTCTGAAAAATTATCACGGTATAATTGCTGCAACTTGGCTCCGCTTTATGAAGTACTGAACCTTGATTAGAAGAGTTAGAACATTTATTATTATGGTAAGCGAAGCATGAGAGTTTTTTCGTTGATCACTCTAAGATTAATGAAACTTTGTAAACATGAAGTGCCTGAAGAAAGTGGTCGATTATAGTGTTGTCTTCATGCTGAGGTCATCCCACAGATCACAAAGGGCTACCGGCCGCTGAGATTATTCATTACCCTCTTCAGCTATCATGTATCAGCGCACACACACAAGTGCAATCGGTGGTAATTGGTAGTGGGTTGGCAAGTGACCAGTATAACTAGCACGAAACAGCACTGGACATTCTTGCATTATATTTATGTGACTTTATGCATGCTATAACATGTGCATATGCAGTGAACAATTGAAGTTTAACGACAGGAACGAAATACTTAGTATTTAGTATTGAAAATGTACAGTGAAAATGTAGGGTTGACTCGATGGTATGTAATATGTATCATATTGTTTGGGGTTCATCCTCGCTTTCCACTGTAAGAAGGGTACACCACTAACCTAATGCATCAACTACGAAGATGTAATAGAGGAATTAAGACGTACTGGAATGTTGGTAATGGTTGATAACTTGATAAGCATTACTATCACCACCGAGGACCAAGTTTGGCAATTATAACTTCTAGTTTCTATAACTATCTGCCAAGTAAAATAACATGCAGCAAAGTATCATGCTTCGACAATTAAATAAATTAAGAAATACTACAGATGAAACTAGAAATAAGCGATATAGGACTCTGTTGATGTACAGATTACAGACTACAGTATACACTACAGTACATCAACAGACTCTCTTCACCCCAACCCAAGCCCTCATGTCTGTGAAGATTCTCACAAGTTCAAAATTAATATTTTAACCTCCAGAATCACACTTTACCGTTACATGGTCTTAAACGATATCACGCTATATGAGAGAAGCACGGCTTCAACGTTAGTCTGTGTCAGAAACCAAAACACCTTTCACGTGGCCAGATGCTGAAAATGAATCTATGTGTATCTCGAAGTATGATCTTCTTTTGACTAAACTATTTCGGAGGTAATAGGAGATTCAGATTAGTATTTTTGCACATTAGATACATCAACCTACAACCAATTACGGGCTGCGATCGATATGCGCACAATTTAAAGAGATTAGGTGGTAACGGCTGCTTATATTTCTGTGATTTTGATACCCGCCAGAACATATTATTATGTGTACCTGCTTCGATAATGATCTGTGGTTCCTGGAACTTTCGACACTATGCCACTCGCTAAAAGGTTGCTTTCAAAGAACTACTGAAAGAAGCTTGCCGGATCCCTTCTGGGTTCATTGACGTCATTACTCGTAAAAGTACTAGTACTGAACAGTAATCAGGAACTGCTAGCTCAACCGATGTACTTCTACTTAATAATTTCGGGCATAAGTAAGTGGTCAGAAGGCTGATGAGAAAAAGCCGTTCCCTTTAACTGTTGTCTCTTGCAGGAGGTTTGTTGCTAACTTCCAAACTGACCAGTGCCGAGCTGAACAGTAGTACGGCGAACAATCCTATTGCAACATTGTAACTTTCTAGGGACCCATTACTCGCAGGTAGTTACTATCTACTCGGTAATCCCTCTCAAAATTGGCATCACATAAACCCATCCACCGTAAAATCCCAACATTACTGAACCTAGTCTAATACGTGAGGAAGTCAACACATTGTTCTATCATAGAAAGCCCCCAGAGTAACCCACAAATTGCTACATCAAGACATCGCATATGTATATACATAGTAGCATACACCTATAACGTTATAAAACCAGCACCTACCTCCCCCCATGAGTAAAATCAAAAAATTATTCCTTGAATTGGTATATGGTTCACAAGAGAACCCGCGAATCTTTTATACTTTATAAACCTATGTAGTTCGTTTCTCACGATAATCAAACGTCAAGTTCTCTACTATCTTCTCATGTAAATCATTCTATTATCCGATCTATACACAGTATGCTTCAACTAAGGAAAAACTTCTCGTTATATAAATGATTCTTCTTTTCCACTACTTCCCAAAGAGCACTGTTTTATAGATATTTAGTGTATAATACTCAAGTAACGCTAATTGAGAAATTACAATTGTTCATACAATGGCAAGACTATCGAACCTTTTGCACCACTTCGAAACAAAACGTTCTCAAGATAATCAGAGCGATAATAATCCACCACCATATGGCTCTCTAGAAAGAATAGAAACACAAACTCCGCATAGGGCCCTACCACACAGAGTAATATGCTTTATTGTTTCTATAGTTTATGATCTTGAGACGTATAGGCAATTGGCAAAGATCAAGTTTTTCCATCCTTATCTGAGAGAATCTATTGGATTAATCACTGAATCTGGTGTCACATTAGAAAGTGTCATACCTTCAATACCAAAACTTTCCCACTTTTACTGTTCTGAATTGTCTGGCAGAAAATTCAAACAATCCAAGATATCAACCTTTATTGTTAGCTTACCTGTTTCCACAAAAGTGCAATGTTTCGCCAAATATTTTGAGAAGCTGATTAACAACAACAAAGCATTCTGTCTTGAGTTTGTTGGTGATCGTAAATGTGATAGGTTTCCACGATCAAAAATTGAGTGTTTTAAAGATCCTTTCCTTCAGGAAACAGCGAGGTTTGTGAGACTACCTTCCTATTTGAAAGAAATAAGTACACGCGGGGTAAAACTATTGATCCTTTGTAAGGCTTCAGGTACAGTGGATACTTCAACACCCATGCAAACGAAACTTAAGGAAATCTTTTACTTAGAGATTTACTACTTTTTCAAGTTTACATTTCAGCATGGTATCAAATTTCATCCTGGAGAAGATACAACTGATCTGTGGGGAGGAGATAGTTTACTTCTGAAGGGTATTAAGCTAGATAACTGTGATCATCATGGGGGAGAATCTACATTGAGAAATCTACCATCATTGAAAAATATAAGCCTAGCGATTGACTCGTCTAGTTTGTTGAATTATGTGGTGAACAACAACTTCAGAAATCTGAGAAGATTGCGAATAGTTACTTATAAACATTTTCGAGGAATCATGACACTGAAGGGTTGCCAATTTTCATCACTGGAAACTTTGTTCTTTTCAAGCTTTGGTAACTTTGAGATTTTAAATTGTAAGTTTCCAAAGCTAGAAACGATGAACTTACAAATCCCCATAGGTACCTTGACTATTTGTGGATCGTCCTTCAATTCATTGAGCGAGTTGGATCTACAGTATTGTCACAAGATTGATATAAAACTTTGCGACCTCTCGAAACTGGTTCGTCTACACCGAAACTATTATCAACGAACAGCCATGTTGTTCTCACTAGGAACAGATATTACTAGTTCTGCCTCGGAGATTACTCGGTGATAAGGTATAAATTCAAAGACTTATTGTGTCAAGATTAACCATGGGAATCCATTTTTCAGAAAAGTTCTGAATAGTTAAACACCTACATGTATGTGAGGGCTTGTTTTCTAAGCTGTTTAGTAAGTATTGATGAGAAATATTAATATATTAAAAATTAATTTGTAGATATTGTGCCACTTGAACTTTTCAATTTTTCTTTTTGAGTTAGTCCAGCATTTTTTGAATTTAGATTTTTCGAAAACTTTAAATTCAAGATCACTAGACTAACCACTGATGTTCTAAAGCTAAGATTTCCATAGATTGATAGCTAAAGTACACATATGGGCGCAGAAATTAGAAAGATATAAGCTTAATTGAGCTCTCTGTGAACTTATTGGGATACAGGAAGGTCATATTTACAGAATTTTAACGCCGAACCAATGATACTAAATCCGAAATTACCGTCAAAAAACAGACAATAACAGTCTATATAGTATTAAGTTTTCACATAAATTAATACACGTCTATATTAATGAAAAAAAAAAAAACAGACGTCCTCTGTGGGTATTTGGTCAATCAGAGATGATTTACAGAGATATATTGAGATATTCACTAGGGTGAATATGATATGGAATTCTCTTGGATAACCTTAGTGTCATATATATGGTTCTTCTCTAATGATTATATCCTACATTGATCGAGGTACTGTCTGTGATGACTTACACTGATCACTGTATATCAAATGTATCAGCCAACTGAAGATCCTCAAACTGTAGGCTCCGATTAGTTATATTTAAAGGTCTTTTGAAAGGACGTCTAATGACACATGACTGAATGAGCCATCTATATACAGTATATGGAACGAAAAATCTATGATGACTACTTGAAGTTTAGAAGCTTTTGACTGTTTATTGTTGATGATATTTCAGAATATATGAGCTTAGTCAATCTTGACAGCTGAGTAGATCTTTCTGACGAAGAACAAACTTGAAAGGAAACCAATGGCACCAGTGACAATGAATGTTAGATAACTGATCAAGAGGGAATATCCTAGATATAGGACGACTGTTGTGAATCCACCTAATTCAAATTTAGTTATGAAGATTGCATGAACAAAGACATAGATTGAACAACCCCCAGCAATGAACAAAGATCTCCATTGCCATTGATAGTTCTCAGCACACAATGAGTAGTAAGTCATTAAGATAGTGACTAAAGATGTGGTGATGGCCATCAACAAGAAGCAGAAGAACAGGAAACCAAACATATAAAAGACTCTGTTGAACCATAAGGAAGAGTAGATGAAATACATTTCAACAGCGATCGAACCGAATGGGAAAATACCAGCTCCCAATGCAGCAACGATAGTCTTTAAATAGAATGGTTGGGTTGGGATTTGTCTTGGAATTTGTTTGGTAGCAACTGGTTTGGACAAAGGTTCTTTCTTGAACGCAAGAAGAGAGCCAATAACAGACAATGGAACAGAGACAACAAACCAAATGACGATGATGGCAAGTAAGGTACCTGCAGGAATAGCACCTGATGAGTTGACAGAGACTAAAAAGATATTCAAAAAGGCAAAGGTTGACAAGATACTGAATGGTACAAGGATTGGGGATAACAACATGTTAAGTTTCCATTCTTCACCGCCAAAGAATTTGTAGACAGTTCCAGAAACAAATGAACCAACGATTCCGAACAAAGCATATAAGATGAACATCACAGTAGTTAAAGAGCCTCTGTTGGAAGGAGACAATAAACCAAATAAAGCAAATCCGACAGTAGCGAAGGCCATTAAGAACAACTGAGCACCACTTCCCACAAGTACAGAAAGGAGCAATAGATATTTTGGAGGTCTGAAAACATCACCATGGACCAGTTTCCAACCAGTTTCATCCTGTAATTCATCATCTAAGCTGACTTCATTATAACGTGAAATATCGGTCTTTAGAGCTCTGTATAGAATATGGGACATGATGAGAGATAAACAAATAACAATCAATGAGAAGTTAATCAAAGAGAACCATTGGATCTTTGGATCATAAACATGTAGGTATTTATCCCATCTTGTAGCCCAAACAGTGTCTGATTCGACCCAAGTAACATCGTAAGTGAAAACAACATCGGTTTTATCTTTCAATGAAAGTGTGACTGGTGAATAATCAGTGCCTGAACATTCAGCAGAAGATCTCTCCCATGAATGTGGATCAACGGTAACACCCACGACTCTGTATTCGTCTTCACCACGTTTGTGGTATTCAATTTGAATATCGAAATGGTTAGCTAGATGTGGGACTTCTTTGTCATCAGTGTAGCCTAGTTCAAAGCCAGCACCGTAGAAGTCAGAGTCAGTTCTTTTATCGTGAAGTTTTCTAGCCGCTGGTAAACCGTCAATCAACCAATTATAGAAGAACCCATTGGCGACTAATTTGTTGATGAAACGAGCGTCAATATCTGGGATGGAGCTAGAACACAAACTTTTACATTTTTCATCTTTTAGCATGGTTAACTCAAATGGTGAGTTATAGATTCTGTCACCAAAGATGATGGAACCTAATGATTCCGGTTGTTTTTCAAGCTTTGGAGGTTGACATAGATGTAGTCTGTTATAGTAATAATCGAATGAGTAAACAAACTCTTCTTTTGATTTCTCATGAAAGACACTTGGGGTAATATGATTGACTAGAAGTGGAACATTTTGATCCTTTTTATAAGAGGTTGGTGCAGTACCAGGTAGATAGAATGCCTGGATAGCGTTTGCGAACAACGCTACAAGCAGGAGTGTATGATACATTTCTCCAGTATGAGCTAAAGCCAGGGAACAAAGAGAGTGCTTGGAGAAGAGTTTTTTGCGTCGTCTCTAGTCACTTGTCAGAGAACAATTGATAGAAACTAGCTGGTAAAAGAGTCACTGGAATATCTATCGAGTCAAAATACTCAACAATTTTGCTAACTTTGGAACACGCTTTCGGGAAAGAATTCGATGTTTTTTTCTTTGATTATCATGTTTTCTTCTCGAAAACTGCTCCAATTTCGGCTCTTAATTATATTATTATTTTGGGAAACACCCCCAAAAAGCTTCACGTTCGAATCTGAGAGAGCGCAATTTTTAACGTGGCTTTATGAATTTCGCGGAAACATCAACAATTATCGAAATTGGGTATACATGAGAAATGTCTTTCTTATTGTTAGAGCTAGGAAGTGATACCATACATCCCACAATGGACGCAGATCTGTCAGTGAACAACATTGTGTTCTATCTGAACACACAGAGGGACATATCCGCTCTTTTAAATCAAGAGCTGGCGGCTCCTATTGGTAGCAAAAGGTCCTCTTTAGATTGCAAGAAACTAATAACAACAGCATTTTCACCACAAATACCAGTATCATGTTCTGCCGAAGTTGATAAAATTGCCACAAGATTTGGTTACCACTCGTTCTTCCAACTTTTGAAACCATTTGGTGACAGAATTCAACACAAGTTTCAGATAAAGGACTCCCAACTAACTTCGAAGACAGCTGATGACTTCTCTCTAAGGTTTACTCACCCGCTAGGTGACTTATTGAGCGTGCAAGAAGCACAGGCAACCAAAAGAGCACAAATATTGGATCATCAGTCATTCGAGCTTTTGATATCGGAATATATACAGACTGTCAATCCTAAACTGAAGGAAGCTGGGGAACAAGACAATAAAGCATTAATTTCCCTCTTGAGAGATTCTATATATCTCAAATATTTTACCAAGCTCCTTTCCAGTTCGAGCCTCACACCCTTTGAGTATATCAATCACCCAATTGCATCACTTTTAATTTTCTCAGCTGATGAATCCTATGAGAAAGCTCGTGAGCTTCTGATCAATTTCAAAAGTACCAAATTACCTGAATATTTGAGCCATGATGATATATTACCTATATTTGTTGTGATCCATGATGAAAAAGACGACGAACAAGAAAAGAAAGCCTTTCAGCTCCGGGAGCATGTGAAGAAACAACTATCAGTAGATGCATTTGTCTTACCTCTTTCTTTTGACCTTGATAACCATCCAACAACAGTAAATCATCCTCTACTTCTATCTGTGGATGAAGAGCTCCAGAATTCACACCTTTCCTACTCAGAGCTACCTTCACTTCCCGTACGAAACGTTACTTCAGTCTATCATCTACTCAAAGAGATCATCCAAAAGAAACTCATACCTTTTATGGAACAGAAAATTGCTACATGGGATGATCAAGTCATAACACCAAGAAAGAGTATAACAGGAAGACTATTCAATGTTTCAAGAAAATATTTTGGTGCAACAAAAAACCAATCCAACGAACATCAAAACAACTATAATGCTCAAGAAGGATATTATCGAAGCCAAGCTGGGGAGGCATTGACCCGTAAATTGGCTGATTGGTCTTTCATGTTGAGAGATTATAGATATGCATACACTACATATGAACTCTCAAAGAAAGACTTTTTATCAGATAAGGCTTGGACTTATCTTGCATCAACCCAGGAAATGGCTGCAATATCGCTTTTGATGGGTGCTACAAATATAACATCAAAACTTAGAAATGAGACAATCGATCCTCTAATAGATTCTGCCAGCTATACTTACTTATCACGCTGTGGTCTCAAAACATATGCTCTTAGATTATCTTTGATAGTGTCTGAATTATTCTTAACTCTACGTGATGGATGGTCGAGCGCACCAGCTGCCTTGAGATGGGTTAAGAAAGCACTTGATGATAAGCTCGTGGGAAGAGTGGGTAAATCTTTATTGACACAAAGAATCAGCTACATATATTCTCTATATATCTCGAGTCAGGCAAAGATTATAATGACCAAGAAATTACTCACAGATAAACCAGATGAAGAGGAGATCGAGAAACATTTCCAAAACCCTATCAAAATTCCAAAGAGAAATATGGAAACCATTGGTTTTGTAAGCTCTAGAAAGGCTGCTTTATGGAGTTTACTTGCTGCAAAAGATTGGGATCCTGTGCTACAGCCACTAGAGTCTCATTTCTGTTTGAATGACGCTAGACCAATATACGAGAACCTGGTAATTGGAACAAGAGACTCCAGTCTGTTCAAAAAACTAAATGATGCAGCAAAAGTCTGATCATAAGGTTAAAGAGAACAATACATCATTGACATTGAATAGATATTATAAATTAGTCAAAATGTTCAAAACGAAATTGTATCTATATATATAAAAGTAGCTAGAATTTCGTAAAAGATTAAAATAATTGATAGTACAAGCATCCGAGCTTGACAGAGAAATGTAAAAAGAGCATGGGACGACAAACAAACAAATAAACGTAAAAAGCAAGACAGTAAAAGACAACGTCAAAAGGAAATAGAACAAAGAGATAAAAACAACTGAAAAATCATTTTATGACAATAGGGAATTTTTTTATCCAAACATCAGATGTGTTTCAAAAGGTTTTCTGGTGGGACGGTGTCCAACATTTCTGTTTCATTGACTCTTGGTTCTAATGGAGCGTATTGGTTCTTCTTTTTGAACAAAAGAAGTGCTCCCGCAGCACCTAGGACACCCATTGTACCAACAGCAGAAGCCAATCCGACAAGGACGATGAAGCCACGGTCCATTTTACCAGTTTTGATTTTTGGACTTGAAGATGATGATGAAGGAGTAGAGGAAGAAGAAGGCGTGCTTGATTCTTCAGTAGTTGAGTTAGAGACAGAACCACTGATGTACCATGAAGAGATATCTTTATTCAAAAAGATGGATGCAACATTGGATGTACTTGTACCTTTAGTAGCGATCAAGTAAGGGACCCAGTGTGTACTGTTGAAATAAGCAACATTTGAATAACCGTAGCCTTCAATTTCAAAGGATCCAGAGACAAATAGAGTTTGTTCAGAATCAAAGAGGGACCCATCATTGGATGAGTTTGAATCTTCAAGATCTAGTAGTGCAATATCGGACACAGTCAAGTTAGTGAAGTCTTCATCAATACTTCTCCATGAAGATCCATCATAAGCTGAGATGAAGTCATCACCTGCAACAATTAATCTTCCTGTTGTAGAGTTATCCACCAAAATTAGATTCTTAACAGTCTTATCTATCTCAGCAAAGTGTTCTGGTTGAGAGTTCTCGGTGGAGTTGAAGTCATGAACGAATAATTTCAAATCATCACCTTCATAGTTGATATCACCACCGGCAACGATAGTTGTATCCACAAATCTAAAGGTATAGACAGAACCACTAAATGAATCAATTAGCGATTCCCAAGAGGATTCATTTAGATTGTAGAATGCTAGACCAGAGACAGTGGAAGATCCTGCACTATCGAAGTCACCTCCAACAACAAGGTAGGTGTCATTCAAATAACCAAGCTCATGAATTACAGGTGTTGAACCACTTTTTGAGAGAGCTTGTGGTTGGGTTGAGGCGAATGTACTCTCATTTAGATTGTATATCAATACACCTTGGAAATCATTACCATTAGCGTTACCACCCACTCCTGAACCGATAAAAAGTTGATCACGAACAGATAATAACTTAGTCACAGATGAGTTTGAGCTCCAGTCAATATCTAAGCCTGAAGTTCCATCATCACTAACAAAAATTAGATTTGAATCTGAGTCTGAAGTGACAAACTCACCACCAAAGACAGAAAGTGATTCATTAACATACCAACCTGTCAATATTGAACTTTGTTCTAGAGCCTCACTTGTGATATTGGTTTGGTTTGAAGATGAAGATTCAACAAAGATACCTCTGTTAGCTATGGTATCCGATTTTCTCAATGAACCAACAAATAATGTATTTTCAGATGCACCAGCTGCAGAGACGTTGAAGGACAAAATGTTGGTGTCGTTGAACCATTTATTGTTAGAGCTATCCCATTTAGATTGTCCTAAACTCCAGTATTCTGTATCATCTATAGTGATATTCACATAATTGTCAACTGTAACATCTTGATTGAATCCATACCATGAGCCGTTGTAGAATGCAAAGCCATCTAATGAAGCATCATCACCACCATCTAAGGAGCTGACCGTGGTATCATTATTGAGATCTGTGAAGTCACCAAGAAGAACAAGACCATCTTGAGCTGGAGAGATAGAGTCAACAGCACCATTCAGTCCTCCATGTAATGAGCTCACAGTGGCAGATAGTTCCTCATCAGATGATGATGACCCATCAATGTCAATTGAGAATAAGTTATCTCCACGAGTGGAAGAGAAATCACCACCGACAATTATTGTACTATTGTGGTAGGCTAGTACGACATTAGCATTATCTGATAAGTCAGCACCTAATTTATTGATTGTGGTGTTTCCCACATAAGTTCTGTTCTCTAAGTCTTGAGCATCGAAGTTGGTAAAATTTGAGATAGAGTATTCAAACAAACCATTGATAGGAATGGTACCGTTATTGTTAACAATTTGATCAATTGAGAAGATTGTGGTACTAATTCTGTCAGCCACGAATGTTATTAGCTCAGATGTTGAGGATGAAACTGTTGAGTATAGATTCAAGTCAACTTTCACTGAGCCATTTAAATGTCCGTAGAACAGAGCATCATACTTCTCTTCGGTATTGGTTTGATAAATTAAGTTAGATTCAACAAGTTCACCAGTCTCAATATAAGAAACAGAAGCATTAACTATTCCTCTGGAGTCACACGAACTATCGATCGAACAGCCTGGTGTATATAGCAGAATTGCGTATTCACCAGCGTAAGTGATGTTTGGGTAAAATGTTATACCAGTATTAGATAAGTCATTTGAAGAACTATCAACCTCTGAGACCAGATATGATCCAAATGATGAAGGAGACCAATCACCTGTTAATGTAGAATTAGAGTATGATGATTCACATGAAGGTTCATTCAAAGAGTTGTTAGCATAAGTGGAGAAAAGTGATTGATAGACTTCGAAACCTGAAAGAGCAATGTTTGACCCATATGAGTTTAATGCTTCAAATACCAATCTTTGAACATCCAAGGTATTGACAAACCCGAATTCTTGGTATGATTCTGTCCAACTTAAACTAGAGTCGTAAAATGGTAGTGTACTAACTGTGCCATTTGCAGCATATTCTCCTAGTGAAGAGGAGTCTAGAAGCGGACACCAAGCATCACATAGAGCTAGCTCACCAGTAGATGGATCAACATATGTCAGATTCATGATACCATTTGAAGGTGCCGTTATTAATCTGAAAAGTGAGATCTGACTTTGGCTATCTGCTGAGTTGTAAACACGAATCTTAGATGGTATCACAGTATAAGGAAGATCAATGTTTAGTGTGGCAGCAGTAACACCTGGTGCTTCCCATTCATCCCCACCAGGGCAGGAAACAAGCTGTGGTGTTGACCCATCAGAGGAAGATGAGAATGTAGCATATTTGAAACTGACGAGTTGATCTGTTTGAACAGATATATTTGAGATATTATAGGTATCTGAAAGAAGTTGTGGTAATCCTAGTGTATCAAATTGACCACCGAATATGATACTTGATTCAATTTTTAGAATCGAGTTGACTGAAGAGTCAGAACCAAATCCTTGGAATAATGTGGATTGTAGTGATTCATTAGCTAATGAGTATATAGCAACACCATTTGTATCGTTGAATGTGAAGTCACCACCTAAATATATCAAATCTTGATCTGGATCGTACAGAGCAGTGTTGATGGTACCATCTAAAGATTCGTCAGAATCTATGGCTTTGAATTCATTAGTTGATGTGTTGAAAATGGTAGGACCTGAGATAGATTGATCACCTATACTCTGGAAATCTCCGAGGAGTAAAAAGGCATCTTCTCCAATTGGTATTATCCTGCTAATATCACCATCAACGGATCCCAGGGCTATGAATTCACTGTTATCGTCACCAGTGACAAAGTATAGGTTATTTGATAAAGAGTTTTGATTTGTAAAATTAGACTGTCCTGAATAAGTGTAGAAAGTTGAAGCATCAAAGTCACCCAGAAGACCTATTTCATTATCGTTGAAGGACTGGAGATCAAGCGACGGTTGTACCACCTGCTGAACATTGAGGCTCTGCCCTAGCACAGTGGGCGTTATAAAAGGTAATAGACGACTTAACGATACTTTCATTATGTATGTGAAGAAATCCAAAAAAGCTGAACTTCAAAGCAAATTGGGCCTGAGTGTGATATAAAATAGCGAGTGAACAACTGAGGAGGAGAGAATAAGTGTGAAGATCAAGGACTCTTTCTAAAGGCTAATTAAAGGGTAAGGGAATGTATCTGATGAGGCTCTCGAAATGAAAAAGAAAAAACCCACACAGTGACAGATCCTGATTATAAATGATTGTATGTGATCCAACGAATGGTTTGAACTTGTGATAGGCACACTGCTGTATATATTCCTTTGATCAAGAGACACAATATATGCTCATGCCAACTAATTAACCAATTTTTTTTGGCATGAGAATTGAGAAATCAATATCACTTTGGTAAGCGCAACACATAACACCATATTACAATAGGAGTAACTGTGACAACAACACATTAAAGATGCATAAAAGAGGGTAACAGATCGAAAAACAAATGTTTACAAATTACCCTTTTGGTAAAATTAGATATCTGCTATTTTTATTGTGTATTTAGATACGTTTATAAAGTAGGATTAGAGCCACTAACTAAGCGGAGGAAGCTATTTTAGTTTCGATACCATCCACTAGATCACGGTATCTTCTTTGAGTTTCTATTTGTTCTAGGAAGATTTTGTATTTCACGTTCAATAGTTGACGATCTGGGGAAGATTCTGGAGAAGGTGACACAACTTTACCACCACCGGTTAGTTTAGACATGACATCCCATAAATCAGCACCAATATCAGTTGGTTGGTTGAGTTTCAAGTTTTTGATCTTATTGTCAATTTCTTCTTGAGTTTTCTTGTTTGTACCGAAAGAAACACCTTCTCCATCATCTGAGTCTTCATCTTCCTCATCTAGTGTATTAGTCAATGGATGTTGTGTATTAGATGTAGGATGAGCTGGTGTGAGAGGGAATGGGAAACCTGATTGACCTGTAATAGCTGAGATGTTTGTAGTACTTGCGGTTGCAGAAGGTGCAGTGTATGGTGAAACCAAGCTAGGTTGTGCTTCTGTCAATGGTTTCAAACCAGCTGGTAATTTGAATGAAGATGATCTAGATCTTCCTGATCCTTTCTTCTTCAAGGATTCTTTAGCAGCAACAGCACCTAATAGAGCAGCACCAAAGACAACTGCAGCGTCAATGTATCTAGGAATGATGATTGGTAAACCAGTACAATCAGCCAATAATCTCATCAATAAACCATTTCTACATTGACCACCAGACATGAAGATAGCACTTAAATGATGTCCTGCAGATACCATTTTCTCAACGATTTGTCTAGTTTGTTGAGCAATGAATTCACATGCAGCTAGATATGTGATAGCTAGATCATCAACAGAACTGTCCATTGATTGACCAATGATAGAAGCTTTCATTCTTGGATCTGCGATTGGGGATCTGTTACCATGATAATCACCGTAGAAGAAAAGATGTTTAGCTAATGAAACAACAGATCTTGAACCACGCTCATAAGCCAAAGTTTCTAATTTGGCGTTTAGGTAGTCGAATTTTGAGACATTTGAGGCATCTGCTAGTTTGGCCAATTCAGAGTAAGCAGGATGAGTGTTCAAAACATGAGCCAATAAAGCACCAGTACAACTTTGACCACCTTCAGCTAGCCAAAAATCTGGAGAGATAGCGTTCAAATATGGACCCCAGACACCTTCAACAAAAATTGGATCTTTTGACAAGACAATGTGACATGTTGAAGTACCTGCAACAGCGGCCAATCTACCAGCTGCCTTATCGATACCAGAGTGAGTTTCATCTCTTTCAGCCAATTCAGCAACTGGAATGTCAGTTGAAGCAGCAACAGTACCAACCCAACCAGCGTATGCATCAATAACACCTGAAGCAACCAAACATTCTGTGGTCAAACCTAGATCTTCAGCAGCATTTTTGGATAATGGGCCAACAACTTCACCAGCAGTTAACCATTGACCACCAAGACCTGGTGCACCACCTAATCTTCTGAAGTTGTCTTCAACCAATTCAGGTAGTTTAATTTTCTCTAAAAATTCTTCGGACCAACCGTGTTTGGAACCATCAACACCTGGTGGCACAAAACCTTGTTTACAGACAGTTGAACAGTAACTTCTAGCTTCAGAACCAGTAGCTTTGTGAGTCAAAAAATCAGCCAAATCGTAGAATTTTGCCTTCTTGAACTCTTCTTCTGGTAAGTTGTTTTTTAGCCATTTGATTTTTGGTAGTTCCATCTCAATGGACATTGTTCCACCTACATATTTCAAGCATTTATCACCGGTAGCATTGATCTCATTAGTCTCATCGACTGCTCTATGATCCATCCATAGGATGATATCTTGGTCAGCGTTGTTGAAGTCAGGGCCCACAGCGAATGGTTTGTCATCACTTTCATGAACGGCAACTAAAGAACAAGTAGCATCAAAACCAATACCAACGATTTGGCTTGGTTCAACACCTGCATCACGGACCACATTTCTGACACAGTAACTGATAGAATTCCAGATCTCGGAAGTAGATTGTGTGATGTAACTAGGCTTCAATTCTTGTCTGTTGATTGGTCTTTCACTTAGTGCTAAGATTGTACCTGTGTTGTCCACTAAGGCAGCACGAGCAGAACCTGTACCAACATCCACCCCAACGTAAAACACGGAAGTGTCAACAGAGTTAGGGTTGTTAATCAAAGAAAGCTGGTTTAGAGTAAGAGAGGAGCGGGAACGTTGGGAAGCGACGTTGGCCATTTTGATACACCTTTTAGAGTTACTTCTATTTGATTGTTTGATGTTTGGTGTGTGTGGAGTTGGAAAAGAAAGGGAATTGCTCTTTTAAACTGTTTGTTTCTTCTGGAGTGGTTGGTGCAGTACTCTCAGAGCTCAGTACCAGTTTAACCTTTTGACAGTATCAGCAAAGCGCGACAATCCATGCGAAATTATATCACCGCTCGGCACTAACCCGCAAACTATAGAGGGTACTAGGGTAGAGCACCTACAGCGTACACTTAGGTCATATCTCTTGCCTCTCCTGAGGGTGGTTTGTTGGGCGACACACTGGCCAGGCACTCCAGGTTCTCCAGGTTCTCCAGATCCTTATTGTGATTGTGTATCACTGTACACTGTTAGCGAGTGGCAACTGCAGCAAGTGAGCCTATAAGTAGCAATCAGAACCGGCCCGTAGGCGTGTGTCTAAATATAACCTACAGTTCTTATGTCAGCACAGGCTTTGGAAACGCTCTGATTAGCCAGAACACCTCTCTCCAGTCGATGTACTCCAGATTCCAGATACCAGTTGACAGTCAACTATGTTGATCTTTACTAGTGCCGCTAAGCTACGGATCATTGTTGACCACAGACTCACTTGAATTATACATTACTTACATGTTATCTAAACAGCTGAAGGTTTGGAGTTTTTGGTATAGTCATCGTAGACATCGAATCTACGTTGGAAAGTGACCGGGATACCAGCTCTGGTCTTTGTGATTAGTTCTGGGTCTAGTTCAGCGATGACAATCTCTTCACCTTCACCAGCTTCTGCAATGATGTTACCATTTGGATCAACAACTAAGGAGTGACCGTAAGCATGGTATGCTAGATCCAAGTTTCTTGATGGAGAAGCCAATATCGTGTAAACTTGGTTATCAATGGCCCTTGATCTGGCCAATAAATGCCAGTGTAATGGTCCAGTAACGGTATTGAACGCACCTGGGTAAACAACAGCAAAAGCATTCTTTTCTCTAGCGGCAATTGTTGCAAGTTCTGGGAAACGAATGTCATAACAGATACCTTCACCAATTGTACCAAATTCTGGTAAATCAATAGTGGTTGCTTTGTTACCACCGGTCAATGTGATACTTTCCTTGAAAGTGATTCCACCTGGGATATCAATATCAAATAAATGAACTTTTCTGTGTTTACCAATGATCTCACCTTGACGATTGAAAGTGACTGAAGTGTTATAGATTTTACCATCTTCACCTAATTCTGGAATAGAACCACCAACTAACAAAATCTTGTTATCCTTGGCGATATCAGATAAGAATTTAGTGGATTCACCGTTTGGAATGTTCTCAGCATATTTTGAAAACTCACTGACAGAATAAGGAGAGTTGAAACATTCTGGAAGAACCACAAGATCAATCTTTGGGTCTTGTTTCAAACCCTTTAAAATGAAGTCTTTGGCGTGTTGTAAATTGGCTTGCTTGTTAGCACCAGAAGTGATCTGAATAAGAGCGACTTTCAATTTCTTTGCTAAGATGTTAGACATTGTTGGATAATTGATTTGATCTTGACTAGTCTCAGGTTGTTCTGTCTTATTTCTTTGTTATAATTCAACAAAGATCCACACTTTTTGATAGTGCGAAATTCGCGGGTAGAGTATATGTCAGTAGCTGAACAGTACTTTAATACAACAAGGTACGCATACAAACATATCAAAGCTAGAGCCATATACCTGTTTCAAGTCCAGGTAATTGTATAATTATTATACACTAATGTACAGCAGTAATCGTCATATCATCAAAATGTCTTCTTTCACACCTAACCATAATGCAATCAAAACAAAGCATCACGTCATTAAATCTCTATAGTTTTTATTCCTCGTCCTCTTCGTCATCTTCATTTTGTGGTTTACAGATAGCTTCCACCAGGAAATCGAAATTCTCGTTATTCTGAATGGCCTGTTTCACATGTTGTGCTGTAACTCTCTTTATACCAGCACTCTTAGCTTCTTTACCTGCAGCAAGTACCAGAGAAGCAAGGAAGAACTCTAGAGCTCTACCCACCACAACAGGTGTAGCTTGGGCAACTTTTCCAATATCTTCATCTGACTGCATCAGCTTTTTAATTCTGGCAGCTGGGAAATGTGTCTTAATCTCATCGAAGACGCTTGCATTACTTGTTATTTCATCTGACATGGTGTCTATGCTTGTTTTGAATATCTAGTTGATAACGATGATAGTTATGTGATGTATTGTGAGTGTGTACCAAAGAGCACAACTTGAATATAGAAATCAATCAAACAAATTTATGGTATTAGTCTTGTTTTGCAGCTTGTTTTTATTTTTTTTGACTTTTAAAATTATTAGTTGTTTACATTAAAAACTGGAAACCAGTGTTACCCGGGTGACATATTAGAAATACAATCGGAATTAATAATCATTGATATCGGAATTAACAATGGTTAATAGCTGCTTAGTTATAGGCGCAAAGAAACAGGCTCTGCTACATGAAAGATAAACGAATATTGTATACTTCACTGTTATTTTCTTGTTTTGAACATATCAACATATATTCAAAAACTAACCGTTACGATCATCCTCTAGATCATCGTGGAAACTATCCTGTTCTGGTTCCTCATCATCTATCTCATAGTCAGCATCGTCAATCACCTCACCCAATAAATCCTCTTCATCATGGTCTCTGAAATCGTTTTCTCCTAAACTGGAGTATGCTTCACCTCTGGTAGTAAATCTGTTATTTCTATTGAATAGACCTTTTACTTTGTTGAATGATGCAGCTCCAAGAATTTGGGTCATCTTGAAAGTTGCAATAAAGGCTGCAACAACAGTTATTCCGCCTCTGACTATACTATTGACAACTTTGTCAGTTGCGTTGTTCTCAATAAGGTCATCTTCATCACCTAGTCTAATTTCACCAAATCTTGCAAATCCACCATTACGACGGATACCTTTATCATAGACAAACCAAACAGCACCTAAGAAGACCAAGATTGGAACAACAATCACAAGAGCAAGTCCAAAACCTTTCAGTTTACCACCATGTCTGTTTCTGAATTCATCTTCTTTACCAGGACATGGGATTGGATTCAAACTGTCAAACTCTTGACCACCTTCACATGTTGATAGAGGAATCTTTCTATATCCAGTAGGTTCAAAGTACTCAAATGCATTCTTGTCAATACGACAAATTTCAGAATGATCTTCAGGTTGTAAACCAGGAACAAGCTTACAAGTTCCATCGTTTGATTTCACATAGTTGAAATCACATTCAAAATCATGTCTGGTACAAGGACAGTTTCTAACAGTCTTGAAAAGCTTACCTAGTGGTGCACTTCCTATGTAACAGTCAGTTCTATCAGCTAGTTTTCTTAGGTATTTAGCTTCATGACCAAACAAACACTCTGTTGAAAGGAATGGATGTTTTGGAGTCCAATATTCAAAGTCATCTTGATCAGGATGATCCAGGTCCAATACACACTGACGGACAAAGACATCCTCGAAATCAATTAGGAAAGTTTTACTTGCTTCACCTCTAGATGCTTCTTCTCTAGCAATCAACAAGAATCTCTTTGAAGAGTCTGATGGAACAGTAATGATATCATCAACTTTAACAGCATAATCAAGGAATTGATATTCTAACCAAGTTTCACCTTGATCTAAAGAATAATGAATGATATTTGTACTAGTTTGATCGTCAGCCAACACAATGATAGAACCTCTATCACCGAATTCCCATTGGAAAGCACCCTTTTTAACCTCTTTCCAGGTGCTACCACCATCTGAAGTTAAAAAGGTGGAGCCATCTCTTAATGGTGTCAGTTGATCACCGACATTTCCAACACCTAATAGAAGACCTGTAGCTGATCCTGAAGAGAAAGTATCACGATAATCTTTTCTTTCAGTATATCCATGTAAATGAAGTGAACACTTTTCAAGTGGTGAGCCAATACAATCGTACTTTTTACCGTTAGAATCTGTGGATGGTGGTTGGATAAAGCCCCAGTCTGAACCATCATTAAATGTTATTTTGGATTGAAGTTGTTTCAAAGAGCCTCTTCTTGCCTCATCAAAGTTCTTCACAATGTTAGTTATAGCAATACCTTCAAGACCCTCCACATACTCATAATCAACATAGCCGTATTCATTTCTGTTGACAAATCTTTCAGAAAGAACATATGATGTACCATTACCATTTGATTTTAAGATCGCACCATATTCAGACCCTGGTCTGTCATTATTTGTAACATGCAAGAAGATGGCACCTGTTTCAGAACCTAGGATTGTATATGCTTGCTGTTTGCTGACAACATAGTCACTTGGGAATAGAGCTTCAGCAAAGGTGATACCATCAACAGTAACGTAAGCTTTTAAGGATTCACCTTCAACAGCAGCAACAACTGTATAGTGGGTAGTTACTGCAAATCCCACAATCTTTTCGAATTCGACTTTTGAGGTGGAAAATCTATCGACAGAAGAAACAAGAGAACTAGATCCCTCTTCATTTTTGACCTGACAGTAGATCAAATTCTTGTTTGAATCAGGATCAGTGAATCTAGCACCAGCAAAGTCACAAGTTCTCACGTTAGATTTCAAAATATCCCAAGTTTTACCAGAAGTAGTTGTGATATAAGCAGTAGGAACGCAGCTTGATGAATATTGTGATTCACAGTTTTCATTACCATAGAAAATGAAAGTACTTTTGCTGTCCTTCTTGAAGGTTAAGAATGGTAGACCGAAATAGTTGTTCTCAGAAGGTGCTTTGACAACGTGGAATGTATTTGCCCTGTCATAAGAGAAATGAATGTTGTTGTTAGCTGTTAAAAGATAGACATCATCTTTTGAGTAAGGATTTAGTTCAACTTTGACAATCTCATCACTAGTTTCATACTTCTTGAATGTCTTTCCAGCATCATGGGAGATATGTACTTCGTTTCTGGAAGTTCTCACAATTAAAGCTTCATCAGAGTAACTTGTTTCAGTTGTATCTAAGAAAATATACTCAACAATTTTACCTTCAAATAAAGTTTCAACAATACCAATTGAACCCTTTCCTGAGGTGAAGTCCTTGCATTGAAACTCATCTTCATGGATATCAGGAAGTTCACCTTCACATGGATTACCTGGAATCTTACTCAATTGTTTCAACTTGATACTACCGCCGTTTGATTCAGCACATAGTTGTTTCACAACCTTGGTGTTTGGAACACACTCGCCTTTGTTGTTCTTTTGGTAGCCAAATGAACATTCATAATCTGACTCAGTACAAGCACATGGTGTCTCTTCAGCTTTCAAATCTTCGAAAAGTTTGTTGATGAAACATTTTGCATCTTGTTTTCTTCTAGAATAAGCATCCTTGTGGCCAAAGATACAAGTACCTTCTCCATTGATACCAGCTCTGCCATACCATGTTTCAAGATCATCCTTACCACATGTTTTATCAAAGGCTTTACTGAAGTCAATAGAGAAAAGGGTCTCTTTTGGAGTATCACCTTCTTTGTAGATACCAGTTAGAATAAAGACACTTGAAGTACCATCAATTGTAGTTGTCAACATATATGGGAAGATCTCTTGTGGTAATTCAAAGGACTCCCAGCTATTACCTTGATCTAAAGAGTAAAACAATGTTTTTGTCAACAGATCTGGGTGGACTTCCTCATTGTTCTTTGAGTAAGGAGCTGCCACTATCACATTACCTAGATCACCAAAGGCAAAAAGAGTTGGTTCATCAAGAGTTCTCTTCCAACTTAAACCACCATCACGGGAAATGAATGTGTGCAGTTTCAGAACATCAGACTCCAAACTGGTTCCTGCGTTACCAACACCAACTAAGATACCTGGTGTGGCACCTGTAGCGGTTTGACCATCACCACGTCTTTCTTCCAGACTCAAAAGGTTCAAAGAACAATCTTCTTTACCGTCACACTCATCTACTTTTAGCAAGTTCCAAGTACGACCATCGTCAAGTGATATCTTTGTTCTTGATTTTGGAACTCCTGTCTGGTCATCATAACCCTCTAATACGTTTGCGGTCCAAACACCTTCAACGGTTTCCACTTTTTCTAGATTTAAAAATCCTAAGGTTCCACCTTGGATGTTACCCAATAAGTTTCTGAATTGTAGACCATCACTATTGGACGATAGAATATTAGCAACTGAAGAACCTTCAGAGTTACCCCAAGCACTTATAAACAATGAATGTTTGGTTGATGGTAAGAAAGTGAACGCATTAGCGATCAAATCTCCTTCAATAACAGCTTTTTTGAAGTTAACACCATCTTTTGAGACGAATAGGAAGATGGAAGAACCAGTAGCATCGTATTTGTCTGATTGGACAATAGCAACGACAAATGATTGAATGATTTTGATTTCTAAGACATAACTAGTAGTTAAGATTCCAGAAGCATCATTAATGACAGCAACATCCTTTTGGAAG
The DNA here is from genome assembly GCA_030569675.1 of Wickerhamomyces ulmi. Classification (NCBI taxonomy): domain Eukaryota; kingdom Fungi; phylum Ascomycota; class Saccharomycetes; order Phaffomycetales; family Wickerhamomycetaceae; genus Wickerhamomyces; species Wickerhamomyces ulmi. Next base: position 656,445 of record JAJMLN010000001.1, read on the forward strand.
AAGTCATCAGAGGCAACTATTTGAGTTCTTTTGATATATCCATAGGAGTCTCTTTCACTTTTTAGACATAAGATTCTGTTATCATGACCTTCATCAAAAACTCCATTGGATTTTGTGAAAGAACAGTATGTGACTTTCTCATGTAGCAACTTAGGATCTGTTTTGAAACCATCTGTGGTATAATAGACATCATTTGTACAGAATTGTTCATTACAGCTCACAAATGCTATCAAAATAAGATCTGGATTCTTTGTGTTCACATTGACTTCATATACCAAATTGTCATTAACTTCTGTATCAAAGGGTTGCCATGATTTACCTTGATCGTTTGTGACATAATGAGTCTTTTTATCTGTGAAGGCAAAAGCACGATTTTTCTTTACTTTATCAACGTAAATTGTTTCAACATGACCTAGATTGTCAAGTCCTTTGAATGATTTACCATTGTTATCTGATATAAATAGAGCATTACCATTCAAGTTTAGAACAACTGCAGAATCGTCGAAATATAGCAAGTTTTCCGAAACATGATCATACTTTGTGTATTTGATCTCCGGAACAAACTCAGCAACAATACCAACTACCAACAAGAGTAGCGGAAGTACTGATATTATATTCAGTCTCATTGTGCCTGTTGAACAGATTGCTTAAGTTGATTAAGTGGCAAATCTGATCTAATGAGAGTAGTAAAATGAGGTTAGAATATATTTATCAATTGACTCTATAATCAATAACCTGTACACAATTGATTGCAATATCACTTGAATAGTGATGTTTACCTGTTGCTGATCCGGAGAAGCAGGCGTAGCTTTGCCTATAAATTTAGCGCTTTTGTGAAGGAGAGAGAACATCATGCTGGGCCTACCAATAAATTCCGATATCAGAAAGGCAAAAATTCCGATAATAAAATTCGCGAAAAGATTACCATATAACAGCACACCCAGACACCAGAGATAAACAAATTTTTTTTGTCTTGTTTTAATGTACATACAAATAAAGAGGAAGCTCATCTCATCTCTTTGACATAGATATTCTCCAGATCATTATCAGGAGATTTATATAAAATGAGCGAAATCACAGACAACGAAAACACTGTTCCAGCCGTCACAGAAGGTGACAGAGTTAGTGGTATGTATCTTACGGCAACAGTACAAAGCTGTTCTACAATCAGTTACTAATATTGATTATAGGAAAATCATGGAAAGTTAAGAAGGATGCTTTCAGAGTAAAGTCATTAGGTGTCAGCTCCTCATGGAAAAAGAAACAAGAACAACGTTTAAAAGACCAACAAGTCAAAGCTAAACTTAAGGAACTAAAAGAAGAGAAAGACAATGAGATCAAACAGCGTGTGCAAGCTGTCAAAGAGAGAAAAGCTTTGAAAGAAGAAAAAGAAAGATATGAAAAACTTGCTGCTAAAATGCATGCTAAGAAGGTTGAAAGACTACGTAAGAAAGAGAAGAGAAACAAGCTTCTTAACGAAGGTCGTTGAATTTCAACCAAAATACCATTGCTTCTTCAAGTTCATTCTTTCTTCAATTCTGTACAATAGATTCATATAATAGTTTTTTCATGTTCATCCAGAGCTACATGCTCAATCTGCATTTATATCTTAGTGTCAACTTCAGATCTTGACACTTTTAACACCTACATATTGATCCTAATCAATGAATCACGTATTCATTTCTTTTGAGTACATGGGACAAAAAATTCATGTAGGCATTTTGTTAAATGACATAATTACTTTTATTGAAGTGTTTCAATAATATTGAAACAGACAGTGAACCACTAGATAGGCTGTATATCTACTAAGACACACTTATTCAAAAGAACTGAGGTATCACTGTCACATGCTTTTAGAAGTATTGTAGTTTTAAAGACAATAGTCCATTTTCGCGAAAATTCAAGTTCAAAGAAAAGTTAAGGCGCTGTTCAATCTTCAATTATGGATCTTAGTACAAGTAGTCTTGAACTTGCAGGCTCTTGAAGCATAAAACTTGGAACATAATGTTTGGAAGACTAATATCGGCTGGGTTGAGAAGAAATCTATACAGTTTAAACTTCAAAAGACAAACAAACCCTTTCCAATGGATTAGAAACCAGAAGTTCAATGGGATCACCAGAAGACTTAATTCATCAAGCGTCAAGCCAAGTCCTCCAACTCCAAAAGAAAAAGGTATTAAAGCTTTGATGAAACAATACGGTTATTCCGCTCTTGCTGTTTACCTGTTACTTTCATGTGTTGACTTCCCTCTATGTTTTATTCTTGTTCATAATGTTGGTGTTGATAAAGTACGGGAATATCAAGATTTAGTGAAGAGCAAAGTGAAAGAATGGATTGGGTATTCTAGTGAGGAAAAGAAACCAGAAAAAGAAGGCGAAGTTCAAACACAAGAAGGTAGCAATAACGAAGAAAACACAGGGAAATTCTGGGAATCTCCATTGTTTACCGAAGCTATTGTTGCATATGCATTACATAAATCATTGATTTTCATTAGAGTCCCAATAACAGCTGCTGTTACTCCTTCTGTTGTTTCACTATTGAGAAGATGGGGATTCAAGATTGGAACCCAACCAATATCCACTATTGCCCAACAGGCTAAATTGAAAACCACACAGAAAGTTGTTGATAAACTTAATGCCAATGCTTTGAATCCAAAATTTGGTACAAGAGCAACAAGAGGTAAGAAATGGTGGAATTTCTTCTTCTAATAGATGTACATAACCATCATAAATCCACTACTACAACCATCAGTATCATCTGAAACGTACATAGTTAAGACATAACGATTATAAATGCAAGAAAACATTAATATAAATATACAAGTCATCATAGAATCAGTAGACTTACTTAGACTCTAGCTACAAAGTGATCTTAAAGCATAAGGAAAGTCGTACAATTATAAGGTTTATATAAGGTAATTAGCTGTAAACATCATGATAATAAATAATGTGGGAATGAGAGAAAGTGTGTGAATATGGATTATACCAGAAACTTGATACCAGATCAACGCAATATCATCAATTATAACTTGCTCTTTGGTTCACGAACAACAGTACTCTTGATCAAACCATTTGGATGTGGAGAAGGATAAAACAATTCATTATCGTTTTTGAGACCTTTCCAAGATAGATCAATCAAGAAGTAATGTTTGTTTGGAAGGGCATAACTCACACTTTCAACCAATGGGGCAGCTTTCAAGATATCAGTGGACATGTTGTACATTGTTGCTTGAACTGAAGCAGAGTTCTCCAAAGCGAATGTTGATAATGTGATTTCTCTAGCAGAATCATAAATAGAGTCAAAAGCACCTTCATCAGCAAGTTTGATAACATTAGTGATTGGACCGATCTTTTTGTTATCGAAAGCCCAGGTAGCGTCGACATCAGTGGATAAGATACGGTCAGTGGTTGGTTTCAAAGTAGTGAAATCACAAACGTTATAACCATGGAATTGAGATCCTGTTGATTTCAAAACGGTTAGACCTTTGATAGCAGAAGAAAGTTTGTAATCTCCTGATCTCTTGTAGTAAAGATCTGTAACTCTTTTTTCTGGACCATCATGGATGAAGGAATGATCATGTTTAGCGCCATTAACGTCGTACTTTAACCAACGATCTTGGATGATGGAGACAGTAACACCTGTGACATGGGAGTATTTCTTGACAAAATGAGTAGCTAGTTCAACAGCAAATCTTTCAATTGGCCAGACTTTGGTGGTTTTAGCTAAGATCAAAATAGTGTTTTTAACAGTATCTGTTGGGACGATAGGAGTGTTATCAGCTTCTGTGTATGAAACGTCGAAAGCACCTTCTAATAGAACTTTAACAGTAGCTTCGATGACTTCGTGTTTTTTAGGATTTGATGGGTCCTTTTTGACTTTGAGGAACTTGACGTTGTCTTTACCATAGGTAGATGAGGATAGAGTAGAGTAAGCCATTGTATATGTATGAGTGTATGAGTGTACCTATGAGTGTTGGTATAGTGTCTATGTGTTTATTGTTTGTTATTTACAGGATTGGTTGCTGTATTTATAGTTTTCTTATCATGAGATGGATCAATTTCATGGAGCAATACACAAGAATTGATAGTGATGAGAGAGGACTTTATTTTAGTATGCGTTTTGTAAGAACGGTGAAGACCGCGATTTAACGAGAAACCTGTCCGATGACAGAGCTGATTACAGGCACTAGGCACTTGACAGTAAACAGTAGGGGAGAGTAACGAATGGGCTTTGGAGAAGGGCTGTGATTGGTGGCCCTTCCATTGCACGGTGCTCTACATTTACAAGTATCGTTCGATGTTTCGATGTTCCACTGTTTACTACGGTGCTCATCGGGCTTGTGCTTATCAGCTTCGTATTTGTTTTTTGTGGCAGAATCGCAGAATCGCAGATTTCGAAGTTGACCGAGATGTTTGAAAGAAACAGTGCCCGTAGCAACAATACACTCATCATACTGGATAAACCCTGTACTTCTACTTCTATAGTTGTACTACTTAGCATTGTAGGTATCACTTCTCTAAACACTCACGGGCTTTGGCATAGAAGTCATTGATCTTGATCCGGTTAGTTGTAGAGGTTCATTTCCTGTAGCGTTATCCAATATCTTACAACCTATATAAGTTGATCTCGTTACATGTAGTATACTTTTCCCACTGATCGTAGTATAACAATAGCGCTCCATCTACAAACTAGACACTAATGTAAATGTTCCTTGGTTAGGTATATAGTTCATGATTTCTCAGTAGCAGTTGCAGCAGCCGCAGCAGCAGCTTCCTTTTCCTGAGCTTCTCTTCTCGCTCTAACTTTAGCAACATGGATCAAGGTAATTGGTGTAACTAAAGTGAATAGTACATCCCAAGCTATCAGGATACCAATGTTTCTACCTAGTTGTCCTTTGTAGATATCACAAAACACAACTTTTGCAGCTTCATAGGAGTTATGAATAGGCATTGCATAACCATATCTGAAGAAATGGTTACACAGGGCCAGTGGTGACACAGTTGGTGCGACATTAGCAGCCATTAAGAACACCAACCAACCACCAATAAGTTTGGGATAGTATGTGAAACATAATAGTGCCACAACTTCATTCAATGAACCCAATGCTGCCATTGTGAGGAATCCAATGGCCCATAACACTAAAGCTCCTGATCTTCCAAATGTCGCTGTTGTATCAATACCAAATGCAAGATTGACTAGTAAATACCCTAACGATATCACAGCATAGGATATATGCGAGATGACTGTTCTTAGTAACACATACTTAAAGCCAGTTACTAATGTTGAGATATAGATCTGGATTCGAATAGTCATAAGCAGATTGAAGAATGCAAAGACAACAAGGAATGTTAGACCTAGTTGTAAAGGAGCAAGGAGAATAGACCCAGTAACAGGAATTAAGTCGTTATAGTAAAAAGAGAATGGTTTTGACAAGAAGGATAATGCAGTGACTTTCTCTTCATCAGAACTTAATTGATTAACAAGTATCGCAAACTCTTGTTTAACAACAGTTAAAAATGCTTTTTCAAATACAACAAGAAATTTGCTGACATATGAGGACATAGTTAATAAATCACGACCTGTTTCATAAACAACTTCCACAAGATTACCAGTGACATTGAAACTTGTATCATTGGCTTGTATAGCATCGTATAGAAGAGATGTGACGTTTGGTCTCACATAAATAGCAGCCCAATAATTTTGATGATGAACTTGTCTCTTGATTTCTTCATATATGGTATTGTTATGTGTGGATGCTATTTTCTCAAACTCATCATGGCTGAATAACTCCCAATTTCCATAATATTGTACCGTTGGATTGTTAGCAGTTATATTAACGGAATCACCAATGATAGGTGTGATTCCATTCACTGGAAGATCATCATTGACAACCAAGAACTTCAGATTCTTGAACCTCGACTCTCTGTTATAATAAGTACCCCAATAAATACATAATATGACAGTCAGAATAACACACAGCAATAGATAGTTTGTTAAGAACTCATAGTACACTTTGATTCTATCCCTTTTAAAGTCTGAATCCCACCAACTGAATTTAGAGATTTTTTGAAAAGTTGAGGTTCTCATTATACTCTCAGCAATCGTTGACCTTCTTCTACCTGTTGGTGTAGGTATGGTTTTCAAACTATTACCATCATTACCACCAGTAGTAGCGTTTGTATTGGTATCAGCATCATCGATATGGCCAAAGGCATAGTTTGGTTGATATGGTTCAATTGCAGACTCAGCATCTGTTCGTATGGAGTGTGAGCCAGCAGTGAATGTCTTCATCAAACGGTTGGATCCCATCAAGTCATCATTGCGAGCTACTTCGTCTATCACATCAGGGTTCAGTTGTTGGATTTCCTCATTTATGGAGAGTGGATCGTTTGCAGAGAGGAAAGAGTCTCTATCGCTGGACGACATGGTGAGTTAGTCGTTATAGCAATTGTTGTGCCAGTTATTTGGGATGAAGTGTCAGGTTTCGTCCCTTTGAAATGTTTGTTTTTCTTAGCTGTCAGGAAAAAACAAGCTTATCAACGCAGCTGTCCTAATTTCATTTTTAAGTGCTCTTTAATTACCAGTTTCAGCAGAAAACAAAACAAAAGCAAAGCAGAACAAAAACTCTTGTTGAAACTATTTATTCGCTTATTTATTGATCATTTACAGATAGCACAAGTACAATGAGTAGAAAGAGAGTGGTCTCAGAAGTGGATCCACTGGACGAGTCATCGTTCTCTCTACCAATAGCAAGTTCAATTGATACCCACGATTTCGCAGGGACCTCAAATGTGCCTGACCTTCATATCATCAGAACGAGGTCCAGAAGAGCTTCCTCAATCATCAAACCCATAAACACTCTGCTTGGGAGAGTAGAAGTCGATGACGACGATCCAGCTCAGGGGTCAAAACATGCCATTGAAGAAGCTAATGAGGATGAAGAAGACGACGATGGGGCTGAGCATGGGGTAACTAATGGTCTTAACAAGACAGACACACTTCCAGATAACTCTCAACCAAAACTAGATCCTAATTTCAAAAGAGTTGATACTCTACCAAATATTCAAGACTCAAACAGTTCTAATGACGGTGAAAGTGGATCTATCACCAAGGGTGATTCTGCTGGTACTGGTAACAACTTGGAGAAGGTAAAGACAACTCGCTCAGCAAAACACAGAAGGAACAGAAAAGAAGCACATAAAGTAGCTCTTATGTTTCTAAAAGTGTTCATCATCATATTGACTGCATTCATTGGTATTTTATCCATCTACTGGGGGTCATTATATGACCGTCCTAAATATATGAAGAACATTCCATACCTTGTTATCGTTGAAGAACAAGAAGTTGGACCAGTCCCACCTCTGATTGGTAGAACATTAGTTGGTGTGCTGAACTCGACATCTGCGAGAGCTGTTGGGAACTTTGACTTCAAGACAATATCTGATTTTACAGATATAGCATCATCTCATAACAATTCTATTAAGGAAGAGGTTTATAGACAAGTTCATCATCAAGAATACTGGGGTGCTTTTTATGTTAGACCAAATGCAACTCTTGATTATTTAACTGCATTATCTTCAGCAAACACATCATATAATGCAAGCTCCATTGATTTCATCTATGAGACAGGTATGAATCCTCAAGGTGTCAGCAGTTTTGTTACTCCAGTCATTTACAGATTAGAAGATGCATTCATATCAGCCGCTTCAAACTTTGTTACTTCTAACCTTGTCAACTCACTATCAAATGATCAAAAACTTGAACTAGCGACTAATGGTTCTTCTTTATTGGGTTATTTGAAGTTCAACTATATTGACTATAGACCAATGGCCAAAGGGGTGATTATGGGTCCTATTCAACTAGGTCTGATCTATTTAGTCGTTCTTTCATTCCATCAATTCAATTTTGCATCTGCTACTCATGAATTGATCAGAACAAAGTTAAGATTGCGCCAATATCTTGTTTATCATATCATCACATCTCAAGGTGCTTATTTCATAATGTCCTTAGTTTATTGTCTACTGATCTTAGCATTTCAAGTATCAATAACGCCTACTTTCGGACATTCAGGATTCTTAGTGGCTTGGGTTACAGTTTATTTGACAATGAGTGCGTTAGGAGGTATTACTGAGAACTGTGCTTTACAAATATTTGCAAGAAATAGGGCTTATATCGGGTTCTGGATTACATTTTTCTTAACTGTTAATATTGCTTCTGTGTTTTCACCTATTATCTTGATGAATAGGTTCTATAGATACAGTTATGCCACTCCATTATACAATTGTCATGAACTGTTGAAAATCGTGTTGATGGATACCTATAAGGGCTATATGGGAAGATATTACGGTGTTTTGATAGCATGGATAGCTTTAGCGAATATTTTGCTGCCATTTACTTTGAAGTCTACTAAAGAGTATCAGAAGAGAGTTGAAGCAAGAGCAAAAGAAGCCTTGAAATAAGCATGTTTGAAATGAACAATTTATTATTCTAGTTCCAAAGTAATACCGTAGCAAAACGAGAGACTTTAAGAGTATTTATATTTTACACCAATGTTGTAATATTACGTATCAGACCCTTTACTATAACCAATATACATTTCACATACTTAAACTAAAAGAAGTTAAAATATACATCTATCTTAACGGGAAGTAGCAGTAACTTTTTGGAAAGCACCTTTAGCTTGTTGTTTAGAAACTTTGGCACCACCTTGAGCAGCTAATTTAGCTTTTCTGGCAGCTTTGTCAGCTTTCTTTTTTTCTTTGTCAGCTTTGACAGCAGATTCTCTTTGAGCTTTTCTGACTTCTGGTTTGATAGAACGTCTTTGGTTGATCAATTCTAATGAAGCACCAACAATAGCTCTTTGAGCTTTGACGGTTTTTCTTGAACGCTTTTTGGCGACTTCTTCAGTGATACCTTTTTTGTGGTGACGTCTGTATAGAACAGTCCAAGAGATTCTTCTTGGGTTTTTTCTTTGGTGGAACAAAGAAGCAGATTTGGAGTTTTGGAATCTGAAAACTTTGGAGTCACCTCTAACGAATAGAGTACCTCTACCTGGGTAGATTTTGGAACCAGAGAATGAATCAACTTCAACCTTCATTGTTACTGTAGTTTATGTTAGTATATTGATCTTTAAAAAGAGAGTTCAAGGAATATCTGGGAAAATTGGGCGCTTGTTGAAATATTGTGTGTGTGTGCCTTGAGTTCTTGAGATATAGTTTTTTTATAGGCCTTTCAGGCAATCCCCATTGAATGATATAGTGATTATCCATATAATGTTTCTAATATTCTTTTACTGTGATTTATGATAGTTTTATTTGATGTGTGCTGATATGATATCTTCCCACCTTTCTTCACTATATTGCTGGTCTTTATTTTCCAATATTTCACTTATTTGAACAATGCACAAAATGGGGGATACAACGAGTAGACTAGTGCACACGACATATATCAACGTTCATATTCAACAGTCGCACAATCCTCTGACATTCCTTCACACGTCCGCACATACTTTATTTGTTGGATACACTTGTATTAGCTATCTGATTGTTCAACAGGATTCGAGTTGTTTTTTGTTTGGAAAAAGATTCTGAGCCAGAAACGGTAAAGGAAACAACACACCTGGACACCAACTTCTCATTTTTTGAGAGCGTCTGTTTTTTCAGAGTTGCGTTTTGCGGTTTTTTCAGGTTCTGTGACTGTGAAAATAACAGAAACAGGAAACATTCGCGGAATATCACGTGAACAACGTATCTATGTCTACACCTGGACACCACCCAGAAATCCCCAAACACTCGCTGAAAAATTTGGTGAAAAGTGGTTTAAACATATACTTCAAGTCCTTCTTGAAAACCAGACCGGAGTGTTTTAATACTTTATACAATACGCAGAGATGGTCAGTATTCGTGAAACTTCATAGAGGTTCTTCACTGTTTTGTGCGCCTTCTATTTCGATAGACTGTTTCGACTAGGGCCATCTAGAGCCTTTGTCCTTCATCGCACCTAACATAATTACCTGTATATAGAAACTTAAACTGAACTCAAAAACTAACTCATAAAACAGGCCCCAAAAGGTAGATCCCAAGATAACTTCAACGCTAAATTGACCCTAGCTATCAAATCAGGTAAATTCAACCTTGGTTACAAAGAAGCTGTCAAAACCTTAAGACAAGGTAGATCAAAATTGATCGTTATTGCTGCTAACACCCCAACCTTGAGAAAATCTGAATTGGAATACTACGCTATGTTGTCTAAAACCCCAGTTCACTACTTCCAAGGTGGTAACAACGAATTAGGTACCGCTGCCGGTAAATTATTCAGAGTTGGTGTCTTGTCTATCTTAGATGCTGGTGATTCTGATATCTTATCTTCCCTTGAAGCTTAGATAATTTTTTTGAAAACTAATGTTAAAACTTGTAATATAGATTCATTCATATGTTTTTAAAGAGCTAACTACTTGTAGACGCATATATCCTTAAGACCGATAAACGTTATGTATATCATTATAGAACTTGTCTGGCTAACTGACTAACTGCAGCTAATATCTTTTTTTTTTTGACATGTTAAGCATATTGTACAAAATTTTTCATTGAATCAAGTTATTATTATGCAGGAATAACACCTTATTACATGTATTGTTACAGACATACAGCGACTCATTAGTCATTGGCTGCCTTATTTGGTGCCTAATAGTACAACCATATTCTACACTGTATCCCCTCTTGGTCCATCTGATGGTGCTGCTTCAACTTCTTCATAGTCTGTTAGGTGCATAGTAGACATTTCGCGGCTGTATCAAACCACCATGAATAGCCCTACAAGAGAATATATTTTGACAGTACCTATATCCATATAAAACCCAGAGATTCCCAGTATTTCACAACAAAATTTTGACAGATTCGATGAGCTATCAAGAATAATCGTATTCTAGACTCATACTTTATCATATATTACACAAAGCAAGATGGCTCTTTCTTCAGCGGCATCTAATGCCATTATGTATGTGACATATGCCATCATTTTGATCTCCGGTGTTGGTATCGGTTGGTATGTGAAAGACAAAAAGACTTTCCTTTCAGCTAATGGTACGCAGCGTGGTGTCCCATTAGCCTTCAACTTTGTTGCTTCAGGTATGTATTGTCGCTAGCTAACTGTCTATTGTTTGTATGCAAGAAGTCAATTCTGGAGGGGTCTTTTTTTTTTTTTCATTTTTGTTATGCACTTAGAGATTTAAGCGATGAGCTCTGCGAGTTCATCAATAAGATCACTATGATTGAACTCGATGTTGGTTTCTTCTTGACAATGAGCATTCAATCGATTAGGATATAAGCATTTATATGTCCACATGTACTAACAATGGTTCTTAGGTATTGGTTGTGGTGTTATGTCAACATATCCACAAGTTGCTAATTCTGCTGGTTTACAAGGTTTACTAGTATACGCCTTAGCTGGTGGTCTACCGATGCTACTATTTAGTTTCTTTGGTCCAAAGATTCGTCGTCAATGTCCAGAAGGTTTCGTTTTAACCGAATGGGTCTTCCAAAGATTTGGTAGAATTACTGGTTTATATCTAAGTGCTTGTACTATTTTAACTTTATTCTTATTCATGGTTTCTGAAGTTGCAAGTGTCAAATACGCTGTCAATGCCTTAACAGGTTTGGATGCTTTACCAGCTGTTATCGTTCAATGTGTTGTTACTTCTATTTATACTGCTATTGGTGGTTTCAAAGTCAGTTTCATCACAGATACCATTCAAATTTCATTCGTCTTTCTTTTGATCGTTGTGATGAGTTGTGCTATTGGTGCTTACATTGATATTGATACCTCAGAAATCGACAGATCAGGTCTATTGAAAGGTAACAAACTAGGTTGGCAATTAATTTACATTTTGGTTATTGCTATCTTCACCAATGATCTTTTCCTTTCTGGTTTCTGGTTAAGAACTTTTGCCTCTAGAACCGATAGAGATCTATGGATCGGTTGTTCCCTTGCTGCGTTCTTGATGGCTTCTGTTGCCACAATTGTTGGTGTCAGTGGTTTAATTGCTGTTTGGGGTGGCTTCGTTGAAGTTGGTAGTGAAGGATCCAGTGCATCATTATTCATTATTTTAGCAGCTTGTCCAAAATGGGTCATTGGTGCTGCTTTGATCTTCATTGTTGTCATTTCCACATGTACATTAGACTCTTTACAATCAGGTTTGACCTCAACAATCTCCAATGATATCTTCAGAAACAGAATTCCTGTCCTATATTCCCGTATTATTGTTGTTGTGATCATTATCCCAGTTATTGTTATTGGTCTAAAAGTTGCTGATGATGTCTTACAAATCTACTTCATTGCTGATTTGTTAAGTGCTGCTGTTATTCCAATCATCATGCTGGGTCTATCATCCCGTCTATACTTCTTAACAGGAATTGAAGTCATTTCTGGAGGTGTTGGTGGTCTACTTGGTGTTTTCATCTTCGGTTGTGTCTACTACGGTAGTGCTAAAGAAGGTGGTAAATTGCTGTTGATCTGGAACGGTATCTATGATGAAAACGATTGGGGTGCATTCGGTGCTTTCGTTGTTGCACCATTCGGTGGTCTAGTTATTTCCGCTCTTGTTCTTGCCATTAGATTGTCAGTTCTAAAAGTCTATTCAAAAGTCACTGGTACACCATTCACTGCTTTAGATAAACCAGAACCAAGAGATAACAAATACGTCGAACCTGTCATTGTGGATGAAGAATCAATTGACCAGAAGTCATCAAAGAACTTCAGCACAGTAGGAGCCGACAACTCTAGATAATTTGAATTAATATAGCCAATGATTAACTAGTTATAACTAAACATTGTAAGCAGAGTAACCATGATAACGGCGGATTTAACTCATGAAGCTTTGGAACTAATTTCTGGGAAAAATGAAATAACGATTGGCACATTCAATTCTTCTGTTTAATCTAATTTCTGGCTGGACGCGTTCTTACCTTTCTTCCAAGCCTACTTTTATCCACCTACAGTTTGTTGATAATTTCGGTGTAAATGAACAAAGTTCGAAAAATGGTAAGGGCTTATATCAACCTAGTGAGAATCCTGTAGATTCAAGACATTCAAGGAATTAAAGTATGATCCACGAATAGTGAAGGTACCCAGGGGAATATTTAGGCTCATCTCTTTTAACTTTGGAAACCTACAATCCAAGATCTCAAAGTTACCAAAGGTTGAAATAATCAGAGTTTCCAACCGTAAAAATTGGTAGCCCTTCAGTGTCACATTTTGGCAATCTTTGGTAGTAGCTATCTTCAACGTACTCAAGTATTTAAAATTGTTGTTCACCGCATAATTCAACGTACTAGACGAATCAACTTGTAAGTTTAAAAATTTCAGTGATGGTATATTGTTCAAAGTATACCCTCTTCCATTATTTCTAGCACTTTTCCTTATAAAATTGAGTAGGATTGGATCTTGCATAAGGCCAGTTGTATCATTTCCAGGACAAAACCTGATATCATGTTGGAATACAAACTTGAAAAAGTAGTAAGCTTCTATGTAAAATTCCTCCTGTTTTTCCGTTGAAGGTGAAAACATATATATAGACAATGTTGGTACTCTGCGTGTGCTTATTTCTTTCAAATAGGAAGATAACCTCACAAACCTTGATGTTTCCTGAAGGAAAGGATCTTTAAAACACTCAATTTTTGATCGTGGAAACCTATCAGATTTACGATCACCAACAAACTCAAGACAGAATGATTTGTTGTTGTTCATCAGCTTCTCAAAGTATTTGGCGAAACACTGTACTTTTGTGGAAACAGGTAAGCTCACAATGAATGTTGATATCTTGGATTGTTTGAGTTTTCTATTAGACAATTCAGAACAGTAAAAGTGGGAAAGTTTTGGTATCAAAGGTATGACACTTTCTAATGTGACCCCAGATTCAGTGATTAATCCAATAGATTCGCTCAGATAAAGATGGAAAAACTTGATCTTTGCCAATTGCCTATATGCCTCAAGATCATAAACTATAGTGACAATAAAGCATATTACTTTGTGTGGTAGGTCCTTAAGAGATGTTGGCGGTAGATGGTATCCAGGAGGTCTCTCTTTCTTTTCTAGAGAGCTATATGGTGGTGGATTATCATCATCTTGAGAACGTTTTGATCCAAAGTGATGCAAAAGCTGCTTCGATAGTCTTGTCATTGTATGAACTATACTCAGTAACTCCTCTCTTAGCCTTACTTGTTGCTATTGTACTATGATACTAGTATAAAACAGCTTTGAGTACAAAAGATGAAGGGTGATTCATTATATATATATACTGAGAAGTTTCTCCAAGCTGTTCAAGACGAACATTGTATTAGATACTGTGTACAGATCATGAGAAGATTTTAGTAAAAATGAGAAGAGAATAGATAAACAACTGTTTGGACACCGTGAGAAACAATGTCTACTTTATGTCTTACTGACCACGAATAGTGACTCTTGGCCCTATAACTTGTGTCTTGTACCATGAATCAATCAATATATCATGATCTACTTCTTAAATAAATAAAGCTTTGGAAAATAAGAATCAAGTTTCTTTTTCTTTTTGTGCTTACTAAGAAATTGCTGTGTTTTCTTTTTTTTTCTTTTTTCCTGAAGACATACATAAGAAAAAGCTTTGGAAATTAATCCTGTATCAATTTGTTGCATTGCTAAGGTCATTGCTAGCTATTACATTTGCTGATAAATATTCTAATTAGATTATAATACAATATGGGTTGGTTTTGGGCAGATCCTGTTGAACCAAGTTCAAAAAACATCTCTTCTGAGGTAAGTAGTTTTCAGACATATCATAAATTGCAAATGTCATCATGGATTACTAACAGATATTTATCAAGGCGAAATGTCCAGTTAATCACAAAAGTCCACAGCCACCTGCTGTGTGTCCTGTCAAACCAAAGAAACAAGCTGACCTTCCTGCTGTGTGTCCTATGAAAAAGAAAGAAGGTACAAGTGAAGAGCTCAATCCTTTAAATAACATGCCTAGTTTTATATCAGCAGAAAAAGTTCCAGGCCAAAAACTAGATTTACCAACTGAGCGTACATTCTCAACCATTCCAAGGGGAGAAGATGAAGCGGAAGGTGTATGGGAGTATCCATCACCACAACAGATGTTCAATGCTATGCTTCGTAAAGGTAAAGCTGAAGATATACCAGAAGATGCCGTGGAGTCAATGGTTGATGTCCACAACTTTTTAAACGAAGGTGCATGGCAAGAAATTTTAGAATGGGAGAAGCCATACATTGAACAAACCAAAGTTCAACCAAGACTTGCACAATTCACTGGTAGACCAGATGATTTATCACCAAAGGCTAGAATGTACTTACATCTAAGTAAAATTTGGCCAGAAACTTTCAATACAGAACCACCTTTTGATAGACATGATTGGTATGTCCTAAGATCTAATGGTCAAGGCGGTTGGAACAAAGTCAGATATGTCATTGACTACTATGGTGGTCCAGATGATCCACATGGTATGCCAACCTTTTTCTTAGATGTTAGACCTGCCTTAGATAATCCTCTAAATGCTAAAGATCGTCTAACGCATTTCCTAAAACCATACTGGGACAAAGCCTTGGGTGAAGAGGCTAAGAAATAGACCTAACACAGCATTTATCTTAATATGGGCCCACTTATTGGCGTTTTTACTTGGGTCTTAATTTAGTACATATATATATCCGTCTTTTAATAGTACATTTTGAACATAATACGATAAAGCTATACTTGCAAAACAACGTCAAAAAAAAAAAAAAAAAATCATGAGTTGTAGGTCCTTCAGCTACAATGTTTGTATATAATATGCTATGTTGTATACATATATTTACAGTAACTAATTTTTATCATGAGATTGATCTATAATGTGCAGTGTGGTCATATTTACAGTTTGACAAGTAGATCAGAAGGAACATTAGCACCAAGTTTGTTCAAGTTGGAAACAGATGTTCTCAAAGTATATGGAGTGATGATATTAGTAGCTTTGTTCTCAACAATCAAATCAAATATTTCATTGGCAAATTCAACGTTTTTCTTCTTATCAGCTAAGTTTAACAAGAAGTAGTAACTGAATTTATTCAAATCAGAAGGTTTGTATGTTGGTGATGATTTCAAAAGAGCCAAATATTCTTTGGCTTTAGAGATGTTACCATTGACTGACCATCCTTCGAAAACCATTGCCCAATTAGCTGGACTGATTTTTGCACCACTTGCAAAGTAGTCAGCAAGATGTTTTTCGGCATCTTTAACTGCACCTAAAGCGAATTCACTGGATATCAATGAGATTTCTGTGACATAAGTGGTCAGTTTCAAAGATCTTAAGATTTCAAATAATTCTTGTGCAGATTTTAAGGTATCAGCATCCTTACCCAAACTATCAACAATAGCAGTGAATGTATGGGCAGTTGGTTCAACACCAGAGGTTCTCATTTGTCCAATGAAACCATTGATTGTCTCGATGGTAACACGTCTACCTTGGCTTCTAGCAGATTTTAAGATCAAATCTAAGATGATTGTGAAAGTAGCAACATCTGGGGTAACATGTTTAGCTTCCATTTCAGTCAAGATAGCCTTGGCTTCATCAAATTTGTTATCCTTTACAAAAGCATTGAGCAGTCTGTTGTATGTACTATGGGTTAAAACAATGTTTCTGGATTCAAGTTTTTTGATGAAAGAATTCACTTTGGCAAACTCTTTCTGACTTGCCAAAGATTGCAAGTATGCTTGACTGATTGCTGCTGATTTCAAGTTTTCTTCGGTTGCTAGAGCTTGAACTTTTTTGGTTTCACCCAATCTTGTGTAACATTCGATTAATTTGACGGTTGTTTCTTCATTTGGGGTTTCAATTCTGTTGTAGATGGTTTCGACTTCTTGAACACGCATTTGAGGAGTACCGCTTCTTCTGGAAACAGTGTCTAATAAAGTGTTCCAAGCACTGGTAGAAGGTTTGATACCAGATTTAACAATTTCGTTGAATAGATTGATTGATTCTTGGAATTTGATTGGGTTGTACATCTTCATGAATGCAATCAATGTCTGTTCGTTGATGGCGATTCCGCTCAATTCTGAGACTTTACGGATATCACGTAGGGCGTTGTTGATACCAAATAGGTCACCTCTAGCACTGGCAGTATGAGCCTTCATTAGAAGTTCAAGTGAGTTTGGGTTCTTTGTAGCGTAATATGCTGCGTTGATAGCGTCTTTCAAAGGTTTGACTCTTGCTGAACCTCTTGGAAGATTTCTATCAATATAACTGAAAAGGTCTTTTGGTTGTGGTAATTCATCAATCTTTAACAATTGTTTGACAACTTGTCCATCTTGTTTAGTTCCTGATGTACATTCAAAGTATGATAATAAGGTTAACATTCTTAATGTGGTTGGAGGAGAAGTGATTCTTTGAGAAACAGAGTATTCTAAGAATGAGACCCATAGTTGTAAAACATCTTTAACATCACCGTTTCTGAACAAGTAACCAGCAACTTTGTTGAAAGCTGGTAAACTTGCAACTTCGTAGTAAACAGCTTTTGTAAGAATTTCTTGTGGAGTAACTGGTAATTCAGATTGAGATGGGTCGTTAATTTCAGAGATGGATTGTTCAATAATCTTGATAACAGTATCAGTAAGTATATATCTACCTTTGTATGAAAACTGTTGTAAGTTTGGAAGTTTTTCAACAGCCTTGAAGAAGACATGGTAAAGCTGTTTGGAGGATGTTTTCTCTTCTAGTTTAGTATTGATGATGGAAGCCAAACCTTCAGCTGAAGTCTCAAACTTAGCTTTCTTATTGGCGTAGATTTGTTTGTACTTGGCCTTTCTTTCAGCCAACTCTTCAGCTGTTAAAGGTGCTGAGACGTTGTTCTCGGTGGATTCTGAAGAGGTATGTTGGAAACGAATAGCATGATTTAGCTGACCAGCAAAAGAAAATCTTTGGCTGGAAAGAGGTATGGACCTAGCGCTTCTGATCAGGCATCTAGCACGAAGCATGTTGGCAGAAGATATGAAAGAGAGAGCTCAGCTGGTTGAACAAACCTACTTTATCTTTGGTGATTTCTGGTGTTTGACGATGTTTTTTTCACTTCAATGCTTATGTAATATTTTATGATTAAATTTGAAAGCAGGGTAACTTCCCATGTACTGTCTCGGAGATATAGTAAACAAACAGTAAACGCGAAATAAATCCAGCTAGCAGACTGAACAGAAACATAAACAACAGAGCTAGATCATACTTATAATACTTTAACTTACCAGATGTCACTACAGGAGAGAATAGCAGAGAAGAGAAACGAGCTAGAATCACTTCAGCATATCAACGAGCTCTCGCAAAACCTATGTTATCAGCTCCAACAGCTGGAAACTAAACTAGATACATTAGCTGATGGAACTCAAGGTATGTTCACTGATTCTATTGATTTATAAATGCACAAACTAACACTTTAACGCAGCCGTTGCACTCGTGATGTCAAACTGGAATCACATCATAAAGTCTGTTTCACTAGCGTCAAGTAAGTATCTGTGAACTTCTGAATCATAATTTGAAGAGTTATATAACTAACAAATATCTTTACAGTGAGTCTGGCTAACTACTCTGAAATAAATTACGAGAATACAGAGAACCCTCCTCTACCGGAAACCCTAGTAAGACTTAGGGTACATAATGACGAAGAATGAAAACATATGTTGGAAATTCTACTTGGGAAGTTGGGATATTTATTCTACTGTGGTTAGTTTGGTGTTTAATTTGGTTTTTTAGTATACACACTCTTTATATCCGTGTTTCAAAGACCTTCAATGGTCATTGTATTATAGTTGATAACCTTGTTCTGTCCACTTTGTTCATTAGCAGCACCTATGAGGGCCTTTAGCCATTGGTCAAATTCACCATAAGAGTATAGCTCTAAAATTGAATCATTTTCAGCTTTGATTTCATTTTTGAACTGATCCAGTTCCCCTTCAGTGACGAAATGGAAACGACTTAGAAGCACAGAATCATCATCGATCTCAACAAGTTTCTTGATATCTGGTAATGATATACTATAGTCATTATTGTTGATATATAAACCGTCAGTAAAAAAGTTGACTAAGGTTTCAAAGACTGTGGTACCTTGTATGGATTCTTGAATGAATGCATCAGATTTGTTATCAGACCCAATGATGTTTTTCCAATCATCACTCAGGATTGCTCTTTTCCAAATTAGTTTCTCATTGACAATCTTATCAGACTCAGATAAGGTAGATAAATGTAAGACTTTAAGAGCGTAGAAGTAATTAGATTTGTTTTGAGTTTTTGAACCGGCCAACAAAGTGAATATATCAACGAGTTCATTGACAGTTAATGATTTGTTCTGTAGTAATCTTGCTAGTGATCTCTCGAATGACTTCTTGACCAGTTTGAATTGAGCAGAATTATAGTCTTGTTTTAACAAATCTTTCACAACTGCATCGATTTGAGCAGTTGGATCACTATCAGATCTAATGAATTCATGGATTTGTTCAAAAATGGCACCTTGTGCATCAACGAAGTTAAGTTCATCTTGAATGTCATTCAACAAGTCATTAACTTCAGGTTGAACATTGTCCTGGTCATCAATTGAAGCCAAGGCAGAAAGCTTTGCAATACTCAACTGAACATTTCTGTTTCTGACAGATCCTTCACTCTTTTGGGAGACTTCCAATAGTGCCTTTGATGCTTTGGTATATTCTAAGTCGAAAATGTCTTTGATCCATGAAATCTTTCCATAATTATTCTCACTGAAGAATCTCTTCAAGTATTCACTGTATTGAGTAAACTCGAGTAACAAAGCTTCATAGTTTCCAGAGTATATGTAGTATCTATAAAGGGTTTCAGCAAACTGATATTGGAACTTATTGAAGTAATAGTTGAATCTCATCAACACGCGATCTAATTCTTCACCTTCTGAACTTTCTCTATCAGCATCTGAAATTTCAACTAGGGACTTTAGATCTTGATATGTTTCAGCAATAGCCAACGCTTCAGCTCTAGAACCAAAAAGCACCAGTGTTTTAGTCCATGTTCCAGATTTAGCTTCGTAAAACGCTTGTAGTCTATTAATATTGTCCTGAATTTCCCTGGTTTTTGGAGATTGGTTTCTTAGCCAGACAAGAGCTTGTTGTGACTGGTAGAATAGAATCTCACACAAGTCAACAGCTGTAGTTGTCAAAGATGTTTCTTTAGTATCTGAACGATGAACGTTGGCAAATTTTTGGAAAATCTCATCGATTAACAAGGAAACTTCGTTAGTTGTGAACCAGAATTGTTCAACTCCAGACTTAGCAGCATCTAGTTCAAACACTTCAAATCTATATTTTTTAACGATTTCCAAAACACCTGAGTATATAACGGATACAACTTCTGCAACAAGATCTTCTTGATTTGAAGTTTCATTGATCTGAGTGATAATTGTTGTTAGAAGAGCATTAAGTTTGTGCAATCCATTTGTGAAGAACTCGTTGGTCTTGGTAGATCCAGTGAATGTTTTGAAGGCTCTTTCAAAGATGCTTAAGATAGCCGGGTCTTCAGAGTACTTAGCGATGACCTTTTGTAAGTTGTATGCAGCGGTTATTTTTTCTAGGACTGAGATCAAAACAAATTTGGCATTGTCACTTATTTTATCCTTAAAGTTGACAGCAGTGTAATCAAGCAATTTTTCTAATTTTTGTTTACGCAATGCAAGATGGCTCTCAATGGATAAGAGTCTTGGAGGTAAATATGGTGAATGAGATAGTAAGATTTCATCTGCAGCCTCAAGAAGATCAGTTTCTATCTCGGAAGGTTCAAGGATAAGGTTTTCAGGCAGATCAAACTCAATAGGATTTTGTTGATCTTCACCATAGAATACAGCCTGTTCGATGTGTGATTTCAAAAATGGAGTTACAACTGATTCCTGTTCAGTTAATGCTTTTGGTTTCAATCTATCAACTCTTAGAACTCCAAAATCAGGTATAATTGCTAAGACAGAAGGTAATTGTGTAATTTCATCATTTGTGCTATCCATGTTTTGTAGTCCACTTCCAATAATGTTAACATCGTTTCTGAAAGTGATTATATCCTCCCACTTTCTTCTTAGATTCAAGTTATAGTCTAATTTCGATACCAGTTCAGTCAAAACAATAGCGTTGTCGAAAACAACGAAAGCAGTGGTGTGTGGAGAAGGAACATATAGTTTTGGAGTTGTTTCGTATTTCTTGGTGTATGTGTTTAGTTTGTAAGCGGAGAAAACTAATAGCTGATCACCTTCCTTCTTTATGGTGAATAAGACATAGTAAAATTCGCCAGGGCTATTTTCAAATGATGTCAAGAGTAGGAACACGTCTTCGTTTTCGAAATTAGTCAACAATGATAAGTCCAAGACTTCTAGACTTCTAGCAGCGTTTGGATAAAGTTCACTTATTGATGATAATAAAAGAGGCGCCAGTTGATATTGGAATGTTAGTTTAGATTGGCCATCACTCGCACATAACCAAACTTGGAAGTCACCATTTCTTTTCACAGTAGCAGCTACTCTCTCACCTTGACCAGTACTTGCACCAGGTTGAATGGATACAAATTGTCTTGATAGCTCTAAAGAGGTAGAGAAAAAGCCAACTTGTCTGCGGACAACTTCAGATGCTCTAATCAATGGTTTACCAGTAGAATCTCTTAGAGATAATAAAACCAAACGTCCTTGATTTGTGGAGATTAAGATACCAGCTGGTTCAATTGATTTGCAAATGGTAATAACTTCCCTATCAGATAATTTGAGTAAGAAGTCAATACCTTTGTGGAGCTGTAGCAGACCAACAGAAGATGCACTATGGACATTTTCATATAGTCTGATGTGACCTGTATGAGTGTTTATAACTATAACACCAGGTTCAGTACTACCTGCACTTGGTGAAACAAATAGTGATATTGGATGGAAACCATTGTTTGAAGGTACGACAGGAAGTTGTATTGTTGTAGGGATACTATCCACAGAGTTGTAGCTCCAGATGTTGATAGATTCGCTAGAAACTAGTAGACCATGACCTGTAGTTTCATCTAATAATCCCTCATATCTGAACGAGTCATTGTTCTTCAAAGCTGATGGAGTGGCAGATAGTTTCGAGACAACATAATTTGAGTTTCTAGTTAGTTCAGTAGAGATATTAGTGAATTGCTGGGTTTTCTTGACTGTATGTTGTTGATTTGAGCCATTGGATCTTGGATCAATATCTACTTTGGGAGTAAATCCCCTAGCAGCAAACGGCGTTGGAGATTTTCTGTTCTGCAAGTAGCTTTCGGCAGGCATGGCAGAGGTTCAGTAGTGATCTGTTTGTCTTCACCGCGTAGTAATGCCATCGAAGTTTGTTTACTTTTCACTTTAAATTTTGTATTTGAATATTCGCACTGTGCCAGATCTCGTTACCCGGTCCTAACTACAATTTGATTCAAAACCGGTACAGTTCCGACTTGGTCACGTGAACTACAAGAAGCTCATCGCATAGAAATTTTTTTTACTGCAATTAATATATTCTTAGTGTGTTAGATATAAAAACTTTAGATATTATACTAAAAGACAAGATGATTAGAACAGTGTATGTTGTACTTTTGCTTTTCTATATGAACTGCTACTAACATTTCTTCAGTAAACCAAAAAATGCTCGTTCCAAAAGAGCTCTTAAGAACAAAGAAGCAAAATTAACTGAAAATACCAAACAGGCACTATTTGTTCCAGGTGCCACTGGTAACAAACTTTTACATGACGTTATGGTTGATCTTAGTGCATTGAAGAAACCAGATATCAAGAGATTTTCCAAGAAGAACGAAATAAGACCATTTGAAGATGCTGAACCACTTGAGTTCTTCTCAGAGAAAAATGATACTTCATTACTAGTCTTTTCAAGTTCAAGTAAGAAGAGAAAGAACAATTTAACTTTTGTTAGAACATTTGGATACAAAGTATATGATATGATCGAATTATTGGTCTTAGATAACTACAAACTTTTACAAGATTTCAGAAAAACAACCTTTACCCTAGGTCTTAAACCAATGTTCACTTTCAACGGTGCAGTATTCGACACTCATCCAGTTTTCAAACAAATTAAATCTTTATTCCTAGATTTCTTCAGAGGACAAGTTACTGATCTACAAGATGTTGCTGGTCTACAGCATATTATCTCCATAACTGCTGCTGATTTCGAAGATGGTCAAGCTTTACCACTTGTTCACTTCAGAGTTTACACATTAAAGACCTACAGAAGTGGTCAAAAAGTTCCAAGAGTTGAATTGAACGAGATTGGTCCAAGATTAGACTTCTCTATTGGAAGACATCAATCTGCTGCTCCAGAAGTTGAAAAGGAAGCTATGAAGAAGGCTAGACAATTAGAAGCTAAATCAGTTAAGAATGTTGAAACCGATTTATTGGGTGATAAGATTGGTAGAGTCCATGTTGGTAAACAAGATCTAGGTAACCTACAAACAAGAAAGATGAAAGGTTTGAAGAAAAGATATGATCAAGTGGATGAAGATTTCGATGATGTCGTATATGACGACGAACCAGCCAACAAGAAAGCAAAAGTCTAATTGTATAGGTCATTTTAATGGGATTGGTGTTTCTTTAGATGTTTAGTGTAAAAACTTTCTTGTAACTACGCATGGATTGCAAAATTTATGAATATGTATATGTATAAAGTACAGAAGATAGGATTTAAATATCTATATGAAATGAAAAAATCAACAGTCTATTTTTTCTGAGATCTATTGTTGATTAGTCTTAGAAGATTTCTCAAAAGCATGGCGATTGTAACTTTACCGATCATTGGAACGTAAAGACTGGCTACTTCCTTAACATCTGGGTTGAAGTTCTTTTCACTTGAAAAGTTGACAACAACAGCACCATCTTTCACAAATTCTTTTGGAAATTTATAACTAGCAGAAGGAACACCGGTGACTATAACATCGGCACTCTTGGAAACTTGCTCCAAAGTGAGATCAACATCTTCAACTTTGTGTCTAGTAAGCTTCAATCCTTCCCCTCTAGTGAATTTTTGGATACCATCTAGATCTACTGAATATACTGCAGCACCATCATTAGCTAAAAGAGCAGCCAATGGACGACCAACAATTTCAGATCTATTGACAACAACGACTTGTTTACCATAAAGTCTGTTTCCATGAGGAAGTAATGTGTTGTAAACACCTAGGTATTCTAGGATTTTGACGATAGCCAATGGTGTACATGGTAGGATGGATTTTTGGCTTTCCTCACCGTCTAGGAATCTAATATTGTGGTACATGTTTTGGATAAATTTGTGGTTAAGACCTTCAACATCCTTATCCATGGAGACAACTTGTTGTAGATATTGATCTTGTCTGTTACCAAAAACAGGAAAGTACACCATTATACCATCAACATCATCATCAGTATTTGCGTCAATGATGGCTTCTTCTAAATCATCTTTATCCACGACTCTAAGTTCATATGTGAAGCCTAATGATTCAGACGTCTTTCCAGTCCAATCAGCATATAGTTTAGCAGCAGGATCGTCATTGGCTAAGAAACCAACAAGTTTTGGAGATCTACCAAGATTTTTGACACCATTTTCGACCTCACTGATATAGGTCTTAGCAATAGTTGAGGCTAGAATGGTACGACCGGCAGGCTTAAAGTCAGTTGATGACATTGTATGTGTTTATATTGGGTATTTAGAGTATTAGTGATGAAACTTTAACTGGGAAAAGGGTAAAAGCAACAGGGAGAAGTGTAAAATTGGATTTTCTCATTTTTTAAGTACTTCAAAATGTGCCATTAATTATACTAATCAAACTAATTTTTGACTCCAAATATATCTGGTACGGACACGTGCCCTTAGTGGCTGGCATGAGATGAGCACCAAATAGGTGATTACTCAAAAGTCATGGGTAGTATCACAGTCATTAAGCAGGATATAGTATATCATAACCACCCTTGCAACCCTCTCAGCAAAATCCAGACATTCATATCTGAAAATATAGGCACAGTAACTGTTAGTAGTATATGCCCCATATTTAATGTGTAAATAACCGCGAAAATTACCTCATCAGGACTCACTGACCCACCGCTCAACATATGCTAAAATCACCATTTTTAACAAGTAAACAAACAGAAGCTCAACAACCGCCCACTAACCGGCTAACGAAAAGTAGCCAGTCAATACCACACATAGTCTAGAGAACCTAATCGAATCCTAATATCAGACTCATCCAAAACCCTTGTTTCAAAGTCCCTCAGATCAACCAAGACCCACACTTTTCCTAGTTAACACCCTCTCTCCTAACTATTAAACGAGCAAACTAATAACACCTTTAAACGAATCGAGTTATCACAATGGGTGTGCGAAAAGGTGGAAACAACCACCAGGTGAGTTCATTTGATATAGCTTTTGTGCCGAAAGACATACTAACATTGAGCACAGGAAATGGTACAAGTCTGTAAGTACAACTTTACTCAATCACATGATATATGGAATCATACTAACCGCTGTTACTCCTAGATCAAAATGAGTTCTTATTCGATGAAGGTGGTGGTAGAGGACATCCAAACTCTGGACACTCCCTTTTAAGAACAATCTCATCTGCATTCAAAGAAAAAAATGACAAGAAATCAGTTGTTGCTGATGAAGTGAAGACAATTGGTGCTGCGTTCTCTCATCTTGGTATTAGTGGAGATTCATCTTCTACAATTAGTCTGCCCTCTACTCAAAGACCAAAACCTTCCAAGAAAAACTCCTATAAATTTGAATCTCCATCTTCCACTCCTAGACATTCATCTCAATATAATGATCTGGATGATGATTGGGATGCTGATGTGGATCAAGGACTGAGATCTGTTGAATCACAACCAAAATTCATTGAAAATAAACCAACTAACTCATTTGAGTATCCAACAATCAAAAAATCCCATACAAACTCTAGTGTGAATGGAGTGCGAAACCACGTAGAAGGAATTGTCAAAGATCCTTCAAACTCACTATATTCAACCTATGCCCCGCACATTCAAGAAGAATCAGAATCTGCCAAACAAATAGAAAATCTCAATGCGATGGTATCGCGGTTCAATAGATTCAAGAAACTTATACAAGAACCAAATGTTGATTTAGCAAGCCTTAAGAAAATGGCATGGAATGGTATTCCTGATGAACTAAGAGCAGTAAGTTGGCAATTGCTTTTAGGTTACCTCCCAACAAATTCTGATAGAAGAGTCTCTCAATTAGCAAGAAAACGGAAAGAATATCTCGATGGAATCAAGCAAGTTCTCAGTATGGAGAAAGAACAAGCTACATGGCATCAGATTGAAATCGATATACCCAGAACAAATCCTCATATCAAGCTTTATAGCTTCGAGACTACTCAGAGATCACTTGAGCGTATATTGTACTTATGGGCAGTTAGACATCCTGCTTCAGGTTACGTTCAAGGTATTAATGATCTTGCTACTCCATTTTTCCAGACATTTTTGAGCTCATATGTTGACAACGACATCCCAATTGAAACATTCAATCCAGTGATCCTACCTCGAGATGTTTTGGATGCTGTTGAGGCAGATACTTTCTGGTGTTTGACTAAACTATTGGAGGGTATTCAAGATAATTATATTCATGCTCAACCGGGAATTATAAGACAAGTCAATGAATTGAAAGATTTGATCAATAGAATAGATTATGCATTATATGCACACTTAGAGAAAGAGAATGTGGAGTTCATACAATTTTCTTTCAGATGGATGAACTGTTTGCTAATGAGAGAGATCAGCATAAAGACCACGATTAGAATGTGGGATACATATTTAAGTGAAGTAAATGGGTTTAGTGAGTTTCATGTTTATGTATGTGCTGCATTCTTGGTGAAGTGGAGTGATAAGCTTAAAGAAATGGAGTTCCAAGATATTATGATGTTCTTGCAGAATCCTCCAACTAAAGGGTGGGGTGAAAATGATATTGAACTGCTATTAAGTGAAGCATTTATATGGCAAAGTCTTTATAAGAATGCATCAGCACATCTGAGAGCATGAATAAACCTTTCTGATATGACCCCTTAAGCATGTAGTGTCTCGATGGTTATAATGGTGGTGAATTAAGCTGATGTATGCTATATCGAAAGGTATATCACGTGATAATCAGAGCTCATAACCGTATTATACAATAAAAAAATTATTCATAAACAGCGATGGCCTACTTTGATGTCTCTTAACAAAGCACCCAAAATCATAAGCTGTACTGCCTTACTAGTAACTCGAGATCTAAGCTGCAACCATTTGTAAAATATTGCACTTTCCAAGTTGTTTACTAGAAAATCTGCATTTATCTCACGGTCAACCGTGGGTCTTCGGTCGCTCTACATAAAAAATTCAAGTCAACCTAAAAGAAGTAGTCGCAAAACAACACTTCCTAGATCAACTGATCCATCCATTTCTCATAAACAGAAGTCAACTAATAGAGCAACCAAGAAATCGGCACCAGTCAAAACCACTAAAACTTCGACAAAAACCCCTGCTCCACAAAAAATGTTTCCATTCACTGTACTATCACATCCAACATCTGATATCAAGCATCCTACATTACTACTCCACACCTCTCGCGGTACTAGATATCTGTTTGGTAAGGTTCCTGAAGGTCTTCAGAGAAGTCTTAATGAACAAAAGAAAAGAGTTTCCAAAGTTTCTGGGGTCTTTTTAACCGGTGAGCTAGACTGGGAAAGTATTGGTGGATTACCAGGTTTGATCTTGACAATCAGTGACCAAGGTAAGAAAGAATTAGACCTCTACTATGGTACAGGGTTCATAAACTATGTTGTGTCTACCTGGAGATCGTTCGTTTTCAGATTTGGTATGAACCTTGGTGCCAATGTCATACCGAATGGACAAGTCTACAAAGATGATATCATGACAGTCCAGACCATAGTTTTGAAAAAGACTGTGAATACTCCAGACCAGCCTTTCAGCAATACTACCTCCAAGAAACTCAATGGAATTGTTTCTAAAATGTTTCCATTGGATGTCAAAAACACTTACACCGAAGAAGAAAATGAAAACATTGAAGCCCAACAGAGTGATCCAAAGTCCACAAACTCATATATCCATGTCAAACTGCCCTCCATTGAAAAACATCAAACCTCAACATGTTACTCCATCCAACTGAACAAACTAAGAGGGAAATTCTTGGCTGATAAAGCCGTAGAGCTCGGAGTTCCTAACGGTAAGCTTCGTGGTCAATTGGCAGGAGGTAAAGAGATTACATTACCAAACGGGACTATCATTAGACCTGACCAGGTTTTATCCGAAGAAAGACATTTCCAAAAGGTTCTGCTTATTGATTTACCTTCAAAAGATTATCTTGAATCAGTCAAAGCTGCTAACTGGGGCTCAAATGCGGGAATTATATACCATTTCTTAGGTGAAGACTTGGAACCATTTAGTGAAGAATACATTGAGTTCATTAAATCTATCGGTGAAGAAGCAACTCATTATATCTCACATCCATTATATTGTCCAAACTCAATAGTATTCAAAGGCTATTCTGGACTGATCTTAAAACTGAAAGCACTACATTGCAACCATTTTAACTTACCATTATCATCAGAAGCCATAAAATCAAAACCTGAGAATGCTGCAGACAACGTGCACATATTGCTTCAAGGACAAGTCACTTCAATAGAATGTATGCCAGTATCTCAGAAGAACATAATAAAAGTTGATGAGTCCGAAGTCGATCTACACACAGGGGGACAGTGGGAGAATATATATTCTGATATCGTTGATGAATTGAAACCAAAATACACGAAGGAAGAGATTCTAGGTGAAAAATCTGTTTCTGCTGAATCTGTTGATCCTTCAGTTCCATTGAAAGACCAAGTTGAAACCATAACACTAGGAACAGGAAGTGCATTACCATCCAAATACCGTAATGTTATCTCCACATTGGTTAGAGTTCCTTATAAGGCTGATGATGGATCATTCAACTTCAGATCCGTTCTATTAGATGCTGGTGAGAATACCATTGGATCTTTAAGAAGATCATTTGAACCTGAGCAACTAGCTCGCTATATGAAAGAGCTAAAACTTGTGTACTTGAGTCATTTGCATGCCGATCACCACTTGGGTATTGTTACTATCATCAAAGAATGGCTTAAGGTTAACAAAAACAGTGGTGAAAAACTATACTTGGTTACACCATGGCAATATGAACGTTTTGCTTCTGAATGGTTACGTTTTGAAGATTCTGAAGCTTTAGATCGCATAGAATACATATCATGTGAAGATTTCTTGTTCGGCAAGACGAGAAATCCAATTAAACCTGTTGAGTTTGAAGACTTTTCATTGACTGCGGATAATCATACAAGAACCGTTGAACACCAAAAGAACTATGACTCTATCCAAAACCTCTACCGTGATGTTGGTATCAAAAGATTTTCTACATGTCGCGCACACCATTGTGATTGGTCTTATTGTTGCTCTATATCCTTCTTGCTAGAAAACTCTGCTTTAGATACAGACTCCAACATCTTCAAAGTGTCATACTCTGGTGATACTAGACCAAATTACTTAATGTTTGCTCAGAAGATTGGTAAAGATTCTGATCTTCTAATCCATGAAGCTACCTTAGAGAATGATCTTCTTGAAGAGGCTAAGAAGAAAAGACATTCAACTATGAATGAAGCTATTCAAGTTTCTAACGAGATGAACGCCAAAAAGCTAATTTTGACCCATTTCAGTCAAAGATACCCTCATCTACCAAAGATCTCAGATCACCTAAAAGTCAATGCTGACTATTGTGTTGCTTTTGATCTAATGGTTAACAAATACTCGGATATTGGTGATCAGTTAGAAATAATGGATCAATTGAATACCGTTTTTGCTCCAGAAAAATTCGAAAACGAGATCGATGAAGATTAAGCTACATTGATTAAGTAAATATACATTTCATACACTCACAAAATTAGGATCTCATTTTGAATTCCTTATTTAAGTACATAGAGTGAACTGAATTGAAAAAGAACAGTAGATTGCATCGTTAAAAACACATATTCATCAACTAATCAAAGTTAAAAACTCATGAAGCAGTTGCTGCATCAATGTTGTTAGTGTAGAATGTTTCCCATAGTTCAACAGCTTCTTTCTGACTTTCAATCGTACTTTCTAAGTAGATCTCAATAGAATTTCTGAAATCATGGATCTTTTCAACCTCAAAAGTAGCTAGTTCTTCTTTGATTGTTTTGCTAATCGATTCATACTTCTCTTTGATGGATAAGTGTTTTTGTTCCAGTGCTGCAACTTCAGACTTCAAAGATTCAATCTTATCTGTTTGAGTTGAGTTATACTTGATGTATTTGTCTAATGATGCTTGTTTCTTTGTCAAATCATGTTCAGATGTTGAGATTAATAAAAGGACTTTCTCTCTTTGTTGGAAAGTGTTCTTTATACTTCCAATGACTCTTTGATATTCATCTAAAGTAGATCCCAAGGTTAACATATCTTGTAAAGATAATCTGTCTAGTAGCTCTTTGATTCTTAGTTGAGTAGTTGCAAATTCATGGAATAATTCAGTAGCGGACTTTGAGATCTCTAGGTCGGCTAATGTGGATATAACATTTGAGAATTCTTCAGTAACAGCAGACAAATCATGTCTTTGTAAAACAACTGTTTCAAGGTTTCTTAAGAACAATTTTAGTTGTTGATCCATTGATTCGATATAGCCTCTCTTATCTCTGAAATATGTGTCAGGTTCAGTAACCTTAGGTGAGAAAGAGAACGCACCACCTAAAGAACTCAATAACCCACCAGAGTTATTATTCAAGCTAGCATCTTTATCATCAGTGAATATTGAGGTTGTTGAAACGATCTTTTCACGTTCTCTAGCTTCAGATGAAAACCTTTCACTCTGTAGAAACATTATAAAGTCTGGATCTGTTTGTAGATGAGCATTCTCAGAGATTTTAACAAGCATTCTTTCCAATGCAAATCGTCTACCTTCAATGAAGTTTTCATTGAATCTTCCAACAGCTTGTTTATCAGGAGGTGGAGGGATGATTCTTCCTGGATGTGTTGCTTGTAGTTGACGGTATAACCATCTGAAATCTCTATATCTTCTTGATACCACAGTTTGTGGTGCATTGAAAAGGTCAGAGTCTGTTTTAGTACGAACACTGTAAACGATATGTGCACTTGTAATATCACCAACCCTCACTGGATCACCAACAGTAATGTCCAACTTGATTGAAGGTTCATTAGTTGCCTTTTGATCTAGTTTAGCTTGTTCTAGTTTTAGGTCTTCATCTACTGGTTTTGTGAAAGAAGGTGCGGCTGGTGGTTGTTTATCATTTACCTGTTTGGTTTGGTTTGATTTCAATGGTGATAATGGTGTTCTGTTGATTTGGAATAATGGAGTCTCAGATTGTTTGAGTAATCTTTCAGCTGCTGATTCAGTCTCTTGTTCAGCTGCTACTTCTTTTGTTGTTCCTAATGGACCTAAAGGTTCTGTTGCGCCAGAAGCTTCTAAAGCATCGGAGTCATCAGGTTTCTTCTGTAGTTTCAATGGAACACGACGTTGTCTTGGTGCTTTGTAAATATTTTGACGGCGAAGCTTTGTTGGTGAAGAGTGAATACTTGTTTTCACAGTGTTATCTTTATCATTGTCACCTTCGTCATCTTCATCATGATCTTTAGGAGTTGGAAGGTTATTGTTGTTGGAGGAAGATTCCTTGAAAAGGGATTCCCCTTTCTTTGGAGAGGCTACTGTTTCTTTGATGAAAGTGGATGATTCAGAGTCTTTTGGTAAGATCGAGGATAGTATTTCTGCAGCATCTTTCTTTGTGTGGTGTACATCTGATGTGTCCTGAGTTGGTGTTTTTTGAAGTGAATCTTCAATTTGTGGTTGATCTTCGTGATCTGAGTCTCCATTGGTTACAGCTTCTTGTTCAGTGTCTTCTTGAGCTTCTTGATGAGGATCTTCTTCCTCTTCGTCGTTATCGCGTATATCGCTCTGGGCGAAGGTAGTGGACAACTCACTAACTATATGATTGTCCAATCCTGCAAAAGTACTGTTGTGATTGGAGGAAAGAACATCGTCCCAGGGGGAAGCTTCTCCTTCTTCGTGTGACATGGCTAGTAACAAACAACAATTGGGTCACTTGGTGGATTGAAGTGCTGTTTCTTCTGCTGACAAGTTGTGTTTTTGGGGGTTTTGAGACCTCCCAGTTAGGAGATCTGTGACGTTTTATCAGACAAGTTCGCGGGTACTATGTGATTATGTAATATCATATGCTATGTTTTGCACGTGACCTGGATATCTCCAAAGTGCCTATAAACGAGAAAACACGTATAATAGAGAGTTTCCATCACCAAAGCATTCTTCTAAAGAATTCAATTGAGAGCTAATAAGCGATCGTTCTGTCAATTAGAGTGAATTATTTGGTACAATGTCCGAAGTACGAAACCGTAAGCCAAAAAACAAGGCAACAAAACCTACCAAAGTGGTACAGAAGAAACAAGACACTCCAGATATATCAACAAAGCACAATGACGATGTCAAGAAAGATACCCCATCTCAAAAGAAATCCAGTTCTATACTTCAACTTAAAGGTACAAGAAATTTCTCTCTGTGGAACATCTGGGTTGCAAGTGCTATATTGAAAGTGCTTCTTTTCGGTACATACCACTCAACAGACTTTGACGTTCATAGAAACTGGTTAGCCATAACAAACAAATTACCATTAAAAGACTGGTACATCGAAGCCACAAGTCAATGGACTCTGGACTATCCTCCATTCTTTGCC
This sequence comes from Wickerhamomyces ulmi, assembly GCA_030569675.1. Lineage (NCBI taxonomy): Eukaryota > Fungi > Ascomycota > Saccharomycetes > Phaffomycetales > Wickerhamomycetaceae > Wickerhamomyces > Wickerhamomyces ulmi. The sequence goes on from JAJMLN010000001.1 coordinate 689,244, forward strand.
TACTTTGAGTGGTTTCTTTCCCAATTTGTGCCACCAATCGTTAAGAATGATGGATGTTTAGACATTGTGGAAGTTGGTCAATATGGATGGCCTACTATTGTGTATCAGAGAAGTACTGTTATTGTTACAGAGATCTTGTTATTTGCTGTTCTACAAACATATATTAATCTAAGTCGTAATAAAACTCTTTCTTTCATTATTGCAAGTTCTTTGGTTCTTTCCCCTGGATTGTTGATTGTTGATCATATTCATTTCCAATATAATGGTATGTTGTTTGGTATATTTGTTTCCGTGGTACTAGCTGCAAGACATCAACATAACTACCTATTAGCAGCTCTGTTCTCTATTTTGCTATGCTTCAAACACATATTTTTATATTTGGCACCTGCTGTTTTTGTCTATCTTCTAAGAGTTGAAGTCCTTGATGTTTCCCAAAGAAATATAATCAAGTTCATCAAATGGACCAATCTTTTCAAGCTGGGAGCTATTGTCATCTCGGTTTTTGGAATCGCATTTGCACCTTTCATTTACCATGGTGTTATTCCTCAACTTTTAGCTAGATTATTCCCATTCTCAAGAGGTTTAACACACGCCTATTGGGCTCCTAATATTTGGGCAGTCTATTCCTTCTTAGACAAGGTATTGGTGGTGTTTTTAAAAGTTCCATTCATCAACTCAACTCTTTCTAAAATCGTTCCAGTCCCTTCAATTGATGTGATTCAGGAGAAATTGATCAGCGTTGGTAACACAGGAACTAGAGGATTGGTTGAAGATGTGTTCTTTGTTATTTTACCTAACATTTCACCAAGAGTTACTTTCTTATTGACTTTGTTTTACGATGTTTTATCTGTCCTACCAGTCTTACTTCAACCGAATTTTAAGAGATTCATTGGTGCTTTAACTCTGAATGCTTATGCTTCGTTTTTATTTGGATGGCACGTACATGAAAAGGCTATTATGTTGATCATAATACCATTTACATTCTTGGTTACTGAAAGAAGATTGCTCAACTGCTTCTTAGTACTAGCAAGCTCCGGATATGTTAGTTTGTTCCCATTACTTCCAAATCAAGACTTAATCAAACAGCTGTACACATTTATTTGGTTCTTGATTTATTCAGGTTCATTCTTGGAAATCTCTAAAAGCAAGAGCACACATAGAATCTTTTTATACGACAGAGCCGTATTAGTTTATATCTTTGGTTTGGTTGTCATGACCTGGTTTGTTTTCTGTTTAAACCTATTCAAGGAAAGATATCCAATCCTCTCAAACTATGAATTCATTGGATTGATGATCTATAGTGTTTATTGTGGTGCTGGTGTTATCTTCAGTTGGACTGGATTGAGTTGGTTATACTTCTTTGAAGATTCTTTATGGGAAGACACCACTGATGACAAATAAATACTACAATTGAATACTGTATCATAATTATCAATTAGTCATTAAATTTCACAAATATAACTGCATATTATATATATGAACTATGTATTTCTCCTTTCAACGTTTTTGTCTTTTGGAACAACTTGGACACAGCCAGTTCCCTCTAGGTGCCCTAGTAAGCCCAACACAAGCATAATGAAACCACTCTCTCCTACATTTAGGGTTATCACAGGCAACCATTGCACCATAACTTGGTTTTCTGCATATACAATAGAGTGTAGTATCTTCGGCATCATAATCATTTTCATCTTGTTCTTGTTGTGTTGTTGCTTTGGACACATGAGTACTACTAACGACTTTTCTTTTTCTACCTCTTCCCCTTCCCCTTCCATTTGCTGTGATCTGAAGCTTCAAGCGTTTTCCATTGCCGTTTTCCTTTTGAATAGAATGTTTACCTGACGGAGGCTTCTGTGCAGCAACTCTCAGCTTCAGTTTGGGTACAGTACCAGCGTTATTTGTTCTTCTGTTGGTTCTTTGAGAGTTCTTGGTCAATGATTCTCTTACACTTGTTTCATTTTGGTGCATTGACTGATCGTGCTTCAATTGTTGGTGTTCATTTTCAAGCTTCAGTCTAGCTAGTTTTATGGTAGACGCGATGTCTTTAGCTTCAAGTAATGATTCGGTTCTTGCTCTGTGCATTTGATTTGTAGTGCTTAATATTGTACTAACTAGGTATGGGCGCTTATCACTGGGAAGCGTCGAAGACTGCAATTGTTGTAATAGATGGTCTAGTTGTTCCTTAGACGCGTGATAGGAAGAGTCGAGGGACTGTATTAGCCATAGCTTTCTGATTATATCAGAGGGCAGATGGTCCACGAAGGAGACAAAGGAAGATCGCACATCCAGTTCAGACATTGTTGTATATGTTTATGTGGGGGTGTATTGAATGTTGCGTGTTGGTGTATTACCCGCTGCGAATACCTTTGTTGTTTATATTAGTGATGGTTGTTTTGTTTTGTTGTTGTATTGTTTAATGTGAAGTGATGTAAACAAAAAGAGACCGCGTCGCGAAAGGAGAGTCTCCCAATCCTGGTTGTGCAGCCCTGGCCAATTTGTGTTTCCGCGAATTTGCCGCGAACATGTACTATCCGCGAATACCACTGGTCCAGTTTCAGCCAATGAGACCACCGCCAATTTTGAAAAGTCAGATTTTTCTGAGATGGGCCACTGAGCACACTGAAAAAAATTTAGCACCGAGAGCTCGAACAAAAACGACAACAAAAATCCAAAATTTGATTTCTTCTGGAAACAACACAACTAGTGAAGTCTTTCCCTTTCGTTCATTGGAATCAGTCAAAATGTTCGCTTCTGTCAGATCAGCTGTCAAGTCCAATATCGTATGTTCCCCTCCCCTCACCTTGACTTCTTTGGCATTCATTGGAAGAGCTTTACTATCATTGGTCTCTTGTTTGTTTTATTTGTAAATCTCAATCGTCATTGGTCCAATTTCATCATTAATTAAAACACCATAAATTGAACATAAATCAAGATATACCAGTCTAATCTGATTCAACTCAGTCATACCTCCACAATGAATCTATTCAGTCCACATTTAATGGCGATTTTCTTCTAAAGTTGACCAGTATTACATATTCATAATTCCCTTGAGATTTCATCAACAACCATGAAGAACATTTCCTTCATTGAGTGAGCCAATCGTACAAAACTCTTCCACTGATGCCTCGGAGCTTTATGTTATCAGCTTTAAAGCATTTACTAACAACATTTTACTCTAGAAACAATTTTCAACTTCAGCTCAAAAAGCTGCTGCTGAACCAACCACTTTAGCCAAAAAGGCTATCATTGGTGGTGTTGCTGCATCTGGTTTAACTGCTTCTTATTTATTATACCAAGATTCCGTCTTTGCTGATGCCATGACTGCTGCCGAACACGGTTTACATCCACCAGCTTATGGTTGGTCTCACAACGGTATGATTGATTCTTTCGATCATGCCTCCATCAGAAGAGGTTACCAAGTTTACCGTGAAGTTTGTGCTGCTTGTCACTCTCTTGACAGAGTCGCTTGGAGAACTCTAGTTGGTGTTTCTCACACTAACGCTGAAGTCAGAGAAATGGCTGAACAATTTGAATATGATGATGAACCAGATGACCAAGGTAACCCAAGAAAAAGACCAGGTAAATTGGCCGATTACATTCCAGGTCCATACGCCAACGAACAAGCTGCTAGAGCTGCTAACCAAGGTGCTCTTCCACCAGATTTATCTTTAATTGTCAAAGCTAGACACGGTGCTTGTGATTACATCTTTGCATTATTAACTGGTTACCCAGATGAACCACCAGCCGGTGTTGTTCTTCCACCAGGTTCCAACTACAACCCATACTTCCCAGGTGGTTCAATTGCTATGGGTAGAGTCTTATTCGACGATTTAGTCGAATACGAAGATGGTACTCCAGCAACCACCTCACAAATGGCTAAAGATGTTTCTGTATTCTTAAACTGGGCTTCTGAACCAGATCACGATGAAAGAAAGAAATTAGGTTTGAAAGCCGTCATTGTTCTATCTGCCTTATACTTGACTTCTATCTACGTTAAGAAATTCAAATGGGCCGGTATCAAAACCAGAAAAATCAGATTCAACCCACCAAAAAACTAAATTAAAAACCAATACCGGAGATTTAAATGATTTATGAACTCTATTATATTGTTATTTGACGTCTCCTTTATCCATTCTTACATTATATATATATCAACAATCAAGTCCAACTTATATTATAGTCATGTTTTTTATTTTTGAGAGAGGTTATTTTTTTTTTATTATTTGTGTGGTTTTTCTAGAAGAAGAAGTGATAAGTGTCAGATAGATCAAAAAGGGGGGAAAGTTTAAAAGGCCATTATTGTTACCTTTTACATATTTATATAGAAAAAGCTTGAAGTTTTTCTTAAATAAAAGAGGAGAATATTCAGAATTGTTGCTGAAGGAATCAATCATTTTAAAGCTTTCATAATATATTGTTGTGATCCGAAAAAAAAAAAGAAAGAGAGACAAATTTAAATAAGATAACCAATTCTGTGTGTCTCTTGAGTTCATTTCAATATTCTGCGGTTCATGATTTTTCTTTCAAAACTTTGCATTGTTTTTCCATTTTCCTTAATTTCATCAAGTTTTTCAATTTTTGTATAAAGTTAGATAATTCAAAATAATCTATAAGCTCTGTACATGTAGATTACTTTAGTGTCGGTTCTCTTTGTTATCCCATTGTATTCAGCTTTCTGTTACATAGTGTGGAAGTCTGATTAGATTGGATATTTGGGCCAATTCGACAAATATCTAAAGTTAGAGTTTATTTAGGTCTTAAATTCTTGTTCAGCTTAGTAATTAACAATACATTACATATACAATTACAGAAAGCTAGATATGGTTTTGAAAAGAAGTTTCAGCTCAATGGCATCAACGTATATGCAAACTTGGTGCATCAAACCAAGACGATGTATCCACATCATTGTAACCTCCATGATATTTCTTCACAGAGAATGGTTTCGTGTATTGCTGCACTATTGACATGATATATACTCTATGATTGTCTTAAAAACATAAAGGCTCACGTAGATCATCCATGGCTTATCTGTGAGGCATCCATTATAGAATCATCTTGAGGAAGCTTGTAGGACAATGCTTTATATTAGATTTGTGGTGTATGGGTGTAAAAGGTATACAAAAAGCAAAAAATAAAAGCTCCGCGACGGGGAATTGAACCCCGGTCTACCATGTATTGTCAACGACAAACGGTAATTCTAGCCACTAAACTATCACGGATTTGATATACACTAAAAAGTCGAAGTCTGTATATGTTCTCTCAAATATATGGTAAGACGAAAAGTAGAGTTTAATGACACCATATCTGGTTTATTTGACTTTTAATATTCCAGTACTCTGGAGTAAAGCGGTTTGAGCCGCCTGGTTAGTCTCAACAGAGTATTTGAGTCACTGAGACGCAGAATGAAGGTCAAACATTGTTTTCTCTGATAAATAGTAAGATTTTACTATGTATTAATCCTCTGATTGCATATCCAGTCAGAGGTTACATAGTGTTGGTGACCAAGTATCATTCAATTTACTGTATAAACTACCTCACTGAGAAATAGCAGTCCATATGATACTTAGAACAAGTTTTCTAACAACTTACTACATGTCTCTATCATTGTCACAAAAAAAAAATCATACTTGATCTCATGACTGAGCATCGTTCAATCATCAGATTTAAGATTTGAAGTGGAGAGAATGGTGATTGATTATTGATCCTGGTTGGTACTTGAAAGATCTATATATTTTCATAGTGGCTATGATTCGCCCATTTTGAGCTCCATCAATTTTAGTGGGCTCACTACTCTACTATGAATTCATATCAAATCTTCAAAAAGGTCAAGCAGGTCTACCCAGTGGTTTGTTTTGGCCCTATAGTCCTTTAGCTTCACTAATCTTTGAATACTTTCCCTTTATTGCTTGATTGATCATTTTATTGGTCCCATAAACTTTCTACTGGGTAATCCATTTAGACTACCTAGCTATGTTCTCGTCATCAAAACTACATCTCGCTGATCTGCTATCCAGTCCATCACCTACCTAAACTCGTCCATGATTGCACAAAACCAATAGATTATCCTGCTGAATGTTACATATTCTTATAATTGGCCAAGATTGGTCACGGAATCCTTAAGTATATACCACATCAAAAAGTCTAATGGTTATAGACAAATTTATGTTAATTTTATTGGAGTAAGTTCAACGTAATGTGGAGTTTGTCTATTTATAGATACTCCCCTACTTGGTTTCAGCAAGAAGCTTAATTATAGGGCTTATATATGTGATAGAAGAACTGAACAAGCAGAACTCGATATTTCTTCAAGATATTTACTGTTACGAATCTAGTTTTATGTGCCATCTCTTGCATCAAATTACTGTCATATATAGATCTTGCAGATGTTCTTGTGCTTTTATCGTGTATTATTGGTTATTAAAATCTATCTAAAACATATCTTCGATCTTAGAAGGATTGATGTGCAGCTGGTTACAGATTGTTTGCTCATTTTGCACAGAAACCAGCTTCTGATCCGCTGGCTCTCCTCGTCCTATATTTTGTGCGTAAAAACGGTCAATGTAAAGATCCCTTGGCCCAGTTGGTTAAGGCGTGGTGCTAATAACGCCAAGATCAGCAGTTCGATCCTGCTAGGGATCATTTATTCTTTATTTTTTTCCGTTGTTTGTAAATGACATCAAAGGAAAAACTTACCTTTTTTTTTGCCTCCAAGAGCTGCTACACACCTACAAGTATTTTCATCAATATATACTACACTACCTGCTCAAACTTGAGTCAAAATATCATAAAAAAACTGTATTTTTATTAATCAGAAGTGTAATGGGCTACCTCATCTTCATTAGGCACCTTAAAATCAAACTAAGAACAAAAAAAACTCTAAACTCGCCTTGAAAAAGAATTTAATAGACCCTAATCTATCAAAGGAAAGGGCGATATCATGCAGTATCAAACTTATTTTAATGGGAAATTATTCCTGACCGAAACCGACTGTCTCTTCGACAGCTAAACTCATTTTTTGCTTCATACTTTCATAATCGAGGTAAGGTGGTAAATCAACTCTGTTGAAACATGTATGTGACTTTGGTAATTGGTTAGGTTCACCGGCTTTTTCAATTGTAAATCTTCTTGGACCATCAGAACCTTGTAAATCTTTGAAACCGTTGACAGGTATTCTTGAAGTACCTGTAGTAAACTGCAGTAATCTCGCTTTCTGTTCATTGTCCCATTCACTAACACATTTCCAGAACCATTGAATAACTTCATCATTTTCTTGGTAACCTCTGTAATCTGTGTGTTTCTTCCAATCTTCAACATCGATTTCTGCAATACCACCAATCAAAAGTTCAAGTTCTCTTTCATCAAACACGTTGACTAAATCTTCTGGGATTAATTCATTGAATCCACTCATGAATGCTTTGAATTGTTCTTCGACACATTTAGCAATCTTCCATTCAGTGATGTATTCAACATATTCTTTCTTGTTTTCATTTGTGACTTCAATGTTTCTTCCATCTGGTTTCAAATCAACTGTAACTAATTCACCGAATCTTTCTTCTTCAGCACTGAAGGTCAAATCAAGGATTCCTTCGATATCGTTATCCAAGGTCCATTTCAAGGATCTGTAAAATTCAGCATCCACACCTTCCATATCTTGAAGGATCACTTTCTTGTGTAACATCATTTTATATAGAGCAGCAACGAAAAATGCATCTAAGAATCTTCTGTGGAAAACACCCAAACCGACCACTCTTCCGATGAATTTGAAGTAGTTCAAGTGCTCTGGATTGATACCGGAGTTTGGATTGATTTGTAGTGTATAGTTATCATGTGCAGAATATTCGAACAAACAGTAGAATGGGTTGAACATTTCGTGGGACAACAAGAAGAAAAACTCTCTTGAAACACCACCATAATCTAAACCTTCTTCTCCGTCGAATTTGATCATTAATCTCTTCTTCAAATCTTCAGGTGTCTGTCTCATTATTTCCTGGTAAGAATCTTCGAATATGTGATCTCTTCTAACTTTAATATGACATTGTCCTGGTAAAATTCTCAAAGCTGGTTGAGATCTGAAGTAAATAACTTTTCTTCTGAAATCACGCTTATATTGAGGAACATTTTGGTCCAAAGAGGAAGGTAATCTAGGATCATCCCATGTAGTAGTCTTTGTGTTATGATCAACAAAGTAAACTCTAGCCGTGTTGGTTAATCTCATTTCCCAACCACTTGGTAATGGACCCAATTGAGAGACAGGCTGTTGTTGAACAGTGGTGTTAGCACCGTAAGTTCTGATGTATTGTTGTCTTCTTGGATCAACCCATGTGGTTGTTCTAGTGTTATGATCGACGAAGTAAGGACGACCTTCAGGAGTCAATCTTTGTTCCCAACCTGGTGGTAATTCTCCAAGACCAGCTGTAGTTGCACCTGTTGCGGCCATGGAGACTGCAGATGTACCACTTGCAGCAGGAGTGCCACCGACAGCATTAACTGTAATTGCTTGTGGATTTGGAGATAATGGTCTATCATCAGGTAAAGTACGCCCACTGTGTAATCTTCTTTCAGCATCAGTTATATTTTGTCTTTGTTGGCCACGTTCAGATTCTGATTGATCCATAGTTGGACGTTTCCAGGTAGTTGTTCTTGAATTATGGTCCACATAATAAGTACGACCGAAGTTATCAGTTCTTCTCTCCCAGCCTGGTGGTAATCTTCCGTACTGATCTTCGAATGATGAATATTGTCTGTTAGCATTACCAGTTGGGGTAGTGGTAGCACCTGTAGCAGTACCGTTGATTCTGGTATCGGATGTTGAGCCGGAAATGCTTGTCTGTATTGTTGAGGTTGTAGAGGTTGAAGTAGCCTGATTTGAACTCAATACAGTAGCTGAAGGTCTGCTAGAAGAGGAAGCACTGTTCGCCGAATTAGAATTGTGTGAAATAACAATAATCAATCTCCCACTAACAACAACGTTATCGTTAGATTTTTTCAACTCTCTGGTGATAGTTTCTTCAAAATTGTTCAAACTCAAGTCAATGACATCGCCAATTCTAATATTAACAACACCTAGAAATCCCTGATCTTTCTTCTTGAATTTCTTTTGATCAAATACCTGGATAACAAGGATGGAATTTTCGTTGGCTTGGAAACTAAATGTTTCATTCCAGTATGGGTTCAACGTCTTTTTGGCAGCTGAGGTAGATTTTGTTTGAGATCCATCAACCGTTAGTACAGCAAACGGATCAGGACTACGAAATACATCTCTCTTGTAAAGTGACTCAGCAGCAACGACTTTGATGGTAATTTGAGAGTTTCTGTGAAACAATTGTTAGTAAAATGAACAATGTAAATTAATCACAATGATCTAAGGAATACATACCCAGACATAGCTGTATCTCAATATGTTAAAAATAAAGGAGTTTGCTTAATAGATTGCCGTCTTTAGCACAGGGAGGCTAAAAAACAAATGATCTGAACTTTTCTGAACAGGTGAGTCTTGAACCGTAGAACGCCACAAAAAAAGCACGAATTAGATCTTTGGAGGATGTTATCAAGCTTGATAGGTGCTCTGAATCAGTAACTAGTCCAATTAGAGATGGTTTTTAATTTTTTTTTGTGGCTGTGATGTTGTTGCCCGTTGCTTGGTGGTGACATTTCTCTATGTTTTTTTTTTCAAAGGAGAAATCTTTGTCAGCTAATTTTCAAAGGCTCATAACCTCTGAGAATCTAGAACAGAGATAATGAGAGATTTTTACTACTTATGAAGGGTGAGAAGAGAGCTCAGGTTTCTCCATCAGCAGTTCCTTTAAAGAACAACAACCTGCTAATTAACTTACAAGATACATTCTCGATTCATTTGTCCTATGGCCTCACTTATCGGGTTTATCCAAAGCCCACATAGCGTTATTTCAAGATTCGCGAAAATGTGAATTATAGCCTACAGCTGCATTAAGCCGAAGTACTTCACATAAAGTCGTTATTGAACTAGACACCAAGTTTTTCCACGCTTGTCTTCATTGTATAGAGTTATTTAGATTCTAAAGTACCACGGAGCCTTTGTTCCGCTTCAATAGTTTCAAATAGCGATTTGAAATTGCCCTTTCCAAACCCATTGTGATTATGTCTTTGAATGATCTCCAAGAAAAAAGTTGGTCTATCTGTCAACGGTTTTGTAAAGATCTGTAACAAGTACCCGTTCTCATCAAAGTCGATCAAAATATCCTGCTTCTTTAGCTCTTCCAAGTCTTCTTCAATATAGACACCTGTCTTCAAAAGTTTTGGTAACAAATGCTCGTAGTATAACTTTGGAACTTTAATAAATTCAGCACCTCTTGAACGCATGTTTCTGACAGTCTCAACAATGTCATCAGTCAAAAGTGCAATATGCTGAACACCAGGACCTCCATAAAAGTCCAAAAACTCTTCTATCTGTGATTTGCATAGCCCTTTAGCAGGTTCATTCATTGGCATTTTAATCTCATTGTTATCAGATGCCATTACAATTGATCTGAGAGCAGAATATTCGGTTGATATATCCTTTTCATCAACAGACCAGAACTTATGGAAGCTGAAAATCTTTGTGTAAACATCACAAGCACTTTCCAAAGAATTCCAGTCCTCATTTTGTACACAATGATCAATCTTGTTGAGATTTACTTTAGGTAAGCTCTTTATGCTAATAGCATAAGCTGAGTTGAAAAGGTCACTTCCTTGAACTGCATGGTATCCAGGTAGAAAGACACCAGAATAGTCCACATTTTCAATCAATGTGTGATATATATCATCAAACACTTCAATAGTGGCAATTTTGGCAGATCCATTGGAATCTTTGAAAACTTCAGGCTTTGATACAGATTTGGCACCAGCTCTTATTGCGTGCTCATAAACAGTATCAACGTTATCTACCCTAAAAGCAATATCTTTCACTCCATCACCATGTTTTTTGATAAAATCAAAAATGCTGTTCAAGTAATTTGCTTCTTTCTGGATGTTACTTTTATATGATATAGGGGATACGAACTCAAAGAATATGTTTCCATTTTTAACGACGTGTGATGCAATTAACTTTGAACCAGTCTCAAGTCCTCGGTAGGCAACATGTTCAAAGCCGAAGCATGTGACAAAATAAGCAGCAGTTTGTTTCGCATTCAACACATACCAAGTGGCATGGCTATACCCTTTGAAACACTCTTCTGGTAAGACTTCAATGAAATCAACTTTTGGTCCTGGCCCAGCTTGTAACGAAGAACTGGCTAAAAGAGTACTATCACTAGATGATGAGAGAACTGAAGCCTTTCTGGATAGATTTATCAGGCTTTGATCTGATTTTTTGGGGGAGCTAAACAATGAGAAGCTTGGATATCTTGAAAGAGGGCATTGACTGGACAAATCAACTGAACTGTGCACGGGGGTGTTTGATGGTTTGGATGAAAGGCTTGGAGATCTTGAAGCAGGACATTGTCTGGACAAACTGACTGGAGTCTGTTTAAATGATAAACTAGGAGATCTTGAAACAGGGCATTGGTTAGACAAATTAACTGGAGTATGCTTAAATGATAAACTAGGAGATCTTGAAACAGGGCATTGGTTAGACGAGTCAGCTGGAGCGTCTTTAGGAGAGTTTGGTGGTTTGGATGATAGGCTTGGAGGTCTTGAAGTTGGGTCTTCATAGTGACAGCTGATTATATAGTTCAGTTCATGTCTATCTTTTTTGATGGAGTTCAATCGACAAAGAAAACTGTCATTATAGTCCTTGAAGTTTGATACGCTGGAAACTGATGGACTTGGAAGTTGGTAATCGATATCTCTCATGATTTGGAATTCAGACTAATGAGATGTAGTTTTAATAAATAGTTTTCAAATTAAAGCAATATGAAGTGGTTAGCAAATTATCACTGTTTAAATAACTGAATAGTAGATATTTTAAATGCGTTGATCTTTAATCTTTCACAGGAAGTATAGAGTTTTATATAAACCCCATTTTTGTGTTTGTGGCAAGCGCTTCATCAGATTGTATTTGTGTTCCTGCTCTTGATTTAAAATACCACAAAAGGACGATACTCTGCGAAATTCGATTAGATTGTAAGTGAAGTTAACTTCCAAATCTCTGTTTGTGTTTTAAACAACTCTTCAAGTTCTGAAGTTCTCTATGCAAAAACATGACCGTCCCTACACTAGATTACCCAAATGTAAAGAACTATGCAACAGAATATAATATTAACTTCAAGTTGCAAAAAAAAGAAAACTGCGCCAGCCCGGAGTCGAACCGGGGGCTCAAAGATGGCAACTTTGAATTTTACCGCTAAACCACTGGCGCCTGTTATGATTTGTAAAATTCTGCTGTTTTAGGTAATTTGCGCTATCCAGGGCGCATAACACGTTTCAAAACACAGAAAAGAATTTTTAAGTCTTTCATCAGTAGTTATTGAGTTTAATATGGGTTTGAGAAATTATAAACCAAAATCATAAAGTTTGAAGCTGAATGATCAAGTTCAATCTCATGCGTAATCATCTGTGAATAGAATAGCTTCTTGATTAAATCAAAATGTTCACGAAAATTACCCCATATGGCATGGTAAGATATAAAATTATCTGAATCTTTGCTATCTATATTTAGTATTTATATTGTAGAAAAAAGGATATAAATAGGGGCCTTCAATGTCTGAGATCTCTCGTATCTAATGATATATCTATACCTCCAAATATATATTTAAGATCGAAATTTTCTCAAATTAGTTTCATAATCAAAAAAGCTAGACTAAGTCGAAAATAAAAATTTAAAAGATCAAGTGTGACCTAAATATTGTGAAAAAAAAGCGGCTATTTTCATCAATACTTACGAAACAGCTTATAAAAGTAGTTATTTCAAGTATTCAAGCTTCTAACTACTCAGAATCCTTGAGAGAAATGGATTTCCATGCTTCATTGTCATACAATAAGTCTTCCAAATTCAGTACTTATCTCCGCATTAATAGTGTCAAGAATAATCTCCGACAGACGTAATTCGGTTCGGGCCACATTTAATTACTTTCAGCTCTCCATCTCAGATCACCGTGAGATCATGAATATATGATAAAACCTGTGATTTGATTCGCCTACTTTCCCAAATCTTACTAGACAGGGATGTTTTTTTCCTCACTGTATAGATATCTATGCTGTTATCTCTCCATTATGTACTCTTAATATAATGTGTTTTTAACGTGAAAGAATTAATACTTCTTGAGTTCTCAGGTTTACTCATGATCACTTCATGATATAATTAGTTCTGAAGCCTTCATTTACCGGCCACGATATGGTCAACATTAATCAGCTGGTCAATTAACTACGTCTACATTAAGAGATATATAATTTAATATATCATTGAGCTTTTATATAAAGCTGTACATGTCTACATTAATCAATTTTTTGAAATAGGATTAGGTGACATAATTGAGATATAGTTTGGTTGAGCTTAAGTGATTCTTCAATTGATAGTTCAAGATTACAATAGCTAAGCTATGCAGCTGTGATATCAGTAGATTAGTTATATGATTATATACTTCTAAACACTATTCACATAATGAACAGAACTTGTCTATTTTCTACATGAGTCTTCACTTTGTTTCGTTGACGCATGTGAGGTATTCACCTGTTATGACTCGTGCCCCTGATGTTCAGTTTTCAAGCACAATGCATTACCACGAGTCCAACCACTATCGACTTGCTTCAATACTATCAAAGTGACTTTACAGGTAGTTCCACGTTGAATATTGGGGATATACGGGAGATGTTTACTAATTGAAAGGTGTTTAAACAAACTTATACCTCAGCTTTATTATAAGAAGAGAATTTACGATCACGTGTGGGATTTACGTCAAGTCAATTCACTTGATGGTTAGTGATTTAGTATTGAGCTCAGGTTATTACCTACTCACTGGTCAAAACCAGCTTTCAAGCTAAGATAATTTAGAAATTTCACCAGTATGTGCTCATTGAGCTAGGCTAAACTAATGTAATGAGTGGAGTACAGCGAATCAACTGTAGATCAACATTTATGATCTGAAATCTTCACTGCTTCATAACGGCATGTGATCTATGTGAGCCGCACTAGTGGTAGAAAGTTGATCCATGAAGTACGAACTATGAAGTAATTTAGTGTGATTTGATTTAGTGCAAGTTAGTGCAAGTCGCGACCTGAGTGTTTATATGGCGGGCTGGAATAAAAAAGACATTAAACCACCCAGATCGGGAAATTACTGTATCGGGAAATTACCAGCGTTTTAATTAGATTACCCTTTTAGGAAATAAGGAGTGCTAGATTAGGTCATATGCATACGATTACAAGGAGTTGCGGTCAAGGAACGGTTAATCCAGCCATTTCGAATTTAGTTAGTACATTAGAAGGATTTCGATGAAAGAGGGTAGAGAAGTTTCCTAAAGTAGAAGTACTCAGATCAAGATGGCAGGTTGGTTATGTCTGATCCAGCGTTAGTTGACATGAAACGCATATACCAAATCGAATAAACCCATACTTTTTGAGGAGAGTGTGTCATGTTTGTCCAACCAACCTTCTCTTAGATGCACGATTCTGATCTGGAGTTAGCCATGTTTATGATCTGTTATAAATAGAGATACATCCCATCATTCGTAGGGTCTTCACGCATCAATCACTTTTCCCTTTCCGCTCATTCAAGTGATTTATTCATCAAAAACCATACACGTTCGTTTCACGTAAATTAACTTCCAGTCATTCTTTTTCATTGGACCACACATTCATTTTTCCGTTATACAGACGTCGTTCACTTTACTTAACTAAATTTCACACAATCCTTTTTCAAGCTTTCCTGATTAATATAATTGAAATTTCGATTTAATAGCAAAAACGAAAAAATAAAATCGATAAAGTTAAGAAAGAACCTTCTAAAATTCCATCAATAATAGTCAAGGTTACCCCAATTTTATTCCGTTCAACATCAGACACAGCTTACACATTCGTTTCAATCAGTTATTTGTTTGAGATAAAAGCTCATTTAGATTCAAGTTTCCTATTAATAGTTTCTTTATTTTCAACCCACATTTTTGGTTACTGAGGAAACAACAATTCTATATTAAATCCCATCAACAAGTATAACACCACACCAACAGGTTATTCTTGACTCTTCAATTTACTAGCCACAAGTCACACATTTTCAACAACTCTCCAGTAGTTGCAAGGTTTTATCATGAGTATTGTGTCCTCTCATCTTAATATGTCATCCAATCTATTACGTCCGATTCAAGGCATTGATTCATCTCTAAACCGTAAGAGATACCTTGAAGATTTAGAAGTTTTTGAAGAACACAAAAGAGCTAGAACTGCACCACCTTCTCCTCCTTTAGAAGCATCATTAACAAGAAGATCTGTTTCCCCAACACCATTATCCTCTCCATCCGTTGCAACCTCATTTTCAAAACCTACTGTTCCTTTATCACAACCACTTACAAACATCAACCTTGATGTTCCAAAGACCAAACTCCCATCTATCAAAAGCATCACAGACAATGTCCCAGAATTCAAATACTTGAGACAGAATGATAGATATGGTAACAGCCATCACTCCCTTGATTATCCAGATACTTGTGTTAATGATGATGGTTGGAGATTGAACTTAGAAGTATGGATTGAAAAGAACTTTCCAGAGAAATTCAACAACTTGAAAAACCTTTTAAGATTTGACAAGCCAGGTTTTGATTTATTGAATGATGCAATTTTATTAAGTGAATTGAAAGAACAATTGGACCATGAAAGAAGATACAGAAAACCATTATTCACATCCAAGATTTCCAAAAAGATGGTATCTAAAGGTTCTTTCAGCAATCAGCCACAGAGTTATTATCAAAGAAGAAGACAAAGCCAAACTTCAGATGATGAGGCAGTACCTGAAAGTTTTGCATCATCAAGCTCTTCATCTGTTTGGAACCAACATTCATCTCCAATTTCACAATCCGGTACACTTCAACAACCCAGAAAGTCTCCTTATGAATCCAACTATACTTATATTTCCAATGAACACGGTTCAGCTCCTTCATCACCTGTTTCCCATTCAATCAGCAACAACAACCAGTCCAGCACAGTGAGAAGAGCTTCATTCAGCACCATCAAACTAGATACAAGACTAGCATCATCCAACAGTACACATGCATCTTCTGCCATTGACTCAAACTCCAGTACACCATGGAAGGGTCATCACAAACTAGCAGAAACACCAGTCATATTAGAATCCAACACTTTTATTCATACACTCAATCACAAGGGTCCAAATCATACATACACCATCCATCATCAAAACCAAAGCAAAAGAGTATGTGCCTCATGTGGATCTGATCAATCCCCATGTTGGAGACCAAGTTGGTCGACAGCTGCTGGCCAGTTGTGTAACTCTTGTGGATTAAGATATAAAAAGACTGGTGCTAGATGTACTGTTGATAGCTGTCGTCGTATTCCTGCTAAAGGTGAGTGGACTGCCATGAAGAGTAGAGGCAAGTCCCAGATAGTTGACAGTGAAGGACATCTTCATTTGGGATATAGTTGTTTGCATTGTGGAGGTGAGGTTGAGGTCAAAGAGAAGTCCAAGTAGTGGTACTTTCTCTACACTCATTTCCAATTTTTTCAAAGGGCCAATGGGGCCAATGGGGCCAGGACAGTTTATAGGGTATTTATTCAGAACATATGGAACATTTAATTAATCTTATTTTGCAGTGATCAGTAGAATAATCGTCAGTATCGATACCAGCACCAACCACAGAGTCGAACACAAGTTTCTTCTCTTTTAAAAGTAGCTAATTTTGGTAATCGACGTAAACACACAGATTTTTTGTATTTGTTTACTTTTTTTAGTAATTTTCTTCTGGGGCTTTCTACTGTAAATTTCTTGGTAGAAAATCACAAAAATTTTTCAGGTCCAACGAAGCAATTTAAAGCAAAAGTCTCTTCAAAAGACACATTTTAGAAGTTTTCAACTCGAAACAAGTCTACAAATCCGTGCTAAGGAATCTCAGTATACCGAATATTCCTTCCATTTGATTGTTTTTCGCCTTTATTCGGAAAATTCAAACACATTTTTACTACTGATTTGATATCTAGGAGTATCTGTTACATTACTCTAGATATTAGATCAATTTATTCACCATTCGACGAGCAGATTATAAGAACTCCTTCTTCCATATCTTCTACAACCTCACCTGACTTTTGAGGTTCAAATCGACTACTTAAAGACATCGTTATTCATAAAACGGGAGCTGCCGCTTGAAAGTCCTTACTTCTAGATTCCTGTGCTTTAAATTCACAGGTTTTACTATTGTTACACTTTCTAAACCCCTTTGTTACCCCAAGCCCTGTTGGATCCTTCCAAAATAGAGCTTGCTAGCCCATTGAATTGAAACTCCAGACAAGCTGTCCAGATCAAATACTTCTATCTTGAGATTGGTTGACACAACCAGAAAATCTAGAGCAATCCAAACCTCTTTATCTCACCCAAGTTCAAAAATGTCAATCACCACTACAACTACCAACCTTGCTGCTGAAGAGGCTGTTCACTTCAGAGGTGAATCCCCATCTTCAATCATTGGTGAGATCTCATCAAGATCTCATGTTGCCTTGAAGTTGAGACAACAAGATGTTTCTGCTGTTGAAGAACGTGTTTCTTCCACTGAGTTGGTTTTGGAAACTGAAAAATCCAAAGAACTCATCGGAAAAGCTTTGCTTGACCAAGTCAAACATGTTAATCACGAAACTTGTGATGCTGGTGCCGAAGATTCATTCTTTGTTTGTGATTTAGGTAAAGTTGAGAAACTATTAAAAATCTGGAACCAAAACTTACCAAGAGTTCAACCATTCTATGCTGTTAAGTGTAATCCGGACTTGGAAGTTTTGAAACTTTTAGCCTCCATGAACGTCAACTTTGATTGTGCTTCCAAGGGTGAAATTGACACCGTTTTGTCCTTAGGTGTTGATCCTTCAAGAATCATCTATGCTAATCCATGTAAAGTTGGTTCATTCTTGAGATTTGCTAAGAATGCTGATGTCAATATGACCACTTTTGACAATGCTGATGAACTTTACAAAATCAAAAAGTTCCACCCAGGTTGTAAGTTGTTGTTAAGAATCATCACTGATGATGAATCTGCTCAATGTAGATTGAGTACAAAATTTGGTGCACCATTATCAAATGTTCCAAATTTGTTGAAGTTGGCTAAAAGCTTGGGTTTGCAAATCATTGGTGTTTCATTCCATGTTGGTTCAGGTGCTTCTGATAATGACTCTTTGATTAAAGCAGTCAGAGATGCTAAATCAGTCTTTGAACAAGGTTCAGAATTAGGCTTCGACATGAACCTTCTTGATGTTGGTGGAGGATTTTCTTATGAATCTTTCAATAACTCTTCTACTGCTTTGAACTACGCTTTAGAAGAGTATTTCCCAGCCGAAGAATGCTCCAATGTTCGTATCATTGCTGAACCAGGTCGTTATTTCGTTGCCAATGCTTTCACTCTAGCAACCCATATCATTGCTAGAAGAGGTAGTGTTATTGACCATGAACCAACTTCTCATTCAAATGGCGATGTCCCACCTACCATGCTGTACTTGAATGATGGTGTTTACGGTAACATGAACTGTATTTTGTTTGATCATCAAACTCCAGTCGCTCATGTCCTAACTCATCGTGGTGAATTCTTGTATGGTGAAGCCAACAAATTCCAAAATGATAGATATAATGTATCTATCTGGGGTCCAACATGTGATGGATTAGATTGTATTGCGGCAAATACTTTCTTATCTCACAATGTTGCTGTTGGTGACTGGTTGTACTTCCCAGACTTGGGTGCCTACACCTCTGCAGCTGCTTCTCCTTTCAATGGGTTCAAAGCTGTTGCAAACACAGTCTATGTCAACTCTGAAAGATCATAACTGTGCTAGTAACATACACATATTCCTATTTCTATCTGTTTAGATATATATAGTTACTTTTATAACCAATATATTGTGTTTCTTTAGTTGTTTTTGTAGTAGTCTTTGTATTAAGATTTGGTGAGAGTTCGTGATTTCTTGATTTCTTGATTCAGTAAGAAACTCTGAATCTCAGCCGATCCGTGCGACCACACGGATAAATGATTTTTCCAAAGTAAACAATCAACGCTCGATCGAGTCCTCGAGCTGTTAACTGAGTTCAAGCGCTGGTCGAGTCTGATCTCTGAAGGGGATAACTACCACTACAGATACTTTTTGTCTTTCACTATTTTTACTTCCCTCACATTCGTTTCAAATGGCTCAAGTTATCTCCATCAAACCCACAATAGAAAACTGCGAGCCTATCTCGAAATACCAGAAATCGACACCTGGTGAATACTCATTCGAAGAGAACCCTATTCTTTATGGAGGTGGAAGATCCTGGATCTTGAAACCTAACTTCACAGACGCGTTCAAGTACCTAGCACTAGCGCACCAGAAACCTATCGAAGTTGACTTGTTCGTACTTAACACCTCACTAATCTTATGGCTAAATGACTACAATAAAGGTGTTGAAATACCGTACCCAGTGATACAATCACACTACCTAAAAAAGAACACACTGGGAGTAATGGGTCTACATCTGGATGTACTCAACATGGGGATATTTGAATCACAGAATTCTCAACTAGCAGAACTTTACTTAATACCTAAATACGCCGAAAAAGAAAGACATTACAACACTGCCATTGATCAGCTATTTACATTTGAGTACTTTGGTGTTAACAGAGGAGATCAAATGGTATTGAATACCTTTTATGCTGTTGGAAAATGTGCAAATTTCCATCTCATTCCATCGATGACGCATAACACAGAGGAGGTGGAACAAGATGTTGGTTCAGACCCAAATATTTATGAAGATGGATATGATAATAGTGGGAATGCAGATGATATTGATATGAATTACGACATGGCTAATGATGACGAACCGGTATTTGGACATGCTGGTATCAACGTGAAGATTTTTAATGAAAATCAAAGGGGTATTACTAGAACAAGAGATGATTTAGGACCTGAATTCGGTTCTCCACAAGAAAGACGCGAGTCTCCAAAGAGAATACGGTGTTAATCAACTGTACTATAGATGTATAAACTCAATACATATATTGGAAAATCTATATGTCTTTACACTAACATTTCACTCGTAATTACATTAAAACAAAAAAATCAAATTAAATAAAGTAATGTGAAAGGGCCCTTGCATGAGATATCGAAGGTAGAGAGCGACATGCATTTAATATCTTGATTGAGAATACCTTCTGGCCAGTTTTTGAAGGTTCTCATCATTAGTCACTTGTTCATCAATGTTCTTAACGAGTTCTTCTTCTCGTTGTTTGCTCAATTTATGTTGTTCATCAGGTAATGGAGGTAATGCTTCATTAGCCAAATCGGCTTTCTTGGCTTCTTCAAATGTTGTGATTGAATGTTTGATACCATCAGATCCATTTAATAAAGCACCTTGTGGTATAACACCACCAGTGATAGATTTAAGTCTTTCAATATTCTCAGCTTCTTCTCTCAAAATCTGGAACATTCTTGAAACTCTACCAATAGCCAAAATTTTATTACGTAGTGCTCTTCTCTTTAGTGCACCTTCATCTAATTCCTCTTCTGGAACATCTTCTTTCACTCTCTTGTCACTGGCTTGTTCAGTTGGTTCATTAATATCATGATCTTTAATTCTATTCAATGTAGTCTCATCAATTGGTACATCTTCATATAATTCTTCTTCAGTACAAATATTCAAGACGGAAACTAGAATATCTGTAACCTTTTCACCAACAAACGGTAGAGACCATGAAAAAACATCCATGAAATTAGGAAGCCAGTAAGGATGTGGTGTATAGTTGAATTGCCTTATATTCATGACATTATTACCGTATTTCAAAACAGCAGCTTTATTCTTATATGTATCAAGGTAGTTAGGAGCTGAGAACATTGTAAGTAAGGTTGGGAAACCAGTGTCTTTGGATTTTTTGTACATTCTATAACCAGCATCTTGAGCTTCATGTGCTCTAATAACTGACAACAAATTATTTCTTTTAAGGAATGCAGAGACAGCTCTATAAGTGAACGCATATGAACAACCTCTAACAGTGTTTGGGATGAATAAATTTTCATCTTGATCATCATCATAATCCTCAATTGGATCTGACCATAATATATCACACATTAACCCTCTGGTTGGTGGTTCTCTAAATCTATCAATTTTGTTCAAATCATCAGGGGTGTGCAATTCTGGTGAAATACCACCATGACAACAGAAATACTGTTCATTCATCAATGCGGCCAATGGTAAGGTATTGAATGATTCACATGCTGCTTTATAAACTCTTGAGGAATATTTATGTAAGCACTCTGTCTTGAAGGTGAAATATTCTGTCAGATGTTTACATTCATGATTACCTCTTAACAAAAAGAAAGTATCAGGATATGTAGCTTTGATAGAGTATAGTAACAACACACATTCAAGAGAAAAAGAACCTCTATCAACATAATCACCAAGGAATAAATATGATGTATCTTTAGGATCCCCACCAACCTCAAAAAGTTTAATCAAATCGAAATATTGACCATGAATATCACCACAGACGGTAACTGGAGCAGGAACTCTCAATAAATTGGGCTCTTTTGCAAATGCTTTAGCACCTAAAGCTAAAATCCTTATGACTTGTTCTTCATGTAATCTTCCTTCCCTCAGCTGATGGTTCTTTAAGAATTCGATATTCGGAAGTCCATTAGGTAAGAACAATTGCTCATCTGTAGGTTTAAATCCAGCAACAGGAGGAACTTTAGTATTAACACGGTCTTTGGTGGAGAGCTCAGTACCATCTTCCATCACATGAATAGAGTAGTCACGACCATTTGTAGAAGATGTACCGGTCTTATTGTTAATTGCTCTCAAGGCAGCATCAACCTTTTCAGAGTTTTCCTGAACTTCTTGCTGCGACATAATAATATAAACTCTTCTTTTGTAGCAAGTGTTGATCGAGAAGAGACAACCAAACAGCTAGAGTATCAAGAGAAATGTTTCTGACTAGAAAGATCAGATCATGTATAGAAAGAAAATGAATTGTCTTACTACAACTGTTGGCGTTTGGGAATTTTGGAGAGAGGCAGGGTTATCCGAAAAGGGTATAAATGGCACACGTGAATTAAGACATATCTGCATGTGACTGGTCAGGTGACTTTACTTCAAATTTTTTATCGTCTATTATCGTTGCGATGAGATGATGGAGTTTGTATCAATCTTTTTATATCTGTGTAGTTATCTGTTATACAGAGAAGAGTTACTCTACGATACATCATGTCCACGTTAACTATTGACTCTACAGACTTCGTTGAAGCTCCAGAAGGTGCCAAAAGCCTAATTTTTGACGATGAGAAACAACAAGCCAATTTTGAGCTAGGTGTATCGATGGCTATTCATTCATGGGACGCTTTAGAGATAGCTGTTGCTAACCAATGGGGTGGTGCACAATCAGAAGAGAAAAGAGATTGGATCACTGCTATTGTTATTGATTTGTTCAACGAAACCATCGTTGATGTTCAACTTGTCGAAGATACTATACTAAATGCTATGCAAGATGAATTTGATGTTAATGTTGAAGATGATTCATCTCTACCAATCGCTGATAAAGTCATCAAATTCTACAGACAAGCAGCAGAAAAAGATTACACACAGATACAACATCTATATAAACACTGGCAAGAGAAACAAGCTGATAAGGCTAAAAGAGGTACCAATTACAATGTTCAAATCAACGAAGATCCAGAAAACCCAGATGTTTCAGATGACGATGACGAAGATTCAGACGATGGTGAAGTTCCTCCACTACAAGGACAACCAGTCCCAGAAGATGTTGAGATGGGTGATGCTGATCAAGAACCAGCTGGACCAATAGTTGATGATGATGGATTCGAATTGGTCCAAAAGAAAGGGAAAGGTAGAAAAAGATATTAATGGTCTCCCTATTTAGATTATAGACTTAACGACTTGTACATTATTATGACATTCAAACGTAGTGAATTTCTCATGTTTATGCCATGAATGAATTTTTGTTTTTAACAATGCTCGTTCTTCGAGGACTTAGTTTTCATGAAAAAACTATTACCGAATACATCTCATCAAAAGTATCATCATACTGAACAAACAATAGACTTGATAGAACACCTTTGTTTTGAGATGTCATATGACCCACCGCTTCTTAGTATAGATGGAATCTTTGAAAAGGTAACCACTCCTGTTCCTTTATGGGGAATTTTTCTAGCTGTACTGTGAGTATCCTTACAACCATCATCATTACTACCTTCATTATACTAATTGGATACATAGATCTTTACTTCCCAGAAACTATGCCATAATACTGGCATCAACAGTGTTAATAATTTCACTTCTTATTAACTTAAACACATCTTATAGAAGAAGAGGTGAATGGGCAGATCTTGGACCAGAAGATGTGGCATTAGTTACAGGTGGTTCAAATGGACTTGGGCTTGAAATATCAAAACTATTAATAGAAAGAAAAGTTCAGGTGATTGTGATAGATAAAGAGCCTATTTCAGACCCAAAGGTGTCAAGACGCGTTGATTTTTATGAATGTGATTTAGATAATGAAGATACAGTTCACAATACCATTTCTCAAATCAAATCTAAATACACTCATATAAGCATATTGATAAACAATGCAGCTATTCGTCAAGTTGAGTCTTTGGTTGATATTCCACTGTCCAAAATTAAGACCATACTCAATATAAATACCCTGGTCCCAATAATACTACTGAAGGAGTTTTTGGAGTATAAATCTAAGAGACTCTACGTTGTTAATATATCATCAGTGTTAGGTGTTGTTAGTCCTGCCAATCTCTCTATATATTCAGCCACCAAAGCAGCTCTTATATCGCTTCATGATACGTTATCTCATGAAACTGAATGCTCAGATACGAGGTTTCTGTTAGTTACACCAGGACAACTGAACACGAGGATGTTCAAAGATGTCAAGCCACCAAAACAATACATTGCGCCAGTTCTTGATGCAAATAAACTTGCAGCGGAAATTGTCCATAAGATCGAACTGGGTGAGCGAGGAACATTACATGGACCATCATACACATACTTTACACCACTGTTAAGACTCTTACCCTATTCATTAAACGAGTTCGCCAGATGGTTTAGTGAAATGGATACAAGTGTTACAAGAACAACATGATTTAAAACAATATTCCACATGCCATTTATTTATCTTTACTATGTAGGTTCAATTCGGTTTTCAGCCATGATTCTAGTTTATCTTGGTGTAAGTTACCAAACTTATCGAATATATCTGTAAATTTCAAAAGAGTTTTGATGTGAACTGGTCTTTGAGATTTGGTATTAACTTTCAAGGTCAATGGGTATTCTGGGACAAACTTATCAACTTTTCCAGAGATCTCTAGTTTTTGATCACCTTTGGAACCTTGATATATGATATCACTTTCAACAAATTTGGAGTGTACCCAACTTAGGAAAGACAGAAGAGCATATGTACCAACCAACAAGGCAGTATAGTTATAACCTTCAACAAAGGAAAGTTTCTTCTCAACTAAGAATGTCAAGGCAGCCACAGCTGCACTGATGTATCCAATGGCAAGTCTGGTATCAACTAAAGCAAATGATTGTTTGTAACCTAGTCTTGAGAGCACCACAGGCAGGTTTAAATCAGTGACATTGCGTAGTTCGATCACAGAGCTGTCAATTGTTAGTATACACATTCAAAACAGAACAAAACACACAAGAACACTCTTGAAAGCTGAATTTGAACATACTTGACATTGGCTGATTTAGCTTCAGACATTTGTGCTTTATAGTTATTAGTTGTTAGGGAGTACCTGGCTATTCAAGGTGAAAGTAAAAGTGTGTGCGTGGCTACTGCTAACAAATTGGTTTGTTGTTAGTTAAAGAAAATGACTTGAGATTTCGCGAATCTCGTGTTTATAATCAATTTCATGGAAACGCGGATTTCTCGCCTTCATTATAGCACAGAACCAGTGTCAAAGCTCGAGGTTCAGTACAAAATCAGTACTGGATTAGGGAAGAATATAGGACAGGTCTATTAGACAGTTGCTGCTTATCTATTGTTGGCGTTTTTTTCTTGCTTTTCTTGCTTTAGTTTTGCTTATTTTGCAAAGGTTTGAAATTCAAGGGAAACAGTCATCATCACTACAGTTTTTGTGTTTATTCTGTGTATCACTAGAGGTTTTTAGCACTAGTGAAACCATTGTTCTCAAGCTATTGATAGTCAATACTTGCTACAACTGTTAGATCTTTCAACTATGTCCAGCAAACTTAATCCAAACTCTGCTTCTTTTATCCCATCTAAACAACAACTTACAACAACTACAACCCCTTTGACCCAAGCTAAACAACAAAAGTCGAACCCAAACATGTCTGCTCAGGCCACTCCAGCTTCTTCAGGCTCTCGTACCAACCAAAATCCTGGTTTTAATTCTGGTTCTGGTTCCAGAAGAACTGGTAAACAAAGAGAACCTAAATTCATTCGTGACCAAAAGAAGGCTCTACCTAATTTCAATGATGAAGACAATTTTGCCCTTGATCTAGAGGAAGAGGCAAGATTGAATGGAAATATCAGAACTAAGGGAAGAAGAGCTCAAATCTCCATTAATCATTTACTCGACTTCTCATTACCTTCTCGAGACTTAGAATCTGATGGCATGGCGAAGAGTTTCCCAGCAGCCAGAAGAAGAAGAAGACCAAGTAACCAGAAGGATAGAATTCATCTACATGGTGCTGAATTTATAAATGCTAATTACAGATTCATTGTTGATTACAGAGCTGAATATTATGGCCAAATTTTAGATCCAAATTTAGTTCTTGCTGATTCTTCCATTTTACGAGTCATCACCCCAAAAGGTCATAATTGTCCTATTTGTCTTTCAGATGAAATTGTTGCTCCAAGAATGATATCTTGTGGTCATATATTTTGTCATACATGCTTATTAAGTCTTTTAGATTCTGAACCTGTGAAGAAGAAGAATGCTCCTTACAAAGTATACAAGGAGTGTCCACTATGTTCATTCCCAGTTAGACCAGCTGAAATCAAACCTGTCGTATTCAATGATGTTGATGAAAGGTTTGAGACTCCAAAAGTTGGTCATGATATTGTCATGAAGCTTATGGCAAAACCATTCGATAATATTTTACCAATACCTCATTCATTGAACCTCAACCACAAAAAGATCGGTAATATCCCTTGGTATTCTGACACTGAATTATACCCTTATTCAAGAATATTGAAAGGTGGTTTGAAGTACATTGTCAATTGTTATGAAACAGATAAACTAGAAATCTTAAAACAATACGAAGAAGATAAACTGCTTTATAACGACAATGGTAAATATGTACACCAAGCCATTGATGAGATCAATACTAAAATCGAAGAGTTCAAGAAGAGCTTCCAAGATACTTATGATGAACCAAATCCATTAGTCAATTCAATGGATAATTTATCAGTCACTAAGAACAACTCTGGACTAAACGATTCCAATTGTTATTTCTTTTATCAAACTGCATTTACATCAACGATTAGATATTTCCTTTCACCATTAGATATTAAAGTTTTGCTAAGAATGTTCGGTGCATATTCAGATTTCCCTCCAACAATGCTCTTGAAAGTAGACAATGTGAGTTATGGACACATGGTCACTGAGACTACTTTAAAAAGACATAAATACTTTGGTCACTTACCATTGGGTACTGAATTGGCTTTCATAGAAGTCAATTGGAAGAATATGTTACCTCCTGAAGTCTTCAAGGAATTTTCTAAAGAGCTTAATGAAAGAAGACGTAAAAACCTCACCAAGTTGAAGAAAGAGAATCAAGCTAAAAAGTCTTATGAAACCGAACAAGAGTTGAAGACTCTACAGTTTTACAAGACTGAAAATGAAGGTTGGGGATCATATGATTTCATTCCTGAAGAGAATATAGCATTTGAAACTCCACCATTACATCCTTTAGGTGATGAAGAACTAAATCTTGAAGATTCACCAAATGCGGATTCTGCTCCTGCTCAGAATGACACTGAAACATCTACAACAGTTTGGGGTACAAAAATACCCAAAGCCAAAGGTGTTATTGGAATGGAAGACTATGAAGATGATTGGGATACTGAAGCGATGATTCGTAAAGCCAAGGAAGAAGAACAATCATCAAGTGGTTCCAAGAAGAAGGGAAGAAAGAAGAAATTACTGGTATTAACCTCAACTAGTGGCCGTGGAGGATTCTAAAACTAATTAAACAATTACATATTATAATAGGTCTATTAATCATCATCAACTTATGACTTCATGAACCTGTTCTTGTAAAATTAGTAGTCGTACCAGTAATCTTACATAACCAATATTATTTGGTAACCACCTTCCTAATCCATCCCGATCCACTAAACCCTTATTTATTTATATTGTTATCAGTCTGGAGGCGCAAGTTTTTGTGTCAAGTTCACATTTAGTGAACGGTTTTCTGCACCACGTTTCTTTTTACGCTACTAAACGCGCAACGAGTTACCCCGAGCATGAATAATTCCTTCGGGATTTCAGCATTTGTATGGGAAACCACAAATGGGCGGTCCCATTTAGGAAGTTGAGAACTCCCAGTATGCCATTAGCGCAAGAAAAAAACTTTCTCTAGTGCATCAGTCATGACAGAAGTGTGTATATCCTACTGTACGAACTATGTCTGGTGGAATATATGCAAGTATGAGTGGATCAAGTGGTGAATAATTCATCTGTGTAAAAGTGAATATAAAGTGATGTATTTCCTTCTTATTGTAGTTTGCCGAGCGATTCTATTTGATTGACACCAAGAGACCAAGAGATCCAAGATCTACATTAGTTAAATCAAATTAAGCTTAAACAACATGAGTACAGCTGGAACTATTTTAGGTACTATTGGTACAGTATGTTGGTGTATTCAGCTAATACCTCAAATAATCCATAACTACAGAAGAAAGAACTGTGAAGGTCTTCGTCCAGTCATGCTATTTTTATGGGCAGCTTCAGGTGTGCCTTTCTCCATATTTTTTGTCGCCAAAAATGCAAGTATACCTATTCAAATCCAGCCTCAATTGTTCACATCCTTGTCCCTTGTTACATGGTGGCAATCACTATACTACCCACCAGTCAAGAAGGACTGGAAAAAAGCTAGTCTATATGTATTGCTTTTCGTTGTGATTAGTGCTGGACTGGAAGTTGGTTGTATCTTGAGTGTAAGAGATGCATATAATAAAGGTACAGAATGGCCATCTTTGATCTTTGGTATTTTGGCATCTGTTTTATTAGCCATTGGTCTGATCCCACCTTATCTTGAGCTAGCTAAGAGACAAGGTAAAGTTGTTGGTATCAACTTCGTTTTCTTATTACTGGATTTTTCTGGTGCATTTTTTAGTGCTTTAAGTTTGGCATTTGAGCATGAGTTAGATATTCTGGGGTTAGTATTATATTGTCTTGTTGCAGCCATGGAAGTCGGTATTTTCCTCTCACACTTCATCTGGTGGTTAAGAATTGGTAGAAAGGAAAAGAGATTGGCTGTTACTAGTGATGAAGAATCACAACTTGAAGTTTGTATATCCAAACAACACCAATCTGAACTAAAAGCAGAATTTTCCTTGGATGCAGAAGAGACTAGATGCGAATCACTTACTGATGATTTGAAAGACAGAAAACTTATAGATGATTTCAACTTGAGAGAAGTTAAACTTCAATAAGCTGATCCTAATACCTAATAATCCATGCATGACTTACGTTCACACATATACCATTAATACACGATACTATGAAAATGCAGATCGCATAGCGAGGTTTTAAGTACATCAGTAGTCCCCAGCATTATTCTTTGGAATGTAGTTGGAATACATACAAAATCTACCCAACTAGACATAGACCCCCCTAGATGCTCTAGATCCCCTAGAACCCCTAGACCCATATCGTCACTATGGTAATGAACCTTGTAACGAATGTGTTGATCATGATCTCCGGTTATGAGCGATGCTCTCGTAATCCTGTTTTGTAAAAACATTGGTTGGGCCACTGTTTATTTTTTGGGCGAGGCGGGTTCCAATTAAAAATGTTCCTTAAAAATTGATCCAGCTTCCTGTCAAAATACTTCTGATTAGCAACACTTCACAGCTCTTTCCTACCTATAGTCACTCCTTGTACTTGCTCAATACCACTATTACACTGCACCCAACCTTAGTCACTCTTTTCACTACTCGCAGTATCCAACTTTTTACACTCTTTACTACCATTTTTTTATTTTTCCATACGCCAAATACCTTCTTAAAACACTACAATGGATTCCCCTGATTTCCAACAACTTTTAGAGCTAGAAGCTAACCTAGCTACTGCTCAGTGCTCACTTACATCCTCATCATCTACCGCACTCTTGATCTCCCACCTAGAGTCCATCACCTCCAACCGTTCCTCTTCTCAGTCTTCTTCTTTAGAGCAATGTACTAAAGCTGAAATCATTGAATTATTGAATCAACACAGCGCTGCTGATCTTTCTTTGTCGTGTTCTGCTTGTCACCAAGCTTTATTCGCTGACGATGAGATGGCTAGAGATAACAAACCTAAAGATTCACTACAATCATGCTGCTTACAAACATTAAACCATAAACATTCAGATCTTGAGATCTCATTTTGGTGGTTCTTGATAAATTCATTTAGCAGCTGTATTTTAACACTACCGAACTATACTAGATTCATGTTGACAAGTGGTGGTATCCCACCTCAACTAAGGGATCGTGTATGGGGTGTTTTGACCCAAGCATGTGATAGCAAAGGTAATGTTGATGATTATATGGAAAACTTGTGCAACTCTTTAAATAATGATATATCTCCAGATCTAAGAATCATCTTGAAAGATGTCAACAGAACCTTCCCTGAACTGTCCATGTTCAATGAATTTCAAACAAAGTACAAATTTGAAAGAGTTTTGAACGCATTTAGCATATACGATTCTGATATGGGTTACTGTCAAGGATTACAATTCATTGTTGCTCCATTCTTGTTCCATTATCTTGGTCAATCAGGAAAAGACGAATTAAAAACTTTCAACTCCATGGTGAACTTTTTCGATATCAACAAACTAAGAAACATCTACGATAATGATATGAGTGATTTACATCTTTGGTTCTATAAATTCGAAGAGATTTTCAAACTAGAACTACCAGAATTATACCAATACTTTAAGGACTTAAATATTGACATGAACATGTTCCTATCACAGTGGTTCTTGAGTTTCTACTCAATCACCATCCCATTCAGCTTCTTAATCAGAATGTTTGACATTATGCTATTTGAAGGTGTTGAACAAACATTATTAAGAGTTGGGCTAGTTATCTTGAAGAAAAATTCAGCCCTTTTGAGAAACATCGAAGAAAGCGAATTGATCTATCAACACTTGTTATCTGAGAATTGTTGGGGTGTTTTTTCAAACAACGTTGATGAGTTCATTGGATCTATACTAAATCTCCCAGTTGAATCCTTCACAAATGAATCTTTATCTTCTTTAGCAAAACAATATGAAGCTAAATCAGACACATCTAAATCATCAAAGCACTCACTAAAGGGCGATATCTTCAATGTGAACCTTTTCAACAAATTGAGCTTTGGTAACCTCAAATCATCCACTGATTCAATCTTCTCATCAAGTTCATCCAACTCATCCAATGATTATTTGAAACCTCAAGTTCAATCACCGGAATCTACCTCTTCATCAATCAGATCAAAGTCAAACTCTATCAGTTCAGCAATCTTCTCAAACTATAACAATTCAAGCATCTCTGTCGCTTCAACAGTCCCAAGTGTTGTTAGTTCTGACTCATCAGATAAAACTATGACCAAGAACTCTGGAAGTATGGAATCAAATGAAAGTGGCGAGTCTGATCTGGATTTGTTGAAAGATCTGTACAACCTTTGTCTTGAAAACAACCTGAAGTCCTCCTTACTGGATAAGGTTAGAGATAGATTGTCTTCAGTTGTATAGTTTCTACTTGCATGTTTTTCTTCTTGGGTTAGGTTATGTTCTTATTTATTGGGGTGTTTATCTTTTATGATTACGGTTTTCTTATTGGTTAAAGCTCTGTAGATTACTTCGATTTTGACGTAGAAAGTTAGTCTCTCTTGACAGCTGGGTAAACCTTATACTGACGAGGCTGACAACACTACATAGCTGTAGAGTTTATTATTACTAATTGACAGAGATAATGACGCATTAGTAGCTTACAAATCATACAAATAATGTTATCATGATATATTATTGACATTGAGTTCCAAGTAATACATATAATATATGGGTTCATCATCATAAGCGATCTGTGATAAAATGGTATATCAAATAAGGATATAAAAAATAAGTAATAGTAACATTCATTAAACGATGTTCAATGGTATTCTGTGTAATTAAGTAATCTGTCTCTGTGGGGGTATGTTCTGATTAAAATGATGGAAAAATAAAGATGAATGAATGATTTGGTCAATTGACTATGAGTGGGATATAAAAAAGAGTTGTATAAAAAAAAAATAATCTTGAGGAATGTGTTCAATATAGTGTGATTCTTAGACGATCAAACATTGGTAGTTTAGGCACAACACCGACGGCACAGATTATAGCGTTTAAGACAAAGAACTTAAGATCGTAACCGGTGTAATGTGTAGTAGCTAAAAATAGTGCTATTGGAACACCAACTAAGAATTTCTTACTTGGAGTGTAAAATGCACCTTCGTCTAGTTGTTCCCACATTGTTAGATGATCATAAGCACCTGAGTTGAACTCAAATGGTATACCCTTGACTTGGTGGAACATTATGTAAGAACCAATCACATAGGTGGCGTTTGTTAAAGTCCAACTTAGATCATTAGTTGTACCTGGTAATAGGTCATAGAAGATTTTCAAAAACACAATAATCACAAAATGTATAACCCATGCACCTTTTGAGTGAACCCAGTTGGCATTCATGTTAGGCTCACTATCTTGATCGATCTTTTCTTCAAAAGTTTCTTCTTCAACATGAGATATGATTGATGATGAACGACGACGGTGTGGATTGGATGGCGTAGGCGAAAGTGTAGCAGCAGCGTTTGGTGAAAGCGAAGATGGGTTCTTAGAATCTGGAGAGCTCATTGTTATAGTGTGTTATTGATCTGTAAGAGTGTGTGAATGTTTTATTCAGTGGTTGGATGACTGGAATATTGGTGATGTTTTGTTTCAAAGGTACAAAAGTAAAGGTAAAACCTGTCGTTTAAGAACATTTTGACTTTTGAGAATTTCTGCAAAACAGGTTCATATCTTCCGCTTTGGGTAATTACCTCATTGGGCAGAATTGAAGATGTTTGATTACGTAATTGTTTTTTCTTTGATTTGATTTCAAACAAAATCAAAACAAAGCCAGCTGAAAAGACAGAAAAGGGTCAGAAAAAGGGGGAAATTAGGGGCACATGGGTGATAAAAGGTCGATCGAGAGGGAGCTCAATCTCAATCTCGAGGCTTATACTAGTAATTTACTGCTTAACAAGCTAACTCCAGGAAGAAACGACACAGCCAACTCACACTTAAATATTCTAACGTCTCCTATCAAAACAAGAAGAGGTAACAACACAAGTTCTAATAATCATACAAGACAGTCTCTGAATGACGAATACGATGATACCGATATAGTTCCGTTGAATACAGAGTCAAAGGCTCCTTTGCGCAAGGGAACGCCCAAACACAAGAAGAGATTATCTAGATCGCCTGTGCATCACAAAGAAGAATCAAAACAAACGATACATTCATTCAGAACGCAGTCTTTAAATATTGGAAACAGTTCTAAAAGTGTGCTTCCGGATGACGAATTTGATGATGATGATTATGATAACAAAGCAAATGAAACACTACAAGATGAGATACCCGCAGACTTATTGAGTCCCGAGAAACACATTTACCCTATCGAGAATCTGTCAAGAAGTTCCATCACATCAACACCTAAATCATCACTATATCCAAAGATACGAAGAAAAAGTGATAACAAGTCCAAGGGATCTCCTAGAGTGGATCTTCTAAGAAGTGCATCTCTCAATCTTAAGTCTCCTAAAGTTTCAAATCAATTCCTTCCATCGTCTGTTACCAAATCTCAATCTAGACAGGGTTCAACCTCACAAAGCGCTTTCTCAATCTTTGAAGATAATAATCCAGTGGCAACATCCAACCCATCTCATACATTAGAATCTGAGAAAGCCACACATCATGGTTCGTTCAATAATACTTCAGGGTCACCAAGAAAGAAACAGCTGAACAATGATAGAAGATCTGACATATCTGTTAGTGCGATTCAATCAGACTCTAAACTACCTAATAATGTCAATGATTCTGGCCATACTCAAAACGCTACGGTATCTTTAGCTTCTAAATTCGATTCAGACGAGGAAGAATTGAACGTTCCAGAAATGACCTCTACAAAGTTTGGAAAATTACTTGTTGATACAGCTGAATTGAAAAGAAAACACGAGGATATAGATGTATCTCAGAATGAGAAAAAACCAAAGGATGACGAGGAAAAAGAAGTCAAGAGACAAAAACTATATCCCACACTACCGTCAGCTGGGGAAGTTGAGCTTGAGAGTGAGAAAGTTGAAGTTAATGCTAGTATCAAAATCAGTGAGGAACGAAGCCATATAAAGCCTGCTGATAAGAATAAGCTATTAGAAAACAACCCAGTTTTCAACACTTCTCTTTATCCAAGCTTGAAGAACATTAACTCCACAGAACCATCACAGGAGACTGAGCAGAATGCAATAAGGTCTAGGGCAAAAGAATTGCTAGACACAAAAAAGAATAATGAAGCTACAGATGAGAAAAGTCATGAGAGAACTGCTATAGAGAAGCCACTAAGTCAACAGGAATCGGTTTCCACAATGCAAGAACAACTTAAAGAAAGATTGGAGAAGTACAGACCGGAGTCTAAAAGTTCTAATGATGAATCATTAGGAGATCCAGATCACTGGATCAAACCACAATGGAAAAGATTCTTGAAAACTTACAAGCTGTATCAATCAAAGAATAATGACTTGAGAGTTTTCACTCCAGCTATTTTGAAGTATCTAAGGTGTGATAAAGAAGAATTGAAACTAAAGATATCATTTGTATCGAAATATAATGAAGAGTTGAAGAATGGGTTCAAGAAGGAGTATTAGCTGCTACATACAGCTATTGTGTTATAATTACAAGTTTTAATGATTAATATGAATTTCAAACACTTTGAGTTTATTGACTAACGTAGTAAGTACATTGATAACTGATAGTGAAAAAATATATAATTTCAAGAAAGTATATACAGTAGATAATCATAGACCTGTCCAGAACTTGGATTTTTCGATCTTGAATGATTCAATCAATTCAATATCATCAGAAGAAGAACCAACTTGGACTTGGTATTCACCAGCTTGAGCGGACCATTGTTCTTGATATTCATCAAAGAATGAGATAGAATCTTTCAAGTCTAGTTCAATTTCAACTGATTTAGCTTCACCAGCAGCTAAGTCAACCTTCTCGAAACCTTTTAGTTCCTTAACTGGTCTAATGACATCAGATTCAGTCTTGGAGATATAAACTTGAACAACTTGTTTACCAGCAACAGAACCTGTGTTTTTGACATTAATTGAAACTTTCAATTTATTGTTAGCTTCATCTGCAGAGGCTTTCAAGTCAGAGAAACCGAAAGTAGTGTATGATAAACCATAACCGAATGGGAATAACACTTTTCTTTGAAGTTTTTCATAGTATCTGTAACCAACAAAGATATCTTCACCGTATAAGACTCTACCTCTCTCAGTCTTGAAGTTCAAATAAGCAGGGTTATCTTGGAATTTGATAGGGAATGATAATGGTAATTTAGCAGATGGATTAACATCACCAAATAAGACATCAGCAATACCATTACCAAGTTCATTACCACCGAACCAAGCTTGTAAGACAGCTTTGGCTTTAGAGATCCATGGGAACTCAACTGGTGTACCTGATTGATTAACAACGATAGTGTTTGGGTTAGCATCTAAAACAGCAGAGACTAAATCATTAGTATGGCCTGGTAATTCCAAGTTTGCACGATCATAACCTTCAGATTCCCAGTCTGCATTTAGACCAATAACAACAATTGGCTTATCAACGGATTTAGCTAATTCAACAGCATTGGCGATTTCTTCAGTTGGATTAATGACTTTGGCACCACCAAAGATGACAGTACCATTACCAGTGAAACCACCAGCTCCATTATCATCCAAAGTTGTAGTTGGACCAGAACCAAATTCGATTCTAACTTTATATTCAATACCTTTCTTTAATGAAATAGAACCAGTCTTTTCAGCAGCAAAAGTACCAAAGAAAGTACCTAAAGTTTGTGAAGTCTTGTTATCAACAACTAGTTTATCATCAACAAAGATTTGTGCGGTACCAGCCACACTGACACCGAATTCATAATCGGCATCTTCTTCAGGGACGAATAAACCTTCGAAATCAGCATAGAATAGATTATCCTTAATAGCTGGGTGGTCAAAATCAGCAAGATGGTTCAATGAGGTTTTAGCGTCCAATTCATGGAATTTTTCACGACCTTCAGAACCTGATGGTTTAGTATAGAAACTAACACGATAACCTGTTTCACGAGTGACAGGATTGATTAGTTGTTCACCTAATGGTGGTAAACTCTTGTGAGAGTATGCACCAACGGTGAATTTTGGATCAGATCCAAGTTTCTTGGAAATACCTTCATATGGAGTGACGACATAGTATGGGGTTAATGAAGCAGAACCACCACCAGAGTATGAAGTTTTAGATTTGGCGTTTGGACCAATGACAGCGATGGTTTCCTTGTCTTTCTTGATAGGTAAGACGTTATCATCGTTTTTCAACAAGACGATTGAGTTTGCAGATAGTTCTCTTAAAGTGGCTGCGGTTTGTGGGGTGTTGTTATCAGCAGTTTCTGGACCATTTTCTGGGATTCCACTTTCAATACCATATTTAACTAGTTTTAAGACGTTTCTAACTGCATCGTCCAAAACATTTTTGTGAACTTCCTTAGTAGAGATTAATTGAGCAATGACGTCTGCAGTTCTGATTCTTGGAGGACCAGGCATTTCAATATCAAGACCAGCTTCTAATGATTTCTCAGCGTTATAAGTACCGAACCAATCAGACATAACTGTTCCATCCCATTTCCATTCTTCTCTCAAGATTTCATCGATGAAGTGTTTGGATTGAGAAACATGTTCACCATTGATCTTGTTATAACCAGTCATGAAAGCCTTTGGGTTTGAGTATTTAACAGCTAATCTGAATGGTTCCAAGTAAATTTCTCTTTGTGCTCTTGGAGTGATGATAGAGTCAGAACTTTGTCTTTGATCTTCCAAGTCATTACCTAGATAATGCTTAATGGTAGCAGCAACGTTTTTGTTTTGAACACCATTGATAACACCAGCACTAACAATACCAGCTAGGTAAGGATCTTCACTGAAAGATTCGAAACCTCTACCACCATTTGGACCTCTTTGGATATTTGTAGTTGGACCCAAGTTAACATGACTGCTCTTAGAATGAGCTTCTTCACCAATCAATTCACCAGCTTTCACGGCAAGGTCTTTGTCGAAAGTAGCAGCCAAAGCGGTTCCGTTTGGTAAAACAGCACCTGGAACACTGTCGAAGAATTTTGTACCTCTGATACCATTTGGACCATCACTGAATCTCAATGATGGGATGTTTAATCTTTCAACAGGGTATGTGTGCCAGAAGTCGATACCAGCGACTAAACCGGCCTTTTCAGCAAGGGTTAATTGAGAAAGGGTCTCTTCAATATCAAAAGTCATAATTGTTTTATGAATACTGTATTATTGCTGAGGTAGGTGAATTGAATATCTGGGGAAATGTGGGCGTATTTATCCTGTATGTTTTGGGTGTGTTCAGGAGAAATGAGATGATCGATGGAACAATCATCGGGGAAATAATAGGCTATGGACACGCGTGCAGCCTATTGAAAGCCTCGTTGTTTACAGTAACCAGCATTGAGGTGCCAGTCAGTGCCTGTAAGTGGTCACTGATCAGTTTCATGTGGTTCACCCGAGATTTGGGAAATTGTCCAAATGCGGAGAAAACAGGATCATTTGTTCTGCCATTCGAGAACGGGTCAATATTCTATATAGTTAGTGTTACCCGGGTTTTCACATAGGAAATAATTTTCCTCAAAGGCACTAAAAACAAAGAGAAGTACAAGAGACAAAAAGGGTAGCTCATCTCTCACAAGGAACTGTCGAACTATAGAACAATGAGTAGTCCATCTAGTTCCCACTCTCAACCACCATTGAAGAAACAGAAGATCTCCAAAAGCACAGATGAAAAACACACAAGTACACAACAATTGACCCAGACAGAGCTTCTACAATTCTCACAAAGCTTGATCTCATCGTCTCCCATCAGTTCACCAACTTCTCAATCAATTGTGATCAAAAAAGGTGATAAGATGTCTAAGAAGATCTCCCAAGCTTTGAAATTACTGAATGATAACGAACCAGTACTTCTGATGAGTTCTGGTGATGGTATTCAAAAACTGCTCTCTATTATTGAGATCTTGAAATCAAAACTTAAAGAAGTGGAAAAAGTGAAATACGAACAATTCAATAAACTAGATAAATATCAAACATTGATCAGTACAAATGAAATCCTTCAGAAACATAGAAACGTTCCTGTTTTCTATACTTTGATTCGTCAGGTGGGGACAACGAGCACAGAAGATCTAGAAAAAACTTGGACCAAACAAATTATATGAGATAAATTCAATATATGAGATCTTTAAACTGTCTGAGGTATTATTGAAACTTTCTCATTTGTGATGAAGTGTTGGTACGGATAAGTGCTCATATCTGATAGAATATATAAAGAGACGGTGCCTCTCTTTATTCCTGAATTCTTTGTGTACCCAGTTTATCATCAATCATGTCATCTAATATCACAACCATCACAGAAAGTCTCGGTCAAGTTGCCAATAGTACCATGAACATCACTGATGACCTACTAAGAAACTCCACAGTGACTGATGTATCAAAAGCATCATCTGAAATCCAGTCTACTGTGTTTCTTTCCATCTTGATAACTTTCATCATATCAAGTTTCTTCTTACTATTCGGAAGTCTATTATTTCTCTGTCTCACAGTCTTTCTCCAACTATGTATGGTTTCATTAGATGAACCAGAATATACCAGAAGAATAAAACTTCCTAAGAACAGATGGAATAGAAACTGGTCAATCACAGATCCTTTACTAGAGGTGATGATTGATGCTGAAAGAGCAGCTGAAAAGGCGGTTGATGATTTAGGCGGTAGTCCTCAGGAAATAGCTACTGCTGAAAGAGATGATGATGGGAAATACATCTTCAAAGATGATTGTTTTGGTAGAGGCTATACCAAAGTATCAGAGCCTTCATACACTCCCCAGATGTTTGAGGAAAGCAGCTCATCATCGTTATATTCCCAAACAAAACTCAAGAGAGGAAGTGTCCTAGTATGTTTTCTTTGTTTTATAAGAGACAAGAAGAAGAAGAGACCTGCTGATCTTGAAATGGGTATAACTACTGCTTAATGGAACTGCCGCTGTGATGAATTATTAGCTATAGTTATAGCTATAGCTTTACTTTTGACGGTGTTAGAGAAAAGTCTTAACGAGTGAAGCGCTCATAAGTGAATATGGAATACAAGATACTCTACGATATAGACTAGATGTAAGGTAAATAGTTGATATATATTATGTTGACAGGATCGCTAGTTCCCTAGAAGTGTTAGATATAATCGTGTCACCATGTATACTTATTTAGTGAATAGGAACAACAAGAATAATATCATCGTTGCCATTTGAACATTCGAGAGAGGAATGAAGCCATGACTTATGATATGATATACTGTTGTATACAGTACGCATCAAAGAAAATTATAGTGAGATAGTTGTCCTAAGGGGAATTAATGCTCATGCTAATTAGTTACGGCGGCTGATCAGTGACACTAAAAAACAGGTTGTGTCATTACATAAGCATGAAGACACGTGACAGGATGAGCACTTTTGTTGGGCCGCGAATATTTCCTTTTTCTGAATGTTGAAGCCCTCCCAAATTTCCCAAAACCCAATAAAAATGGCAGTTGGCACATGGAGATGAAATGAAACAGATTAATACCCCAAGCACAAATTCCATCCTTTCTTCACTTCTCTTCACTTGTTATAACAACTACCACAGCCAATAAGTGTTTCAGACAAGGGATACTTACACTACCACTACTGCTACATCCACACATCCTCAGCTACAAACTACCCACACTCTTGCAAGCTTGCTATCTGTTTTTCTGTCCCTCTATTTTGTGTCAGTTTTCTATTTTTGCTCTCGGGAAAACAACAAATTGCAGCAAGCCACCCACACCCACTGACACTACTCATACAACACATAGTACACCATGTCTTTCTTGTTTGACTGGTTAGAACTATCCTCCATCGATATCAAATCATCCATAAACACCGTTCTGAAAGAAACTAGCATCCCGCAGTTCCCAAGATCCATCGCTGTCAAATCGCTCGAATTAGGTGATAAACCTCCAACTTTTGAACTGTTAGATATCATCGATCTTAACGATGGTAAATTCAAAGGACTCTTCAAGTTTAATTATGTCGGTGAACTTAATATAACTCTATGCTCTGATATGGAGATAAATGCTTTGAAGTTAATCGATTTTGATAGCTTTACAAGACCTCATTTTGTGCTTGCTGATAAATCAACTGTCATACCCGTTGATTTTAAGATCGATGAGTTGAAAGTTGATTCCATTTTAACCGTGGTATACAACGGATCTAAAATAACAGTGGTTTTCAAAGATGAACCAAGTATAGACCTGAATATCGAGACTTCTATTGATGAACTGCTGGATAAAGAATTGTTTGAACTTATAAAGAATGATACTCTGAAGATAGCGACTGATTTCTTGATACAAGATTTACCAGCAATGATACATAAACTTAAACTATTGGATGATTATGTTGATGTCAAACCAGATCCAACTTTTGAAACTCTATCTTCAACTGAAGTTGAGAAAACATTGATAAGTACAATCAACGAAACAAATTATACATCAAAATTAGATGTCAATGCATATAACACACTGTCGTTAAAACCAACTGGGTTTGGTGATGCTGTTCAAAGGATATCATTATCTCAAGTCGAGTTTAAACATTCTGAACCTCAACTTCATGAAAATGATGTAAAGAATAAAAAGAGAAGAATCATCAAGATGAACAAGAAATCTAAAACAAAACAACTACCACAACAACCAATCACTGAGCATAAAACTACCGCATCTCATTCATTTGACATATCATCAGACGACATCATATCAACTTCTTCTAAACTACATGATGAACCAGTAGTTAGAGAAAAAGAGACAGAAGAGGAAGAAGATGAAGATCACATGCATTCAAGCACTTTAAAACACATATCATATACATCATCTCCAACTCTGTTTGATCAGGATACTTCATCAAACTCACTAGATGAATTTGAATCATTTGCATTGAACGATTATACTGTTGATAACACTAAAGTCGACTTAAGCTTCACAGACGGAGAAGATCCTTACATGAACTTACTCCATCCAATGGATATCTTACCTTCATTTATCGAATTACAACAACAACAAATACGAGAGAAAAAGATGAGTTTTAATCAACAGGATGAAAAATTGATACGACCAAGAGGACCTTCTTCGAATTATATCAATCTGAATCCTGAGTTCAAGAAGTTCAATTTCAAGAATTTCAAAGTCAAAAGTGACAATAATGAAGAAGCTGTTTATTGATCAGGATTTATATTACTAAAATATTAGAGATATCATATGGGAAAATTATGGGAAAAGTATTATAGGAAACTAGGAAGATGTTTATATCATGGAAAAAGGCTTTTAATTACAGAGATTTATAATTTAATTACACACGAACGTCATGAATTTTAGTCCAAATATCTTTATTGTAGTAGATCAATCCAACATTATGATATCGTTGTTATCATTACCATCAAGGTCACCAAAATTATCAAAGTCAATCTCACCAAGATTACCATCACTACCTAAAGTTAATGGTTGTAAATCATTATCAAAATCAATGATACCATTATTAGTTTGATCTGCACCATCATCAATTGTTATTATATCATTTTGTTCTGGTTTGATCTCTGCTGTGAAGTCTTGTTTGGTATCATTGTTAGATGATGTTGATTCTTCTTGTTTTATAGTACTAGAAGTAGATTCCTCGTCTTTAACCATGTTAACATCTGGTTTGTCCTTAGATTCATTTTCTGATTTCAACGAGGTTCCAGATTCTTGTTTAACGGTTGTACCTTCTTTCACATCATCTTTGTTTTCATCACCAGCTTGTTTCTTTTCTTCTGCTTTATCATCACCATCTTCTTTCTTATCCTCTTTTTCTTCTTCATCTTCTTCATGTTCTTCATCTTCTTGTACTTCCTCCTCTTCTTCAACTTCCACTTCTTCATCATACTTCACACTTTGGACGATCTTATCCAGCACCAAATCGATTTTCCCACTAATTCCACTCAAGACGTCTTCTTTTTCACCATCTTCATCATCTAGTTTGGGCATCTGTCCTAAGATCCAATTCTCTCTTAATGTTCTTGATATCGATAACAATTCCTCAACGAGTCGTATCATCATCATACTGTTGGATTCAATCTGTAACATTTCTGAAGCTTGTATTTCTTGAGTTGAAGTAGATGCCTATGTTTGTTAGTATATCTTAGGTTTTATGTCTGAAGTTGAGAATTAACTTACCGATAGTGCTATTATGTTCTGTAATCTGGATATCAGAAAGTCGGTGTTGACTTCCACTTTTTCTTTGGGTTCAGTTGTTAGTATACCATATTTTACTAGAGTTAAACGAGAACTAGATAGTATACGCACTAAGAAGTGTTTCTGAGCGTTTCTGATGCATGTTTTTGTGTAGTGTTTTCTAAGTAATCTCTAACAAATAACACTTTGTCTTTATCAGTTTCTTGATGTTTTGTATTTGTATTTGTTGATGTTTTTCTTGATCTTTTTGTTAGTTTTTGTACAATTAAGTAAAATTAACATCAACTTTTTGGTAAATCGGTTGTTCGAACTTGCCAATTTTCAGCATGTGGAAGCGAACTGTGTCCAATGGAAACTCCATGAACTTCTCCACCGTGACAACAGGTACAATATGCAGTTTTCCCGATGCTTTTCTGACTACTTCGACCGATACTGATATCGATGTCTATTTGACTGGTAACTTTTGATACCTATTAAAGCACTCCATAACAATCTTCAATCTTTTTACTAATCGGTGGAACAAAGGCAAAGAACAAGCTGCCATTTCCCAACCAGAAGTGGTGAAAGGATTTCTATGTCCTTTAGGTACTGATAATGCTAATCTGATCCAAGATAACAGAAGGAAGATTGCTGGTGTCATTAGCGGAACACAAGATAAAAAGTTGATCATAGTGGG
Organism: Wickerhamomyces ulmi; assembly: GCA_030569675.1. Classification (NCBI taxonomy): domain Eukaryota; kingdom Fungi; phylum Ascomycota; class Saccharomycetes; order Phaffomycetales; family Wickerhamomycetaceae; genus Wickerhamomyces; species Wickerhamomyces ulmi. The sequence goes on from JAJMLN010000001.1 coordinate 731,846, forward strand.
GCCTAAGTATGTGCTTGATGAGACTCAAATGGTGGAACTTGGTAAATGGGTGAAGATAAACGAGGATAATGTGAACAATATGATTCTCTGTTTGAACATGAACGTCAATAGGAGTATTTCAAGTACTAGGACAACTGCTCCATATTATCTCACCAATGGATTGATTCGCACAAGACAGCTTCTTGTGGATGAGGCTGTACATTTCCCCATAATTGGGTATGTGTCTGATAGATTGTCTCACTTGTACTATGGAGATACATACTCTATGGGACTTTTTGATTGTGGGTTTGAACCAATAGCTAGTGGATTTCCTATGCCTGTTGGTTTGAAAATTAATAAGATTGATGAACTAGAATCATCCTTGGAATCAATAAGGAAACCACAAAGATACATCGCTTTACGAGATAATGGACAAATTACATCAACGTATACTGATGGAAATACTGACGCTGTTTTCGTATTGGAAGTGAACGATATGGATGACATCTATGATGTTTTTGATTATTACGGTAATGATGACTATAAACCACACACTAAGATTCTAGTTGATGTTGGATTGTCCACCAAAGAGTCCCATGAGACTCAATACGAAATTTGTGCTCTGCTACTAAGATCAAGATTCCGCGATTACGTAGCTGGGTTCATTATAAATTCAGGAAATGATTATACAGATGATGATATGAAGGATGTATCTTATATCGAAGAAGATGATAGTTATGACATGAGTCATCAAAGTGATTTTAAAAGTTCCATGAAAAAGATGAACATATTTAAAGGTAAAGTGCTAGGATCGTTCAAATCTTCATATAGCCAGATAACAAAACTAGCTTTCTTGGATAGAAGGAAAACGTCACAAAAGTTGGAATCTCTTCATTACGCAGAAGAGCTTATCAAGAGGATTGATTATTTAATAACCATTGTGAAAGAAGCTACTGAGGTTGAATAATACATACAACCAAATATAACCTCTAATATATTGAGATGTAGCTATGCATACTAACTAGTAAATAGGTAGTTAGTTTATTACGGTTTTGAGCCCGCGAAAATAACTGATATACCAAAAATTCAGAAATGTAAACAAAGGAAAACAATAAAGTAAACAAATGATATAAAGCACTGGAAGGTTGATTGGTTAAACGTACAATGACTGATATATCATCTAGTTTTTCATTCACGAGCTATAAACCTACTGTATCAACAGATGGTCGCTACATTGCTTCTCTGAACTCATCACAATTAATCATCAGATCATCAGATAAACTGGAAAGAATACGAACAATTGATCTATTACCCAAGAAGACTGCACATACTCCATTCTTGAAAATAACACAGATATCATGGGAACTATCACCATCTAGTACATCTAATAAAATAGCAGTACTGATAGATACGCTCAGTCAGATAAAGATATACGACGTGTTGGATGATCAAGTGGATATAACGATATCGGAGAGTGATGTTTTCGGGATCGACTCATTTCAATGGTTACAACATACAGAGAGTGATAGTGAGACTGCGTACTCTGGATCAAAACAATTAGCAGTGTTTGTGAAAGATGGGCTGTATCTAAAAATATACTCACTGGATTATAGGAAAGAAGTCGTGGAGATTTTGAAACCTATAGGTAATAAAGTATATCAAAGAGATTCTGATGAGGGAATAGCGGATGGGAAGAAGTTATTGTATCATGTTTTCAGTAATGGTGATAAAGGATTAATAAATAATTGCTTGATAAATGATGGTTCGTTCTCTGAGATATTGTATAAATCAATACTGGGGAAATTCGATAATTTGAAAGATGTCAAAGTATCTCCAGATGGGAATTGGATTGTTGTTGATGAATCTGGCCTAAGTGGGATAGACCTTCAGATATTTCCTATAACTGGTGATTTGACTGGATCCAATGGGAGCTTGCTCAAATACTTGGATGATTCTTCAGAACAGTTGGGTTTAACAACACTACAGTTCTATGATGATAATCATGTCTTGATAGGGGACCATAATGAAGTTATTACGATATTAGAGATTATCCATAGTGGGCTAAAACCTGAAGTTCAGCTACGTCATAAATCACAAATCAACTCAATCAATACAAAAGTCTGGAGACAGACATTAGACTCTACAAAACTTATAGAAAAAAGATCCGAGACATTGTTTAAAGTCCCACACTTACTCAAGATTGATGCATCCGAGAAAGGCATACTGAAAGTGAAAACAAACTCATCATACATTTTCAGCGTTTGTGAAAGCATGCCAACTACATTATTCATATGGTCAATTTCTAATGATGTCAAAGATCCATTAGAGATAATAGTGACGAACAATCGAATTAAAGACATTGTGATATCTGATGAGTATCCCGGACTTGTGATATTAGTTTGTGAAGAGTCAATTGTGATATGGAGTAAAAGTTTATCATCCCCAGTTTCAATAACAGGAGCACTAGAGGGAGCCTTAAGAGGGATTGAGATCATAAGAGTATCATTGAGTTTGGTTAGATTTGTTGTTTGGGATTCATTGAAACAGTTCAGTATTGTTGAATCAAAGATATCAAGTATAAGCTCACAATTTGATCATTTACCACCTGATGAGATTGAGAAACTAAGAGTTGGAAGTCCAGCTTTGACAGATGATTTATCGAGAGTTGTGAAACTAGCTGCTGGTGTTCAACAATCGGAATGGGGTCAGAATCTTACAAGAACTTTCCAGGATGAAGATACATTTAACCTTAAGAAGAAGAAACAGAAAAGATAATGTTTACAATAGTGGTTTCAATACGTTATTTAATGGAAAGTAAAAGGAAAATTAAAATGCATTATAATAATATGGAATAAACATCATGAGGGATCATTATATCGTTGGTGAGAATATCTAAATATCGTAGACTTGTTCCACACTCTGTATCATTTACTGATTTTATGTAGACCATCATCTAAGTTTCGTCTATCATCTTCTAAGAAAATACCTCTATCAGCAGCTTCATTCAACATTCTTTCTCTTCTTTCACTTTCTTCTTTGAATAATCTCTCTTCATATTTCAACAGTTGTTTATCTGCCCAGAACACAGCACCCATACTTATCCAAGTCGCATGATAAAACACTTTCACTTGGACTCTAGCAGTACGATAAGTTGGACTTATTAGTCGTAAGAGTAACGCGGTAGATACCCCAATAACAGCTCCTTTCACGGCACCTAAAGCACCAGCAACTAATAATTCACTGGATAGTTCTTTGATTCTGCGTGGTTCGTGGTGTAGTGGCTTGACTTGTCCTCCCATTGTTGTTTTATATCGAACTGAATTGCTGTTTTGGTGATGGTTTTAGTTCAAGTTCTGAAAGTATCGTATGGTTTGTTTTAATGAAAATGGTCAAAGGCCGATGCTAATTAAACTGGAAACTATTCGTCAATGAAAATGATGAAATCACATAAATTCTTAAAGCAAATGTGATTAGTACTTTAATGTCCAGATGTCCATTGAATAGGCTGAACAACACGATCTAGTGGCTCACTGGGTGCTTAACATAGTTAATATTGCTTTTAAAGATATGTCAAAAGACCACTATTACCCGGGCTTAAAAGAGTAGTATAAGTATGGGCTATAACTTTCACTTTATCGTGCTCTGTTAACTACCATTGACCCTGAATATAACCCACTCAGATGCCGGATATAAAGAGCCCTAATGTGGTGTTTGATCCCTAATTCCTTATCCACAAGCGATTGATGATCTCTTTTATTCTGTTTCTCAAGAGAACTCTACGACTAAGTGGTTTGATGGTTTGGGACTCATCAACTGTTTCTTTTGGAGATTCACAGTCTTGTTCTTTCAGAGGGACAGACTGTTCAATTTGATTCTCAGAGCTATCACTAGAGCTTTGTGACTTATACTGAACGTTGTACTGCTCTTTAATCTCTGCTATGTATCTTTGAGATGTCTCAGGATCAAGCTCATCATCGATATCACCTAGCTTCTCTAGTATCTTCTTGTATAGCTCTTCTCCATCAATGGTAGGCTTTTGAGGAATGATGATCTCTTTTGGTTTATTATTTGATACAGGTGCAACTCTCTTATTAGGAGTGTTTGGATCTTCAATCTTGATGCATTTGAACTGAATGCTTGGGTCGTAGCTCTCTAATAGAATTGGATAATCATACATATGGATATCACCATAGAGACAATCTGTAGCAATTATTCTATGCTTAGAGTCAGCTTTGATACCATCTGGTAACTGTCTTCTTACTAGTTTAACTGGTTGCTTACAAGCGTATCTTGGTGTGTAACCTGTCATATCGTTTGTACTGATTTTGATGTAGTTGTTAAGTGAAGTAAGTAAGAAGGAGAAAGAGAAGGAGAAAGAGAAGGAGAAAAAGAGGAGAAGAGTTGTTATATTTATACAAATGTGTCTACACAGAAAACGCTCATAATCCTCTGATAATTCGCTCATTAACTACTGAATTCCACTCAATAAAACACCTCTGTTTCGTTTATGTGTCAAACTCAAACTAATTTCTGTTTACCCGCGAATATCATGAGATCATCACATAGAAACAACAAACAACAAACAATTAACAGAAAACCGACTTCTTATCGTATATAAAGAGGGTCATTATAGCTTATAGAAGCTTCTATTCAAATGGACATCCTCAATAATATCAAACCAGTGAAGCTTCGAAAAGTGAGTACCTCTAGTCACCTTTAACCCTGTCTAGGTGAATGTACCTCTTTTGGAGAGATCAAGATACTAACAAGCCCTTGAATAGTTCTTCAATCCACAAGAAACACTGATACCCAATCCATTGGACTATCCACTTGCTACGAAGGATCATGGATATCATGTTATTGGAAGAAATATTGGTGACATTCAAGAGCTAATCTCAAGATCTATCATAGATTACTTTAACACAGAAGAAGATGATACGGGAATTATCATAGTGTTTGATTTGATATATTCATGGAACGAACGTTCAACGCGGTATAAGAAACTTAGGAATTCAATCAATCCATCACAATTCGAAAGGATTATCTTCATTAGAGATGTTACAAACTTTACTGAACTCATCGTTCATTTGAAAAAGCTAAAGACTTACGAATTCTTTGATAGGGTACATGATCACGAGACTCTTCCCTTAAATCACAAGAGATTGTCCCTTGTGATTATTGATTGTATTTCTGTCTTGAATCTTGCTACAAAAGTTAACTATGAGATGGAGTACGTTGTATTATCTTCTTTGATCAACTCATTACAAGCACAATATTGTTGTTCTTTTATAACTTCAACATTCGACAAACGGTTTGAGCTGGGCATTGATCTACAGATCCATAAGAATAGAGATATTCCAAACGATCTGAAAGAGGTTACGGCTATCCCTATACAATTTTTCAGTAACAGATTGGTCTATTTCATATCCAGTACACGAAACAACATATCATCTAATTCAATGCTATTAAATGGAAAGTTGTTCAACCCGACTGAAAAAAAAGCATACCAAATAAAAGATAGCGTGATAATACTATAGAACAATAGCTCAACTATGCCATATATACATAATCTACCATCATTTTAGAGCCTATACTACTCTATTCACTATATAAACATACTACTAGCTAAACCATAATCACGTGACACAATATGTCCCGTACCAGATCCTATCAAAGCCGTATTAAATTTTTTTTTTCTTTGTGTGAAAACGTTCAGAGATGAGCTTGAAAGAGGGTCGATTTCTACATATTGGATAGGATTTTATCAAGATGAGTGAAGAAGAGGCTAAACAACAGGTTCCAGTTGAAGCTGTTCCAGAAGTTACTGAAACTAAAACCGAAGAAAAAGCTCCAGAAGCCACTGAAACCAAAACAGAAGAAAAAACAGAAGAAAAACCTCAAGAACCAGAACAAATCAAAGAATTCAGTCCAAGTGATGTATTGAAACAAGTTGAATTTTACTTCAGTGATTCAAACTTACCAAAGGATAAATTCTTATGGAGAACTGTTCAATCAAATGCTGATGGTTGGGTTTCAATCAAAACCATTGCCAATTTCAACAGAATGAAAAAATTCAGACCATTAGAATCTGTTGTTTCTGCTTTAAGAACTTCTGAATTCTTAGATGTCAGTGAAGATGGTGAATTAGTTAAACGTAAAAACCCAATTCTTCCACCAAAAGAATCAGAAAAACAATTAAGATTACAAAGATCAGTATATGCTAAAGGTTTTGGTGAAGAAACTGAAACTACTCAAATTGATTTAGAAAAATGGTTTGGTGAATTTGGTAAAGTTAACGAAGTCAGATTAAGAAGAGATGATACTAAGAAATTCAAAGAATCTGTTTTTGTTGAATTTAATGATTTAGAAGATGCTAAAAAATTCTTGGAAACTACTCCAAAACCAACTTATAACGATAAAGAATTAGTTATTATGAGTAAACCAGCTTATTTTGAAATGAAAGCTCAAAATGAAAACTTTGGTGGTGATTCAAACAAGAGAAAAAGAAAATTCCACGCCTTTAAACAATCAAGAGGTCAAGGTAAACGTTCAAGAAACTAATAGTCTCATAACTTGTTCTTGAATATAATTTTGAAAGATATGATCAACTGTATAATAGTACTACTACATCCCCATTTTGAAATCACAAATATACTTAAAGTTACGTAGGAGTTGGGAAGGGTTTGAAGAATGTCCTTTTTTTAAAAAACTAAATCATAAACAAACAGAAAATCAATAATATCACATATGTCATAATTCTTTCATTGAGAACAGCACGGCTGGAGAAGGTAAAAGTAAAGTAGGGGAGAAGCTCATGATGGGAGCAGCTGGGAGAAGTAGAAGAAGTAGGAGAAGGAGAATAAAAGAAAACTAATAATATAAATATCATGCTGATCATGAACTAGTAGCAGTAACAGGACTGGCACTGGAAGTACGTCTTAGGACATCTGGGGTATATGTTGTTGCAGCTTTTGTTAATCTAGCACTTGCAGGATACCAAACAGATGGAGGAGCTGCAACACTAGCCCAATTCACAGCACTTGAAACGGTATATGACCAACCTGGAGTCAATGTTGATACTTGATCTGGAGATGCTCTAATTTTAGAGAAGAACGTCACTGCACTAGTTTCAAATCTTCTTTTCCATGCTGTTCTGTCTTTAGTAACACGGGAACCTGGTTGTGTTTGCATTGGAGCAAAACGAGTAGAACCGGTTTGTTGAGTATATGGGATTGTGAATGATTTAGAATCAATAGGAACAATTGTCGTACCACCATTAACTGCAATTTCTGCACTTGGTGGTGAAGGATCATTACCTGATGGTTTATAAGTACCAGTCATATCAGTAAGTGTGAAACGATATGTATAATGAATGGTATAACCTGTTTCAGCTTTAGCATAGACTTGGATATAATAAGGACCATCAGCACCTAATGAAGCATCGATATCGATGTTGATACTGTTTCCAGAAACATCTGTTGGACTAACTTCTTTTTGTAAAGTTTCAACCGCGTCAATCTTACTATTTGGACCAGAACATAAGACAAATGTATAAGATTCTATAGCTGATAGTTTTGGTACACTGTTTGATTCGATCCATGCGATTTCAACTTTTGCAGAACCGGACGATGCTGAGAATGTGGAGCCTTTTAAAGGTTTGGATATCGTAACATCACCGAGAACAGGAAGTATTGTTGTAAATAGTAGTACTATCGGAAGCCAGAACATGAGCATGTTGTTGTATGGTATGAATTATCAAGTCTTTAAGGATGCGTGTTGATGTTGTTATAAGCTTTTGACAAGGTCTTGACAAGTTCTTGGTCTCCAACTTTATATTTTGAGGCGTGATGTTTTGAACTGTATCGTGCGACTCTCTATTTATACGGGGATGCTGCTGATAAGTGAGTGTTCTCTAGTCGTTGCTATAACAAGTTGACAAGTAGACAAAGTGGGAAGAGTTCAAAGGGTTTATCGTTACCGTGAAAACAAAGCAGAAAATACGAAAACACGAAACTTTTTGTATTTTGTTTGTTGGTTTTAATAATATCGAATTTGGGATTTGTACGAGTGGTTTTAATGATCGGTCCTTCAGTCTCTTCATCTTCACCTATTTACACTTGGTTTTATTTACATCACATGCAGGCAGATGTCAATATATGCACATATCCTATTGACTAATTCTAGAAATGGGCTTTGGAAGTGGTTGTTTAGGGAATGAGTCGGACACTAGTCACAGCATCATGCGCCCTTATGCATGGTGATTACAGCACAAAGAGCCCAAGCTGAACGGTTCCCCAAAAATGGCTTGGTGGCTATGCACGTATGCAGGATAACGCTTGTACATCCTGTGAGAAAGCAAAGCACCACCCCGACCAAACCGTAAATCAGGAGAAGTGTACAGGGACTAACAGGACTATTAGCCTAACCAGAGGAGACTAATTCTGGGGGAAGTGTACTAGTATAGACTCGGGACTGAGAGTAGGCCCTAGATTCACACTTTCACCACACTTTAAATGAATTCCCACTATAAATACTTGAATGATTAAGACAACAACAACGTCATAAATAGCAATATCAGATAGCAATTCATACTGCAGATCGTCATGTCAGGTACCACCAGATTCATTAGACACTTCGCCTCAAAGGTACACAAAGTTTCACTCAACTCTTTCAATGCCAATCACGCGTTGTATGACAAAGTTCGTCCTACTTTTGACCCAGAATTTGTGTCAAGATTCTTCCAAGATTTAGGCATCAAAGATAAAAATACTTCAACACAGCCTTTGAGAATCTTAGAACTAGCAGCAGGTACAGGTAAATTCACCAGAGAGATCGTGAACAATGGTCTACACAAGGCTCCAGACTATGAACTCACCATAGTGGAACCTTCTAAAGGAATGTTAGAGACTTTCCAGCAAAACTTCCCAGATCTAGATTCAAAAATAGGTTCAAGTTATGATTTACCAATTGAAGATAATTCAATCGATGCGATCATAGTCGCTCAAGGATTTCACTGGTTTAGTGATTTTCAATCGTTAAAGGAACTACGTCGTGTGCTGAAGAAAAACGGAAGATTAGGATTGATATGGAATTTTGATTCTATTCAAACTAATAGGAACATAACTCAAACTAAAGTCGATTTCAGAGTTGATGAAGATCCTGCTAATTTCAAGACATGGGAAGAAGTAGCTATCGGTGCTCATAAGTATGATGGTGAAGTACCTCAGTATCGTAAAGCAGCATGGAGAGATGTGTTCTATAACCAGTCATATTTTGCTCTTTCATCCATAAAAGAAGAATTCACTTATAGAATATTACCTTTTGATAAAGACCTTGTTTATGATTATTGGCTTTCAAGAAGTTTCATTCATAGCTTGCCAAAAGAAGAACAGTTGAAATTGAAAGAGTTCATTGAAGCTAAGGTTGCTAGTGCTTCACCAAATGAATTCTTCGATGATCAACATATAAAACAATTCTTGGGTTCCAATTATTTCGTTATACAAACTTCTGACCATTAGATTTCCAGTGTATAAAAACTAAATAGTCTGATATATTCTATCAACAAAGTCCCAAATTGTAAACCGTATCAAATCAGTAATTCCTAATTGTGGTACCCCTCTCAAGAATTTCAGTTTCCCATCATGTGTAATCATTATAAAGTTACACTTCATTCTTATTAGACTCAAGTTTTTGAAACTAATAGATGTTTGGACCTGTAGGTAGTCCATTATACTATCCAGTAGATCCCCTTCTTGTTTTGAGAAATCAATGATATCTTTGTTCGGTACCTCTACCCCAATGCTACTTAGTAGTCCATGTGGTGTCTTCACCTTGTATGTCAATTCAATGTCTCCAAGTTTCGCGTGATCTGTTATACCATTGATGATGAAGTTCAAAGTATCGATTATGAAGGTAGATTTGAACACCAGTGGTGATGTAATTACACTATAGTTTCCATGGAGCCATTGAAACAAAAGTGATGTAAGTTTGGGGCTCGATTTAGCCAGTATTAGTGTGTTATATGTCTTTTTCTCTGTGTTCAATCTCTGGACAAACGAAATGGTTTGTGATCTGTAAAACTCATCTGGAAACCTGAAAGTTAGCGTGGTGATTTTGTAGTCTGCCTCCACAGAGTTACCATCACTGTACTTGTGGGAAGACGTCTGAAGCTCCACTCTTGACAGTTCTCGAAGATCAGCTGTGGAGTACTTTGACAGACTTGATGCTACTACCATATCTTGCTGAGCATCAATCAGTAGAGCTACTGATAACAACCTCAGCTCATCCAGCTCGTCCTGCCATTCAATCTCTGCCAAGCTCGTTGATTTGAACAGCTTCAAGTTGCTGCCAAACACTTTTTCCATCTCCATTGCTTCTTTCTTTTCTCCTTTTAAATATATGGAATTAATACCCAAAGTTCATTGTTATTTAACTTGTTTTTGTTTACTTTTTGATCTTTTGTTTAATTAGCGGAAAAATGAAAAATTGGCTATGTTTTAAGAATCCTTAACAATTTAACACAGATTCTGAAATTTTGATAAGATTTCCACCAATTTGCTTTATAAATACTGCCGAAGATGAGTTTTTGGGACAATAACAAGGATAGCATCATGAAGGGAGCCAAAACAGTCGGTGTTTACTCCTATAAAGGTGCCAAAGTTGTGACGAAAGCTGGTTATGGTGCTGCAAAGAACACATACAATCAAGCTAACAATAAAACACCAACTCAAAAGAAAGAATCACCGGTCTTCGGAGAGCCTCGAAGCCTCAATGCTTTAGAGAACCCTGCAAAGTTTCCACCTCCTCCATTGAAACCAGGTCAGAACCAGTATACAAGTGCTTCTCACCAAGCTCAATATCAACAACAGCCACCTCAGCAGGCATATCAACAGCCAAACCAGCAGCCAATTGGCCAGCAAGCGTATCAGCAACAGCCTCAGCAGTTACAACAACAACAACAACAACAACAACAACAACCACAGCAGGTGCAACAGGGTCAGGCTCCTGTCTATGCTCAACAACAAGTGTATCAACAGCCTACTCAGCAGTCTAATCAACCACCTAGTCAACCCCAATACCAACAACCAACGCAACAATACTACCAGCAGCCTGTCCAGCAGACACCTACTTATCAACAGAAGCAACAAGTACAGACACCACCTGTGTACCAGCAACAACAGCAACAACAGCAACAACAACAGCAGCAGCCAGTACAACAACCTACTCCAAATCAAGGCCCAGAACAATCACAATCTTCTGTAACTGTCCAGTTTGGTCAAAGTCAGTTCAAAGTACCAAATCAAGTTGTTTCTAGCTTTGCAAGTTCTGTTGCTTCAAATGTTGCTGCAAATATCTCACAATCATTCACTAATCCACAGAATTCCTCTCAGAATAATGGACAACCTGCCCAACCTCCTCAACAAGCTCAGCCTGCACAACCTACTCAACCTACTCAATACATCCAACCAGCTCAAACTGTTCAATCTAATAATTATCCACAACCTCCTCAGCTAATTCAACCAGCTCAGTATAACCAATCTGCTCCATCTTCACAAGCGGCTCAGCCTGCACCAGCACAGTCTGAAATAAGTTATTCAAATCCATACTATCAAGCTCCTCAACAAACTCCTCAACCTCCTCAGCCTAATCAAGCTCCCCAATCTGCTGTTCAGCAACCTCAAACACCAGATTCTCAGGGTGCTTCTGCTCCACCTCAACCATTACCTCCAAGAAATTATAGCAGACCAGCTATAGCTCCTCCTTCAACAGCATCGCAACAAGCTGAACCTCAACAACCTCAACAATCACATATTCAAACACCAATAGCTCAAGTACAGGGTTTACCAAGCTATACACCTGGGGTTCAAAATGTTCCTATAGCTACACCATCTCCTGATTTCTCAAACCTACCTGTTCCACCAAAAGTTTCGAGTCAATCAAGTATTGTTCCTACTCCTCAACCAACCTTACCTCGAATTGATACTAGAACTCCTGGACAAACATATACAGAACCGGTACTACATAATGCAGAAGAAGAGGAAGAACAACCAGTTGATAAAGGTATTGCTGGTACATATGATTACAAAGTTGAAGTTAAATTCGCACCACCTCCAACTCATCGTGATTTGAGGAAACAAGCAGAAGTTAAACCTGCTTCACCTTCAGTTAAAAAGGCAAGTACTCGTCCATTACCACCTCCAAGAACTGGTTCCACAGTTTCAAATGCTACTGTGAGCTCAACCGAAGCTCCAAGTCTCCCACCAAGTCTTCCACCAAAGAAAGAAACAGTCAATGTTGCATTCCCACCTCCACCAAAGCCATCACAAATTCATAGCCCTCATCAAGATCATGTTAAATCACCACCTCCACCAGCTTACTCCCATCTGTCAAAACAAGGTACTCCTGTAGGAACTCCTGGAACATCTCCTGCTCCACAACCAGTATTACCTTCAAGAACAGCTACAGCTACTGCTTATACTGCTGCTACACCTGTTACTTCTTTCCCTCCACCTCCAAGACCTTCTGAAATTACACCACCAACATCATTTCCACCACCACCAAGACCTACAAATCCAAATGCAAGTTCTCATTCTGTAGGTACAAGCTCAACTGTTGGATCTGAACCTCACTCCAGACCAGTTCCAGTTCCTCGTCCATCAGAAACAAGACCTCTACCACAACGATTACCAGAGAGACAAACACAAACACAAGAACTACCTAAGCCAAGACCAAACCCACCAACACCTGCATCAAAACCAGAGATTGACATCACAAAATTTGCACCACCTCCAAGACCGTTCCATAAACCTCAGGTCACTGAAGAAAAGAATAACAATGGTGGTAGCAAACAAGGCACACCACCGGAATATCAAGCAGAACCACCCAAACCAAAAGCAAATGCACCAACTCCAGCTCCAAAACCAGTGATTGATATCAAGAAGTTTGCACCACCACCAAAACCATTCCAAAAACCTCAGGTTGTAACTGAAGATGAAACCCACAATTCTGATAAAACACAAGATGAATTGGCTGAAAACCTTGAGAAGGTCTCATTGAAAAAGACAAGACCACCACCAGTTGTTAAACCAAAACCAAAAGAGCTGCATTCTTCTGGTACACATAAGAGTACACCATCTCCACCACCTTACCATCCAACAGGTACACCAGGTACAACAGGAACAAAAACCTCATCATCTACACCTCCTCCACTCAAACCAAAACCTAAGAACCTTGGAAGTGATCTAGGATCTAAAAAACCACCAGTGATTAAACCAAAACCAGATTTCAAGTTTGAAAAGAAATCAACTTCAATTTCAGCCTCAAATAATTCAAATGATAAACATACTTTGAAACAAGTTGAACCTGAGCCTCTTGCAGATGACAATGAATCAGTTAGCGATAATCCATTTGAAAGATATTTGAAAGCAGCTGTTCCTAAAGATCAAGATCGATTCCATCCGAAATAAGCATAGTTTGCAGTTATAAATACAACTTACAATACGATACATGAATACACATTCACTTCAATTTTAATCAAATAAACAGAAGTGTTTAGGGTGAAAGCATTTGTAGAAAAGATATATGTAAAATTAACGCTAAAAATAAAGAGAGATAAAGAGTATTAAAATTCAAATTGAGGAATTATGATTATTTAGATAACAAGGCAGCGAATTGTTTAATATCGATTTGACCAGAGCCATCACTTATTTCGTTCAACATTTGATCAACTTCTTTATCATCCAATTTTTCACCAATAGAAGTCAAGACGTGTTTTAATTCAGCAGCAGATATAACACCATCCCCATTTTTATCAAATACTTTAAAAGCTTCTAAAAGTTCTTGTTCTGAATCATTTGTTTTCAGCTGTCTACTCATCAATGCTAAGAATTCACTGAATTCAATTTGATGGTCTCCATTAACATCAATTTCATTCATCATGTCGGCAACTTCAGATTCTGAAGGTGTGAAACCTAATGATCTCATAACAGTGGATAATTCAGATCCGGAAATATGACCATCTTGATCTTTATCAAATAGAGCGAAAGCTTCTTTGAATTCGGCGATTTGTTCTTCAGTAAGTTGATCAGCTGACTATTTAACATATTTGTTAGTTATATTCTTTTAGAAATTTAAAGTGTCTGTTTTTGTTTATGTCTATTTATATTGCCAGAAGACATAGCCATCAGCAAATAAATATAGATTGTGTCATTGGAACGCGCCCAGAAATTGCTAAAAAATGCGTCTTTTCAAGATCAGAAAAGACTGGGATATAAGTGGAAATCCCGAGTAGCACAATGACACATGGAAGACACGAGAGGTTAACTCACCATTTGTATAATCGTTTATGTGTTGAGCAAGTTGAGTGTTGTTGGCCTCTTTGATTTTTTTGTTTTTGTTTTCATTTTCGTTTTTCGTTTCAGAAAACAAGTTCGCGAATTTCAATTTCAACAGGCCAAAAAATTCGCGGGTGTTTATATTTGTAAATAGATTTTAGTGTGTCAACTATTGAAGCCATTGATTTAGTGACAATTGCGTGCTGTTGTTGTGCTGTGAATCATGTTCTTGGTCAGCTGGGTCGTTGACTATATCGAATATCTGGACTATCCAACGTGGGTCTGGTGGCTACTGGCTTTCTACTTTTCTCTCCCGGCTCTAGCTTATGTCTTTCTGCCATATTTGTATGGGAACATCTCAACAAAGAGAAGAGTTATAATATTCGTGCTCGGTGATCTGGGTCATTCTCCTAGAATCTGCTACCATGCTAGAAGTTTCGCTAATAAAGGATGGGATGTCGACCTGTGTGGATACCTAGAGGAAGCACCTCCAGTAGATTTAATTGAGAATGAGAATATCACCATACATTCTGTTCCTATTATAAAGAACACTTTAGGACTACCTTTCATATTATTCGGGGTGTTGAAAGTGATAAAACAGGTTACTTCTATCACCAGTCTTCTCTGGGAACTAAGAGGTGCTAAATACATCCTAATACAGAACCCTCCATCAATCCCATTATTGGCAATCGCTGTTATCTTCAGAGCCTTGAGTGGTACTAGATTAATCATTGATTGGCATAACTTAGGATACAGTATCCTAACATTAAAACTTGGATCATCACATCCGTTTGTGATAGCTTCTAAAATCTATGAGAGATTACTTTCGAGATTTGCTGATATTAATTTAACAGTTACAAAAGCCATGAAAAAGTTTCTAGTTAAAGAGTTTGGTGTTAAAAAGAATAAGATTATCGTGTTGTATGATAAGGCAGCTGAACAATTCAAACCTTTAGATAATGCTGCGAAGCTACAAGTTATTGAGGCACATAAAGATCTTTTTGAAGGGTTTGATGTGAAGAATGATAAGATACTAGTATCATCTACATCATTTACACCAGATGAAGATTTCAATTTATTAATTGAAGCATTCAAACTATACGAACAACAATCTGGAGTTCCAAACTTGAGAGTTATAATCACAGGAAAAGGTCCATTAAAACAAGATTTCCTTGATAAAGTATCCCAAGCAGATTTTAAAAAAATTCAAATCAAAACTGCATGGTTAACAGCAGAAGATTACCCAAAGATTTTGGCCACTGCAGACCTTGGTATTTCATTACATACTTCAAGTAGTGGTATTGATTTACCAATGAAGATTGTTGATATGTTTGGATGTGGTGTTCCAGTCATTGCATTAGATTTCCCTGCTTTACCTGAATTAGTCTCTGATCAAGTGAATGGTAAAAGAGTGGAGAGTGGTAAAGATATCTATGAGGCATTAATTTTCACACTTTTAGATGATCAATTCTATTCTAAGATTAAAGAGGGAGCTATTGAAAAGAGTGATGAACGTTGGGAACCTAATTGGAAATCACAATTTGGAGATATTCTATTCTAGTTTAATCTTGATAAAATAGTCGTTTTCACTTGATTGATATATTCCAAATCATTTTCATCAATCATATTCATTTTATG
Organism: Wickerhamomyces ulmi; assembly: GCA_030569675.1. Taxonomy (NCBI): domain Eukaryota; kingdom Fungi; phylum Ascomycota; class Saccharomycetes; order Phaffomycetales; family Wickerhamomycetaceae; genus Wickerhamomyces; species Wickerhamomyces ulmi. Next base: position 747,796 of record JAJMLN010000001.1, read on the forward strand.
AACATTCCAAAACTCGTAGTCAGTATGATCTTCTGAATCAATCAATGAATCAGGTAGGATATCGAACTGTGATAAATCTGATCTTAGAGCAATAGCAGTACAATAAGTCCAACAACGAGCAGCTTGTTCATGATTGTAGCCGCCACCACCGAATAAAATAGTAGGTTTATCCAGATCCAATAGTTTTGAGACAGCTTCACCAAAACCTTTGATTGTTAGATTCCATTCTTTATGTTCATCACTATTCAAACCATCACAACCACATTGTATACATAAGCAATCAGGATCTAATTTCTCAATACATGGCAACAATATTTCATCAATGATCTTCTGAAATGAATCATCACCTAATCCGTGTCGTATAGGAACATTAAAACACGATTTCAATCCTTTTCCTTTCCCAAAATCATCAATCGAACCAGTCCCTGGGAAAAACCCAAGTTCTTTTCTATGAATACTAAACGTTATTACCTTATCACTGAACTTGAATGCACTCTCAACACCATCACCATGATGTAAGTCTAGGTCGATATACATTATTTTGTTGAACTTTTTTCGAAGTTCCAATATCGATAACACTATATCATTGACGTAACAGAATCCAGAAGCCATTGATTTCTTAGCATGATGTCTTCCACCGTTCCAATTCAAAGCAATTTTGTTATCATTTGTTTCTAGAAGGTACTTGGCTGCAGATATGCTTGAACCAGCAACGATTTTCACGTATTCTGACATTAGTGGGAATACATGACAGTCATATAACAATCCATATTTTTCTAAAATGGTTGAATCAATAACATCATCCTCATCATCATCTTCTTCCTCCTGATCTGTCGTATTATCTGTTACCTGATCAGTAGTCTGTAGTGATTCCCTTAATGATAGTGGTGCCTCTATATCAATTGATTGTTTTCTAAGCACCAAATCAACAAATTTAGCATCATGAAATTTCAACAAGTCATCTCTTTTAGCTTTCTTCACAGTTATACGATCACATTGTACGTCTAAACCATAAGCTGCAATCATTCTCTGAACGAGAGAAGACCGTCCCTTGTTTGCAGGTAACAAGTCACATATCTGTGCCTCGAGTTCACCACCAACCAGTCCGACTTTCCTTACACTCATTTCGACCTGATATTGAAAGTCATTGTTTATATGTTTTGTGTACCGTTCATGAAAATAAACAGTGAAAATTATACTGCGAGATGCGTTTAATGATCTCTAAACAAAATACACTGATAAAAAAACACATCTACATTAAATTAAATTAAGAGAGGAGGGTTTACAGATAGCAAAAGTTCATTTATTAACAATAACTGGAGAGAACTAAATCTATTCCAAAGCTTTAGCAGCCCATGTCGGTAGGACGAAGGAAGCAGCATGGATTTTCTTGTTGTAGTATCTGTATAATTTAGCTTCTTCTTCATCAGAAACCTCACGTAATGGAGTTTGAACTTTAGCATTTGGATCTTTAGAACAAACCATGAATCCGATTTGACCAGATGGATAAGTTGGGATAGTGGTGTAAGCGTATTCGGCAACTGGGAAGACTTCTTTACAAGCTTTTTTCAAATCAGTGATGATCTTCATGTGTAACCAGATGTTTTCAGCTTGAGTTGTGATAACACCTTTTTCAGTCAAAGCTTCGTTTAATAATTGGAAGTATGGTTTTTGGAATAAAGATTCAGCTGGACCTTCAGGATCAGAAGAATCAGTGATGATGACATCAAAGGTGTTTTTGTAATCAGCTAAGAATTTGAAACCATCACCAATATGGGTTTTAACTTTTGGATGTTTGTAAGCAGCAGACATTTCTGGTAAGTAATCTTTGGAGACTCTGATGACCGCTTCATCAATGTCACATAACCAAGCTTCAGTGACGGATTCATGTTTGACGACTTCTCTCAAGACACCACCATCACCCCCACCAATGACCAGCACTTTCTTTGGGTTTGGATGAGAGTTCATGGCTAGATGAGTGATCATTTCTTGGTAAGAGAATTCATCTCTCTCAGTGGCTTGGATAACGTTGTCTAAGACCAAAACATTACCGTAGTCGGTGGATTTGAAGACTAAAACATCTTGGTAAAGAGATTTTTCATGGTGGAGGACTTTTTCAACACGTAAAGTCATGGCTTGACCAGGCCACATGGTGTCTGAGATTTCTCTGAACCATCCGTCTTTGATTGTTGGGTGAGTGATTTCTTGTGACATCTTTGCTATTTGTTTGAAGAGTCTTTTGGCAAGCATATAATTTGACTTTCCAAAATTTTTTTGTGGATGTTGCTTGGTATTTATCTTGTATTTGTTAGTAGTGATATAAATTTGTTGGAAAGCGATGAAATCATGATAAGCGCATTTTGACTCCGTTTTGAGAAGGAATTGACTGTAAGGAAATTGTAAGAGAGCGTAAAACAGAAGGTGGATAATGATAGATTAGAATCAACATTGATAAACCACTTTTTCTGTGTTTCCAACGAGTGCTAGGTGATGAGTATATAGACAGTAGTAAATAGTAGTTGACTTGTCGAATGCTGATTGGTCAGCGCTGCACCTTACATATGGCACATGCATTTGTGCACGTGACTGGAGTGATATTACCGGGTCCCCTTTGGGCAGTTTACCCAAAAAGTGTTGTTTACCAATGTTTTTCTGTGAACATTCCAGAAGATTCAGATCCAGTAAGATTCAGCGATCCTGGCAGAATTACTGGGAAAACCAGCTGGGATGCGGCTACAAGTAGCGGACCCGAACCCCGTAGTCGGTACTACTGTACTCTGTACTCTGTAGTACCATACCACTCTCTGTTTGTATTTGTAATCTAGTGGAAATGGCATGGAGATAGGGGAGAATTGTGCATATGTACTGGTATAACTCTCTGCTGTCTGTATGTACGGTGAGCATGAAGTAGTAATCAGATTAGTAACGGGCTTACTCATCACCAAAATGGAATTCAGACATACACAGACACCACAGTTCACGCATTCTCATATACAAAATACTCACATATTTAAACCAGTGCATCCGCACAAACAGCTGATGTGATCTCTTATCACTATCAAGTATCAGCCATACACTCAATTCAACATGTCCAACTTCGTTAAAACTTTCACTGCTAGACGTACCCAATACGCTTTAAAGAACACCCTTCCAGAAGGTGTCACCGTTGACCAAGTCCAAAACATCGTTCAAGAATTCGTCAAACACACCCCAACCTCTTTCAACTCCCAAACCATCCGTGCCGTCATCTTAACTGGTGATCTACACAAACAAGTCTGGCAATCAGTTGAAGATGCCATTGAAGGTGAATCCGGTAAAAAGAGACCAGCTTCTGCTAAAAACGAAGCTTTCGGTTCAATTGTCTTCTTCGATGATAAAGACGCTATCACTTCCATCCAAAACCAATTCCCAGTCTTCAAAGACTACTTCCCAATCTTCGCCTCCACTTCCAACGGTGCTGCTCAAATCGGTACCTGGGCTGCTATTGGTGAACTAGGTCTAGGTGGTCACTTACAACATTACAACGGTTACGTTGAAGCTGCTTTGAAAGGTAAAGTTCCAGAATCATGGAGTGTTCAAGCTCAATTGGTCTTCGGTACTCCAACTGGTGCTCCTTACGAAAAGACCTTCATTGACAACGAAGTCAAAGTCTTGAACTAGAGTAGAGTAGAGGAGAGAATAGATAGATACACTGTATAGCCGGCTGGATCAATATATACAATATATACGGCTCTTTTATAGACTCATTTGTTTGTAAGTGATTTCTCTATTTATTTGTTTATTTACTGTGGTTTTTGTAGCTTATTTTGTATGTGCACATTAAACAAACAGCAGTGGCTTTTATAACCAAAACACCCAGATCTCTGAAATTCCCACCTCTATTTATAAACCAAGTTCAGCAGATGTGCCAATTCACTATCAAAAGGGGTATCCAGCTACAAAGAGCATACACCATGTCTTCATATTCCAATTCTGCATCCACTGCTCATTTCAACGAGGAGACACTACAATTCACTATTGAAACGCCGGTAGGAAAGCATGACATTAACACAGTAAGCGACGCTGTCAAATTATTGGAGAATGGGGAACTAGACAACGCTAATGACAAAGTGCTAAAGCAATTGGCACTACTACCAATTGCTGCTGAGCTGGGAATGTTCATCAATGGACATAACACTAGTCAAACATACTATGATTTACTTGATGTTGGTAATCTAAAAGATCAAATCGTTACAAGACTTGACTACTTATCATACTTTGTTCAGAAGCCACAAAAACAAACTATTGAACAATTAAAGCTTTCAATTTCAGAGTCAAAGGCTCAATCATTTGAGGAATTGTTCAATGAGACCTACAAGAACATAAATACCATGTTACACGCATATCCCATTATTTATACTACCACTAAAGACGAATACCCACAAACTACCTCAAAATTCCAAACTCTAGGAAAAAGACGTATCATGGTCTTCTTACAAACTCTGCTTACATTGGCACTAGTTATATCTTTCATATATTACCATATCTAAATACCATGAGCCTTTCAGAACTAAGAACTTTCATCAACATTTAAAATGTAGTCATATAAGAATGCAACAGTTTGAATATGTTGGTCTAATGGGAAATGTTCATTGATAGCATGAGCATTGAAAGGTTCATTAGTGAAAGTAACACCGATGAATCTATAAACGTGATCACTCAAATCCCAATATCTAGAAGCATCGGTATATCCACCAACAACACCAGGAGAGATATGAACAGTTTCATTAGGTAACACGATATCTTCAAAAGTATGTTTGATTGAACCTGCGAATAAATCCCAAACTGGACCTGAAGTAGTGGAGATAGGAGATGGGTCTAATGGTTGAACCCATGAAACATTGAAGAACCCTTGTGGAGTTTCTTCAAACACAACAGTCTCATTTGCTAATACTAATCCTAAACCATGTTTCTTTGCAGTTTTGGAAACATGTTTAACAACTCTATTAATGATATCTTGGGCTAAAACACCATGTGCGATTCTATAGTTGATTCCCAAGTTCAATACTTCTGGTAATGCATTGACTTTAACACCAGCATTAACAATATCAATGGCTTGTGAAGTACGTAATAAGTATTTATAAGACTTATCGGTGCTTAACTTTTTGGTGACTCTTTCACGAGCTTTCTTATCATAAGCAGCATGAATATAATCCCATTTAGTATCTTCATCCAATTCTTTTGAAGTCTCACCAATTGTTCTCAAATTGTTCAAGAGAGGATTCTCATCAACGATTTCTGATTTATAAGGATCGTTTTCTAAAGAAGTGGTCAAATCACCAATAATACCAATAGCAGTATGATCAGGTGGGTTTGATGAATGTCCACCTGGGACTTTCAATTCAATGTACAAGTCAATATAACCCTTTTCAGCGACATTAGGAACAGCAATCCATGATCCATCAACAGATTGAACATGACCACCTTCATCAACTAGAGCATAGATACCTTTATGACCGTATCTATCTTCAAGAACTTTAGCTAAGGATTTAGCACCATCATAACGTCCGATTGCTTCTTCGTCATAACCAGCTGAGAAGATCAATGTTCTCTTTGGATTGAATCCATCTTTTAACAATTCTTCAAATGTTTCTAAAATCCCAACTACTAAACTCTTGGTATCACTGGTACCTCTGCCCCAGATATAAGTTCCATCGAAATGTGCAGAGTATGGATCGTATTTCCAACGGTCTAGGGTATCATGATCAACAGGGACAACATCTTGATGAGCAGTGAACACCAATGGAGCCAATGATGAATCAGAACCTTCATAAGTGATGATCAAACCTAACTTGTTGACTTTCTCAACTTTCAAGTGTTTGAACACAAGGGGGAATGTTTCTTCAAAGTAATTGTGTAATTGTAAGAATGGTTCCCAACCTTCCAACTTCTCTTCAGGTCTTGAAGTGAAATCGTAAACTTCAGTAGGGATTCTAACAGCACCTTGATATCTTTTCAAAGATGCGTTTCTGAATTCTTCATCATGGTATAACTTTTGTGCCTTGTCTGAATGAGGACGAACAACAGTGATGTCAGAGTAAGGATTCTTTGGGATATTGGTTATAGTCTTTCTAGATAGATCTAGGTGGGTATAAAGTGTGTGGCATAGTAGAACAGCGGAGATTAAGCCATATAGCCCAAATCTCTTGAACTTTGAGCTTTGAGTTCTAGCAGCAGCACTAGCAGTGTGTTTCTCACTCATTTCCTCGAAACTCGTTGTGTCTGGGGATCAATTGGTTAGAGTATCATCTTGTTAATTGAAGGATGTCGTTAGCCTTTATACGTATCAGTATCAATGTATCTGGAACTGAGGTATTTCCTAATTAGGTGAATTTCCCGTCAAAATTGTTAACTGTTGCCAAATCTTTGTCATAATGATGAGACTTTGAGACTATGGAACTATAAGGAATATTGGTGGATAGGGTGACTGTCACTTAGCTTATAAGCACCGGTGTTCGAAATGGTATTCCATTAGCAGTGGAAGCTACTTGTAATTGAGCAGAGCCTCAGCCACTTATATATAGGAGATTTTTCATGTGCAAAACTCTTGTCGATATCAACGATGAGCTCCAGACTTCGAGTTGGTGCATGAAAAAATGAATCACCGAAAACGTTTTCCTTTAATAAACAATCAATTACAAATTTATAGTCCTTAGAAACCGCCTTTTATCTTAGTCAATCGTGATAATACTACCGACTCAGCGTTCTCAGTATAAAGATGTCATTACAAGCTATCAAATTCGACAGGGAAAACATCACCCTTGAAATCTTGGATCAACTTCTTATCCCACATGCTTTGAAGTACATCACCATCAACACTATATCCGATGCTTATGATGCTATCAAAAAAATGCAAGTCAGAGGTGCCCCAGCAATTGCCATTGTTGGTGCTTTATCCATCTTGACTGAACTAAACTTGTATCTTGGTGGTAAATTCACTGCTCAATCATTCTACGATTTGAATGATATCGTCAACTTTAAAAAACAATTGATTGAAAGATTACATTACTTGGTTACAAGTAGGCCAACTGCTGTCAACTTATCAAATGCCATCAATGAAATCATTGAAATTATCAACTCATCCACTGCTGAAAATGTCGATGGTTTATTCAAAGAGATTTTGAAATACAGTACTGCATTGATTGATGATGACTATTCAAACAATGTCAAATTAGGTCATCATGGTAGAGATCAAATTCTAGGAAAACTTGCTGAAGAAGGATTTGAAGGTGATTTCAGTATCTTGACTATCTGTAACACTGGTTCATTGGCTACAAGTGGATATGGTACTGCTCTTGGTGTTATTAGATCTTTATGGGAACATTCCAAATCTTTGACCTCTTCTTCAACATCTTCAGAGGAAGAACCACAAGCTAAGAAACATAAATCATCTAGCACTAAGCTAGCACATGTTTATCCATTAGAAACTAGACCATATAATCAAGGTGCTAGACTAACTGCATTTGAATTAGTGTATGAGAAAATTCCATCAACCTTGATTACTGATTCAATGGTTACTTACTTGGTTTCATCATTGAATAAAGACTCTACAAAACCACCTATCAAAGCATGTGTTGTTGGTGCTGATAGAATTGTTAAAAACGGTGATACTGCTAACAAAATCGGTACTCATCAATTAGCATTGATCTGTAAACAATTTGGTATCCAATTCTACGTTGTTGCTCCAAGAACAACTATCGATCTCAACACTGAACATGGTGATCAAATTGTTGTTGAACATAGACCACCTCACGAACTTAGAAACATCAGTGGTGGATTAGTCGATCTATCTACAAATGAAGTCATTAGAGACGCCAATGGATTTGCTATCAACGGTGCTGTTGGTGTCGCACCTCAACAAATCGACGTCTTCAACCCATCTTTTGATGTCACCCCACACGAATTGATCGATGGTATCGTTACTGAAGATGGTGTTCTTGTCAAAGACGCCAGCGGTAACTTTGACCTTACCCAGTAACCAACCAAACAGTGTATAATGAATGTATATTCACTCAGTGATCTAACAATATAGAATTAGACAGTAAACTGTTACCCGCAATTTGTACAGGCTGTGCTTATCTAAGCCTCAAAAAGACGCTGACGTAATCCTTTTTGAAGGGGCTAATTGCGAAAAGTCCACGAATCCAAAAAATGGGAGAACCTCACCGAACAAATCAACAACAACAACGACAACAACAAACAGATCACCAAACCCCAATTCTTTAGCTTATCTGCCCATTTTGCAAATTGTCTTGCTGTTTACTGCACTTGATTCCACCTGCCCATAGAATCTGCTAGTAGCCACCCGCCAATTCACAATGAGCGACATCCCTATCGAGTTCACCGAACTGACCGATTTGACTTCCCTGGGAATCAACCAGCAGTCGCTCGAGTTCAGATCCCTTACTTTAGAAAGTGACCACTATGTCGTTGTTAGAGAAGAAGTCAATGGTGCAAACACAGTCGCCATTGTCGATCTACACAACAACAACCAGCTCACTAGAAAAAACATGTCTGCTGACAATGCCATCTTACATCCAAACCAATTCATCATCTCTTTAAGAGCAAATGGTACAACTTTACAAATCTTCAACCTACAAACTAAAGAGAAACTAAAGTCCTACAACCTGGAAGAACCAGTTATCTTCTGGAAATGGTTGAATGATCAAGAATTAGGTTTAGTTACCGCCTCCGCCATCTACACCTGGAACGTCTTTGATGGCCAACCAAATGCTGGTCCTAAACATTTAACCTCAAGACATGCCAACCTAAACAACGCTCAAATCATCAGCTTTGTTGCTAATGCAAACTTTGATTGGTTCGCTGTTGTTGGTATTACTCAAGAAAACGGACGTATCGCAGGTAAGATCCAACTGTTTTCCAAACAAAGAAATGTCTCCCAAGCAATTGAAGGTCATGTTGCTGGTTTCAGTTCTTTGACTTTAGAAGGTGCCAGTAGTCCAACTCAGTTATTTGTTTGTGGTAATAGAACAGAGACTGGTGGTCAATTACATATTATTGAAATCGACCATGATCAAAACAATCCACCTTTCCAAAAGAAAAACGTTGAAATTTTCTTCCCTCCAGATGCTGCTAATGATTTCCCAATTAGTGTACAAATCTCTAAGAAATTTGGTGTTATTTACTTATTAACCAAATACGGTTTCATTCACTTATATGATTTGGAAAGTGGTGCAAACTTGTTTGTTAACAGAATCACTGCCACTCCTGTCTTCATCGCTTCATCTTACAATGAAAACAACGGTATCTTAGCTATCAACAAACAAGGTCAAGTTCTAGCTGTTGAAATTGCCAAAGATAAGATCATCCCATACATCTTGAACAAATTGGCTAATGTTCCATTAGCTCTTTCATTGGCTTCAAGAGGTGGTTTACCAGGTGCTGAAAACTTGTTCTTACAACAATTTGATACATTGTTACAACAAGGTGACTATGCTAATGCTGCTAAAGTTGCTGCCTCTTCAGAACAATTGAGAACTCCACAAACAATCCAAAAATTGAAGAACATCCAAGCTGCTCCAGGTACAATTTCTCCAATCTTACAATACTTTTCAACTTTACTAGATAAAGGTAAATTGAACCAATTTGAAACTATCGAATTGGCTAAACCAGTCCTACAACAAGATCGTAAACAATTGTTTGAAAAGTGGTTCAAAGAAGAAAAATTAACTTCTTCTGAAGAATTAGGTGACATTGTTAAACCATTTGACTTGAACTTAGCTTTAGCTATCTACCTAAAAGCTGAAACACATGCCAAAGTCATTTCCACCTTAGCTGAACTAGGTCACTTCGATAAGATTGTTCCATACTCTGAAAAAGTTGGTTATCAACCAAATTTCATTGTTTTGATCTCAAACTTATTAAGATCAAACCCAGATAAAGCTTCTGAATTTGCCATCAGCTTGTTGAACTCACCATCTACCAGTGGTCAAATTGAAGTTGAAAAATTAGCTGATATCTTCTTCAGTCAAAACTTCATTCAACAAGGTACTTCATTCTTGTTAGATGCTTTGAAAGATGATTCACCAAGTCAAGGACACTTACAAACTAGATTATTGGAAATCAACTTATTACATGCTCCACAAGTCGCTGATGCTATCTTAGGTAATGACATGTTCCATCATTACGATAGATCAACCATTGCTCAATTATCTGAAAAAGCTGGTTTACCTCAAAGAGCTTTGGAAAACTTTTCTGATATCAAAGATATTAAAAGAGTTATTGTCAACACCAACAGTATCCCAGCTGATTGGTTAGTTGCTTACTTCGGTAAGTTAAACGTTGAACAATCTTTAGTTGCTTTAAGAGAATTATTGGATAAAAACATTGCTCAAAACTTACAAATCGTTATCCAAGTTGCTACTAAATATTCTGATTTGATTGGTTCTGCCACTTTGATCAAATTATTTGAAGAATTCAAGTCTTTTGAAGGTTTGTACTACTACTTAGCTTCAATTGTCAACTTAACTGATGACAAAGATGTTGTCTTCAAGTACATCCAAGCTGCTGCTAAACTTGGTCAAGTCAAAGAAATCGAACGTATTGTTAAAGATAACAATGTTTATGATGCTGAAAAGGTTAAAAACTTCTTGAAAGATGCTAACTTACCTGATCAACTACCATTGATCATTGTCTGTGATCGTTTCAACTATGTTCATGACTTGGTTTTGTACTTGTACAAACATCAATTCTTCAAATTCATTGAAGTTTACGTTCAACAAGTTAACCCATCCAAGACTCCACAAGTTGTTGCTGCTTTGTTAGATGTTGACTGTGATGAAAAAGTTATCCAAAACTTGATTCAAAGTGTTTTGGGTCAAGTTCCAATCGCTGAATTGACTGCTGAAGTTGAAAAGAGAAACCGTTTGAAATTATTGTTACCATTCTTAGAAGCTACTCTAAGCTCTGGCTCTCAAGATCAAGCTGTTTTCAACACTTTGGCCAAGATCTACATCGACTCTAACAACAACCCTGAAAAATTCTTGAAAGAAAATGACAGCTATGACACCAGAGAAGTTGGTCACTACTGTGAAAAGAGAGATCCATACTTAGCTTACATTGCTTACGAAAAAGGTCAAAATGATGATGAATTAATCAGAATTACCAACGAAAACTCAATGTACAAATACCAAGCTAGATATTTGTTGAAGAGATCTGATCCTGCTCTATGGAACAAAGTCTTGGATGAAGAAAACATTCATAGAAGACAATTGATTGATCAAGTTGTTGGTGTTGCAGTTCCAGAATCAACTGATGCTCAACCAATTTCCTTGACTGTTAAAGCTTTCATGGACAATGGTTTGACTTCCGAATTAGTTGAATTATTGGAAAAGATTATCTTGGAACCATCTCCATTCAATGACAACCCATCATTACAAGGTCTATTGTTGTTAACTGCTATCAAAGTTGAACCAACCAAAGTCAGCTCTTACATTGAAAAACTAGACCAATTCGATCCAATTGAAATTGGTTCACTATGTACTGATGCTAACTTACATGAAGAAGCCTTTGAAATCTATGACAAGAACCAATTACACTCTAAGGCCTTGGGAGTTTTAATTGAAGACATCTTATCATTAGACCGAGGTGAAGCTTATGCTGAAAAGATCAACACTCCTGAATTATGGAGTCAATTGGGTACTGCTCAATTAAACGGTCTACGTATTCCAGAAGCTATTGATTCCTACATCAAAGCCAATGACCCATCTAACTACGAATCTGTTATTGATATTGCCGATTCAGCTGGTAAATTTGAAGAATTAGTCAAATATTTGTTAGCTGCAAGACAAACTTTGAAAGAACCAAAGATTGATGGTGAATTGATCGTTGCTTATGCCGAATTAGGAAAACTAAATGAAATTGAAAACTTCTTGAATGGTTCAAATGTTGCTGATTTGAATGAAATTGGTGATATCTTATATGAACGTAAAGATTACAAAGCTGCTAAATTATTATATTCATCAGTTTCTAACCACTCCAAATTGGCTTCTACTCTTGTTTTCTTGGATGATTACCAATCAGCTGTTGAATGTGCTAGAAAAGCTAGTAACGTCAAAGTATGGAAACAAGTCAACGATGCTTGTCTTGAACATAAAGAATTCCGTCTGGCTCAAATCTGTGGTTTGAACTTGATTGTTCATGCTGAAGAATTAGATGAATTAGTTGCCAAATACGAAGCTGAAGGTTATTTCAATGAATTGATTTCATTATTTGAAGCTGGTCTTGGATTAGAAAGAGCTCACATGGGTATGTTCACCGAATTAGCTATTCTATACACCAAATACAACCCATCAAGAACTTTGGAACACTTGAAATTATTCTGGTCAAGAATCAACATTCCAAAAGTTATCAGAGCCACTGAAAATGCTCATTTGTGGCCAGAATTGATCTTCTTGTATGCTCATTACGATGAATGGGATAACGCTGCTTTGACCATGATTGAAAAATCTGCTTCAAGTTTCGACCATTCTTCATTCAAAGAGATCATTGTTAAAGTTGCCAACTTGGAAATCTACTACAAAGCTATTAACTTTTACGTTAATGAACATCCTTCATTGATTACTGATTTGTTGACTGTTTTGACTCCAAGAGTTGATATTCCAAGAGTTGTTAGAATCTTCCAAAAATCTGATAACTTACCATTGATCAAATCATTCTTGATTAACGTTCTTGAAAAGAACAACTCTGTTGTCAATGCTGCTTACCATGACTTATTGATCGAAGAAGAAGATTACGAAACTTTGAGAAATGTTGTTGATGCACATGACAAATACGATTCAATTGATTTGGCTGCTAGATTGGAGAAACATGAATTGATTTTCTTCAGACAAATTGCTGCTCATTTGTATCGTAAGAACAAGAAATGGAATAAGGCTTTATCAATCTTGAAAGCCGATCAACTATGGAAAGATGCTATTGAAACTGCTTCAATTTCTCAATCCACTGATGTCGCTGAAGATTTATTGACTTACTTTGTTGAAACCGGTAACACTGAATCATTCATTGCCTTATTATACAGTGGTTATGAATTGATTCGTTACGATAAGGTATTGGAATTAGAATGGTTACATGATTTGGGCGATTATATTAAACCATATCTAATTACAGTTGAAAGAGAAAGAAGTGAAGGTCTTGCCAAATTGTTGAAAGATTTAAAAGTTAGAGAAGAAGCTAAATCCAAAGAAGAATCCGAACCAGTGTTAGGTAACCAAAGATTGTTAATCACCAATGGTGGTCCAATTGGTTACCAAGCTACAGGACAAGGTTTTGGTAATGGATTTTAAAGATAGATGACGTTTTATTAGTTCTATTATAGTGTTTAAAGAAGTATAAGAAAAAAAAAGTATCAGTTTTATCTTCCCAGTAGTCATACTCCCCCTAGAATCATATAATCATATCATCTATTCGTTATCTACAGAGCAACACAGAGCTTATCACCTAGTTGTCAACTACTCAATTAAATCATGAGTCAGTGCTCATTTCGCAGTATCTGCAAAATCTGGGCGCCGATCGTTTATCCGAGATATTTATTTCGTTAGATTTTAAAAGATAGTGACCATAAACGGAAATATTCGCGGAAGAGGTCTTATCGAGGGAAATTGAGATCTTCCAGAAAAATGGCTTGCAACTATAGAAACAGAACAAAATAACAATTACTCATTTGATCATCTTTTTGTTTCTAAAAGTTACACAAACAACCAAAAGGTTTCATCAACACGGCTTTCTGAACTGCTGTGAATCTTTATCAGAAAGGTTCTCAGCTTCTTGGCTTCATTTAGTCTCTAAAGCTACCGGTTTTTCCTTTTTGCCATTGGAAAACACAAAACAAAGAGACCAAACAAATCCCTAAATTAACACTAAAACAACCCCTAATCAACCATGCTGAAGACACCTCCTACAGTATCTTCGGAGAAATTTGCTGCTCCTTCAACTCCTATCACCCCTGCTAAACAAATATCACTCCCTGTGAGTCCTGCTTCACTTCCCCCAAGAAATCTCTCTTGTTATGACACTTCTGCAAGTACAAGGACCAAATCTGTCACTGGTACACCAAGTTCTGCTACTTTATCCATCAACACAGTATTTGAATCACCACTCTATACTTATGATAATGATCCCGAGCTGGTAATCTCTCCAGTCAGTCTACCTAGTCTGTTGAGTCCATTTAATGGGAAAAGTCAATCATCATGGGAACAGATGCTACCAGCATCCTCTGTTTTCAGTGACACAGAAATAAGGACCAACATCGAAGACTGTATCATTGATGAAAAGTTCAAACAAGACTTGAAAATATCTGGTGCTTTGGGTACAGGTGCCTTTTCTACCGTTCATAGTGTGTTTTCTCATGACCATGAATTTGCCATTAAGATACCAAAGAATCTGAGGTCATCAAAACAAATACTCAAAGAGATGTTCAACTTCAAAATTATCTCTGAATATCTAACGTTGCACAATATCAACACTTCAGACATTCCAATCTTGAACGCTTATGGGTTGATATTCTTGAATAAGTCTGAGTATTCCAAGATTAGATATGGTGAGACACTTCCATGTTCTATATCAACCAAGCTATCTTCAAACTTATCTGATGTGATTAAAAGCAAATCTTCCACAGGAGGAGACTTACACATCGGTGCTGAGCTATGGTGGAAACTGGCAAAACAGTTATGTATCGCATTGATCATTTTAAAAGATTGTTCTATGGTTCATATGGACTTGAAAACATCGAACATCTTATTTGACTCCAATTCCAATGACTTCAAAGTTGGTGATTTCACCAGTGCTGGATTGACAACCGATATGGTGGAGCAATACTATAAGATGGCAAAGGATTCAACATACTTTGATGTTACGTTACAGTATTGTGCACCAGAAATGATCCAATCTCCACCAGCTATTCCAAGTTTCCAAACAGATCTATATGCTGTGGGATTGATACTATTAGCAGCTGCAATTGGCGAAGAGCCATACACAGGATACCTCAAATCAAGAAACTTCTCCCATCCTATAATAGCATTGAACGATTGTATCAGAAAGAATGCTATCTTGGATGTGGTTCCACTAGAGAAGAGAGCTATCTTAGAGTCCAACAAAGATGCTTACGACCTCATAAGAATGATTCTTATTGACCGTTCTCCGTTGGAAACCATTGTCGCATTCATGAACACTTAATCTTCACTTATTCACTTATTCACTTCTTCTCATATTGTTTTATACCATTCGCTAATTAATTCACTCAACATACTAAAGATACCAAGTTTACTATTTGTTTACTATTTACTATTTATTTTTACTATTGATACCATCACAATTTCAGGTCGTCAAAGCAGGCCTATGCATTTCGCTAGCATTTTTACAAATTACAGTGTTTATCACCGGTTAATACACATCAAGGACTATATCTGTGGGCCGTAGACTACCTTCTCTGCATATCATTTAGATTTCAGTTGATGATGTATACCTTTTGCTGTTGTGTCCGGGTGTTGGGAAAAATAACAGTCACACACTTTCCGAATTTGGAATCGCGCTTTTGAGACAACCCAAACAATTTTGAAGGGAAATAGCGCTGCCAAATTCGCCCGTGTCAATTCTAGACAGTTGGTGCTTGTGCTGGGATTTACGCACTTTCTCTGCCTGGCCTCCGGTGCTGAAAATTACCGGTCGCCAGAAACTGAAACTTTTCGGTAACGGACACATCGATTTCTGTTAACGCAACTCTGAAAAATCAAAAACAAAAAATTAACAGCGATTCACACACAATCTCATTTGGTTCAGTCACATAAACATCAGTTCAAAATGGTATGTTTTGAAGGTCATAAAGTCGAAGAAGAGTGAGGCAGACGACAGTATATGAAACAAGGGACTTCCGTCAACACGAATATAGTGTCATTTTATATCGAATAAGTTGGAGACAAGTTATGAAGTCGTAAAAACTATGATAAAGAACCTCTGACCTTATATTGAAGAAAGAAACATGGGAACAAAATAATAGTGATGAAATACAGTGTAATTACAGAACGTTATGGATCTTTTAAAACAGCTTACGGCCCTTGTGAAATCTATATACTCGTTATGCTTCACCCACCTTTGATAAATTTTATACTCTTTAAACAAACAAAGTACTAACAAATCTTTCATTAGTCTTCCAAAGCTCAAAACCCTATGCGTGAATTGAAAATTGAAAAATTAGTCTTAAACATCTCTGTTGGTGAATCAGGTGATCGTTTGACTAGAGCTTCAAAAGTTTTAGAACAATTGTCTGGTCAAACCCCAGTTCAATCCAAAGCTAGATACACCGTCAGAACTTTTGGTATCAGAAGAAACGAAAAAATCGCTGTCCACGTTACCATCAGAGGTCCAAAAGCTGAAGAAATCTTGGAAAGAGGTTTAAAAGTCAAAGAATATCAATTAAGAAACAAAAACTTCTCTGAAACCGGTAACTTTGGTTTCGGTATCAACGAACACATTGATTTAGGTATCAAATACGATCCATCTATCGGAATTTACGGTATGGATTTCTACGTTGTCATGGGTAGACCAGGTAACAGAATTGCCAGAAGAAAACGTACCCAAAATGTCGTTGGTAACTCACACAAAACTAACAAAGAAGATACCATCGCTTGGTTCAAACAAAAATACGATGCTGATGTTTTAAACAAATAAGGTGTTTAATTTGAATGTATAACATATTTGAATTGATTGTATAAAAATAATATTAAGTTATGTAATTTTGAAACTTGTCTTTGTCAGTCATTTGTAAATGAGGTTTGTTTCTTATCTTTATAATAAACATGAAACAGCTACAATTGACAACATATTTGAACTTTTTTTTTGATATTAATTATAAATTTATTTATTATATACTCATTAACAGCTGTATTAGTCATTATTCAGATACATTACCTTCATCATCCAATGCAAATTGTGGAATTTCATCAAATTCCTTTTGATACAAATCATTAAACTCAACACTCTCTTCAATCTTATCAAATTCATTCAACCAATCAATATCCGTTTGTAATAACTTGTCTTTAATAGATTTGACATATTCTGAAGAAACATCCTTATTAACATAATCAACTCCTGTAAATCTATTGAAAATCAATTTCAAATAGAAGATTATTGATTTCAGACCCCGCAAATATCCATTATCTGGTTCATTTGCATGTTTTGGTGGGAATGTTATCAATCCACCACCATTACTTTCATTGGTATTTGTGACACATTGAGCAAAATCAATAATACTGATTTTGATATTCTCAATATCTGCCCCATCATAAATCATTAATAAACTTGAACCATATAGTCTATATCCTCTTAATTTTTCAACAGCAAACTCTAACTCATGAATACATTTGATTAATTGTGGAATTTTAACCAAAACAGAGTAGATAGAACTTCCATCATATAAATATCTTATGATACTAGCAGCAAATTCAAAACCAGCTTTAACTCGTCTACCAAAATATTTATCTTTTGAAATGAATTTAGAAGTTTTGTCATCCCAACATTGCATACCACAAATACGAACACCTAGTTGACGTGATGATGTAGCCATACATTTCTTTCTTTGTGATTTTTTCTTCCTTAATGGTGCTTCAATACCATATTGTCTTGTACCCATTTTCAAATCAAGAACACATGGTCTTTCCATACCGTTTGTCAAATCCTCCAATAGGATAAATCTTTCGATTCTTTGGACTTTTTTAACATTTGGTCTAGATGGAATTATTAAAGGTGAAACAACATCGAGTAATGAATCTTCATCACCTTGATCATTATTGTCATCATCCATCACGAAGATGGAGTCACTATTTGATCTTTCGAACTTTGGAACATAGTTTATCTTTTTCCCTTTATCATTATCACTATCGTTGTCGTCATCCCCATTTTTGTGGTGGTTGTTATTTTCGTTATTATTGTTGATATCTTGTAAGTCAGAAAACGATCTATGGCTCTTCTTCAATGATACACTCTCAACAATTTTTGGACGTTTCTCTAGATCTGAAGATGATGAACTCATACGATGTGGTCTAGATTTACCTTGTAGTCTTGGAGATGTCGAATTTCTCAGAGTTCTCATGTTCTTCTTAGTCTTGATTGGTGCAAATACTTCCTTTAAAACCAGTTCCTGTAGTCTTCTATTAACAGTAGTAGCACCCAATGTTGAAGCTGGAAGCAATGAAGGAGAACCAACTGGAGATGCTTCAGATAAGTGAGAAAATGATGAGGCTGGGGACGGAGCAGAACTTGGATATTGATCCCACAGTGATTCAGGAATGATATGTTTGTTATCATCCAGCACGACTTCAGGTGGGAGCTCTTCACTGTAAGAAGTTGAAGGTTTGATCTTGCTTAGTGATGAGTTTGATTGTGTCATTACATCATCCTCATCAATAGGTGGTAGCATAGGAGAAGTGATAGGGTTATCAAGCGTAATGTCGCCAATTGATGTATTAATATCATCAGTTTCATCAACTAGAGTTGTATATCTAACGTTCAGAACACCAATGTATTTTGGCATGAATTTCAGTATCTCTTCATGATTCTGCTCAATAGTTTCGTAAAACCAGTTTTCTCTATTGACTAAGGCTTTACAAACAGCCCTATGTGAAAATCTGAAGATAGCCGTATGTCCACCAACTTTGTTTTTGAAAGGTGTTAGTTCAACAGCTAAAGAGAATCTGTCATCGTGTTCGTCTTGTTCATTATCTTGGTCATACTCGTGTTCTTGGAACTCTTCGTTATCATCATGTTCTGGTGCACCTTCTTCAGCACCAGTGTCTGACTTTTCGTCGTCACTTTCAAGTGCGTCTTCGTTCGGATCAAACACTTGAGCATACTGTGCAAACTTAACACCCGTTCTTCCTGATATCTGTTGTTGTTGTTGTTGCTGTTGTTGGTGCTCGACATGCTTAACCTCTGAAGAAACAGAAGCTGTAGAACTAGCACTGCGAGTGGTATGTATGTCTAAGTTTTCCTGTAGATGTATCTTCTCATGCTGGTTTCCTTTAGGAATGTAAGTTGCTGACGATAGCGGTTCTAGTACAGACACTGAAGGATCTAGTGGATTGTCCACCACTATTGAAGGTTGGCGCTTCCTTGTAAATTGCTTATCTTCAAAGGGAGCGTCAAGTGTTGGTTTCCCCGAGTAAAGCTTGAGTGATTTGACCTCTTTGGAAGGTGATGCAAGAGTTGCTTGAGTGTTATGATGATGTGAGTTTGAATGTGAATGTGGATGGTGGTGATGGTGATGGTCCTTATCGATATTTGACGAGGACTTGTTATCATTTCTGAAAAGACGAAGTGAATGTGCAAACTTACGCCCTGTTATTGGGGGAGAGTCTGGCTCTGTCTGTTGTGTATCTTGCTGTTGTTGTTGTTGCTGATGGTGATGTTGTTGTTGCGGTTGTTGTGTTTGTTGTGATTGTTGTTGTTGTTCATGTGTTATCTGGCTCTCCATTTTTGTAATCTAGTGGTGATCTTCCCAGTTGTAGCGATAAAAGTGGTGATGTTTGAGGGTTATAAGTCTAACTTGATGTTGTGACGAGGGCCCTACAAGTCACTAGCACCAACGAATGAACACCCCGTGTTGATACTACCTCACTGCTCTTCCCTTTCCAAGAACCAGGCAGAAATTCCTCGTTAAAGCCTGCAATTTCTTAAGAGCGTTGTGAAACGTGCGCTGTGTTATGGTCTTGTGATGTAATGAAAAAGAAACAAAAAAAAGTGGCAGAAACGAGAATTCGACTGAAGGTAGTTTCAGTAATGTTTCCCAATGTGCTTAATTGAATCTTGTCACTTGCTGTTACTTTTAGCTGGTCAGCGCTTCTTATCTGTCTATTGATGTTTACTGGTTTTGTATGTCTTCTGTCTAAATTTTTGTCGCTGAAAATCCGCACGTAGGGTAACTCCCTTGTTTATACTTACATATCTCTATCACTACTGCATCAATCATGTGTATTCTGGAGCTTGAGCACCTCTATACCGATATCTATGTTAGCAGACACACCCTCTTTCCATCTCTGTTCCAGGTATTTCAATACAGGCTCGTTATCTGTCTGTTCCTGCTTTCGATGAGCATTGATATCATTGATTTTACGTCTTTTGAGGTCTATCTGATCCCTCAAATAATCATTGGCTACTTCTGATAAGTCATTCGATACCAGCCATTGGTTTTTACCGTACTCTGAATGTATCTTAAGGGAATTCTGTTTCAAATAGGTATAAGCTATCGATTTCTTAAGAGCATCGTTATCATCAATGTTCGAGTAGTGCGAGAGATCGACCCCTCCTAATGTAAATGTTTCATCTTCCAGCTGTTCTGGTGTGTATTTTTCAATCCATCTGCTTACTCTGGGAAGTGGATAAAGTTCTTCGACTTGTGGATGTATCTTGCTGAGGTCTTGAGAAGCTAGCTCTTTGTTGATAAGTTCTTGTACTAGCTGCCTTTCTTCATCTGTGATTTCTTCATCAATATCTGTTTTGAAAAATGGTTAGTTTGTGCTGAGTATATAAATATAGTATCACATATGTACATACATGGTAAGGAGTCCAGTGGTTCGTAGTTCATCTTGGTATTCGACTGCTGTTCTTCACTATGTTTATCTGAGTTTAGACTGAAAAGGGCAATTTTCATGTTCTTTTAAAATTATGCGAATTAGTTAGTGCCACATTTTACGCACTTATCTCCGCCTAAATCACTCTACGTTAGCGTAATTAACAGCACTAACAAATTATCGAATGAACAAAAAAAATGAAAATCTCAACAAAGACATCGACAAGTATCTCCACGTTGATCCACCACAAAGATGCTTCGTTTCACTAGAAGTATACACTCCTCAAGGGCCCTACTCCAAAGTGCTTTGGAAACAGATTCTGCTGTTTTAACTGCAAAAGAATCCGTTGAAAGCTACCTAAACTACTTCAAAACACCAAAAGACTTAAGACCATTTGTCTATAGAAAGAGAAATGCAAGTGAACTGTTGTCTAGAGATTTATGGGATGAAGTTGCAAAGAAAAGAATTGTTCCTCAAGAACCACCAAAAGTTCCATCTGTTTCCGCATTAAGTAAGATCTTTTCCTCCATTCAAGATAAAGAAGAATTACACCAATATAAATTGAAATTAGTCGACCTAGCTAAAAAGCCAAAATACACTAAACCAGCTCATATCAATGCTTTCTTACATAAATCTGCTGAACTCAATAAATTCGGTCATGCTTTAACCTTCCTATACTCACAAAAGACCCTAAACCCAATCCTAACTGCTGATAACTTGAACTTGATCTTATTCTACCAATACATAAACCCAGCCAAATCCCTATACAATTCTCAAATCAAAATCGCAGTTGCCAGAAAGAAACTCCCAAAAAGATCCAATGAAATCACTGACCTTTTAGAAGCCTCCATCTACCTAAAGAACAAAAACCCAGTCCCAGCTGAACTTTCATTAAAGATCTCCAAAGCTGAAAACACATCCATAATTCCAAAAGCTTTAGAATTGACTAACTCAACTGGTAAATCACAAGCACTACTAAATGAATACAAAGAAGAATACCTCCTTCTCAAACCAGTTGCAATTGAATTCACTCAAGATGCTCTATCATCAGCACCAATTGTTCAAAGTGCCTTACAATTTGTCGAATCATACGAGAAACTAGAACAAAAACTAAACAAGGACTCCATTTACGTCTCTGTCACTGAAAAGAGTCAATTCGGTAAATACCCTGAAAAGGCCACAGAAACTGAATCAGAAGAACAACAACAAGAACAACCACAAGAAGACAAATGAGTACATAGCCATCTACATGTAAATAAAACGACATAGAGTCAACACACAAAACTTGTAGGTTGGTTGAAAGTAGCATCTTCTTCTTCATATCTTTATATTTAAAGGAAAAGGTTACCCGATTTGTGGTTGTGAGCGATGGTCGATATTTTGATTTTTTTGGCCAATTTTTTTTTTTCTTGTATAAACAATTGAGTGATGAATCAGCCTTTAAGTGTCTTTAATTTGCTCCTTGATCTACTCCTGAGATGTCTGAGAAGGTAGCTGAACAATCAACTCCTGTGAAACCACAGGAAAAACCCGTTTCTTCTGGTGAAGCTCCTGCCAAAACTGCAGAATCCACTGATAAAGATGCTTCTACTGGTGAAAAGAAACTTACAAATAAAGAATTAAAAGAACTAAAAAAGAAACAAAAATTGGAGAAGAGAGCTGCTGCTAAACAAGAAAAGGGTATTCCAAACAAAGCAGACAATCCTAAAGAACTTCAAAAGGCCAAATCTTCCAAACAATCATCATCTTCTTCTTCCTCAAATACCAATGCTAATACTGCTTCAAAGAAAAAACCAATTAAGAAAGTTGCATTGTTCAGTCATTTGGAAACAAAAGATCAAAGAAACGAACTATCACTATCACATGCACAAGTTAACAACTTAATACATCCAGCCATTCAATCATTGACCTTGAAATACTCTTCATACTCCATTGTTGGTTCAATTCCAAGATGTAAAGCCATGTTATCAGTCTTCCAAAAAGTCATTCATGAGTATCAAACTCCAGAAGGTACCACTTTAACTAGAAACTTGACCAATTACCTAAGTAATCAAATTGATTATCTAAAGACTTCAAGACCATTAAGTGTTACTATGGGTAATGCCATCAGATGGTTAAAACAAGAGATTTCATTGATTTCAATTGATACATCTGATCAAGATGCCAAAAAGGAACTTATTGAAAAAATCGATACTTTTATCAAAGAGAAGATCGAATTAAGTGATAAATTAATCATTCAATCTGCATCATCACACATTTCAAATGGTTCAACAGTCTTGACGTTTGGTAATTCAAATGTCTTAAAAGAATTATTCCTTCATAATCATAATGTCCTAAATAAGAGATTTAACGTCATCATAGTTGATTCCAGACCTTTATTTGAAGGTAAAAAATTAGCAGAATCATTAACAGCAAATGGGTTAAAAGTACAATACGTATTGATTACATCATTATCATCTATTTTACAAGATGTTGATACTGTTTTCCTTGGAGCTCATGCCATGTTATCTAATGGGTTCTTATATTCTAGAGTTGGATCAGCTTTGATTGCAATGAAGGCCAAGAATAAAAACATTCCAGTTTTGGTTTGTTGTGAATCTATAAAATTCTCTGATAGAGTTCAATTAGATTCAGTTACATTGAATGAATTAGCTGATAATGATGATTTAATTGATACAAATGATTCAAATAAAGTTAAGAAATCAAGTGTTGCATTACAAAAATTCATCACTGTTAAGAATGAACAAAACAAACAAAGTAATCAACAGCAGCAACAACAACAACAAAAGGGAAAGAACAATCAACAGCAACAACAGCAACAGAATAAAAACCAAGATGATGCAAGTTTATTAAAAGGTGAATTACCATTATCCAACTGGAGAGATCAAGAATATCTAAACATTTTGAATATCATGTATGATCTAACACCACCTGAATATATTCAAAAAATTATCACAGAAGTTGGTGCATTGCCACCAAGTTCTGTTCCTGTTATCTTGAGAGAATACAAGGCTACTTGAGGAATTAATTGATCATACCTCTATAATTTATAGAATATACGAGTCTCATGTTTACAAATTATGGATACAGACTAGAGTAATTCAGTTTTTAAATGTAGAGCTAGTAGGATTTTATTTTTATATGTATGTGAATGAAATGATATAAAAAAAAGTAGGTAGAAAGCAAGTATATTCAAATGGAAGGAAGAATTGGAATTGGAATTGGAATCGAAATGAAATAAAACAACAACAACACATGATACATAACTATGACATAACAATGATATATATGTGATATCAAACCATGGAAAAATGAAACATGAAAACCGTCTTTTTCAAAATGCTAATTTTGCAAATAGTTACCTATGGTGGTAATAATGGTATGAATGATAAGACTAGTTAGTCTTCAAGTTAGAAACATATGCTTGAAGTTTTTCCCATTTTGCTTTCTTTTCTTCTTCTTTTTTCTTGTTCTCTTCAAGAGATTGATGATATAACACGGTACAATGATCATAAAGTAAAGGATTTGAATCCATAAACACTTTCAAAGCATGGTATACCAATGAATGGATTGTTCTGTTCCAATTTCCTGGGGATGATGCACCAAGAACATCATCTTGTAATGGATAGTTATAATTATTTGGATTGTTTGATTGATCTAATGCCGATATTTCATATAATGATGAGAATATAATAGGTAAGATAACTTCAGCATTTTCCGTGACTAAATTTAAGAAATATTCACTATTCCAAAAACATAAAACTTTTTCAGAAACTTGGAAATGTGGTGATGATATACATTTAGCCAATTGAACGAATAATGGAACTTCAATCTTGATGAATTCTAAAGGTTCAAGAACTTCAAAAATATCTTCAATTTCATTCAAAAACATAACCTCTTTATTTGAATTAACTTTTGGCCAAAATCTTAATAATCCCATTATAACTTCTTCAGTTAATAGTGGATCTTTTTCTAAAAATTGAACAACACAATAAGCTAATTGTGGTTGATAAAGTGATAATGATTTAACTTTATGTAATGGTAATAACACCCTTACTAAGAATATCTTGTGTTCTTCTTTTAAAGGTAATGCAAACCCATTAATGATTGAACCTAAAATTTCTAATAATTCAGCAATCCCATTAAATCTTTCAGTTTCATAAACAAATTGTAGGAAAACATTATTTATAGATCTTCTAATAAAACTTCTTAAACTTAGGAATTTCCCATAAATTCTGTGTAATGTTGTTTTTAAACAATCACGTTCTCTTGGATCTTCAGAATCAAATAATTCCAACAATTTTAAAACAAAATCAGAATCAATGTATTGTTTAGCAATTGTATGATTAAAATCAGGACTTTCAACAAATCTTAAAAAGAATTCATAAACAACTTGCATATGAGGCCATGAAACTTCATGAATTGGTTCATCTTCATCAGGATCATAAATATCACCAATTGGATTAACAGGAGGTGGGATTGGTCTGAATAGATTCTTTTTAAACATTTCAACAACATGTTCATACATCTCATCTGTATAAGTGAATCTATTACTTGAAATAAATTCAATTAATTCTTGTAATGTAATTCTTTTGATTTCTTTTCCTCTAATATCAAAAGATGGATCATTAAAATCAAACATAACATTACATTGATCAACTTTCATGATAAATAAATCTAATCTTTCTTCAGGTGGTACTTCATCAAAACCTGGTAATTTTGTTATATCTGTATGAGCAGATGGTTCAAATCTTGAAGATGAATGCCTTTGTGGAGATTTGATTAAATCAATATCAGCATTAACCAATGGTAACTTATCAAATGAATGAGATGAATGAGGTATAACAACATCAGGAGATACATGATCTACTGTGATATCATCAGAAGTAAGAGGAATTGATGCAGCAGCTGCAGCAACTAAATTTCTAGAAGGTGGAGTAACTTGAATATCTGGGGTATTTGATAATTGTGAATTCGGAGTTTGTGGTTGTGATGGTGATTGTGATTGTGTTTGAGTTTGTGAGGAAGATTGTTCATGTTGTTGGAATTGAGGTTGATTATGATTTTGTGGGGATTGTTTTTGACTTTGTCTTATGGCATTTGAGGGACTAGGAGATGCAGAGTTTCTTTCATTGCTTGAAGTAGGGGTATGACTATTCAAGTCCTTTTTTGATGTACTTGTTGCTGATGAGCTCTTTGATTTGGATGGTGATGATGATGTTGAATTTCTTGGAGATGAACTTCCAGAACTTGGGTTTGAGCTATTTGTGGAAGAAGCTTTTCCCGATAGTGTTTTCCCTTTTGGTGCCTGGCTACTTTCCTCTTTTTCTTTTTCTTTATCTTTCTTCTTAGATGAAGTCAATGAAGAGCCTTTTCTTGAAAGCTGTTGGAGTTGTTTGTTAGTATATGTACGTATGATTGAGGGGGGTGTATAAGCCCTAGAAAAACATGGTAAGAAATACGTACCCTTTGCTTGAAACCTTTCATCATCTTGGCAGAATAGTGTTTTGGTGTGTCTCTATGCTGGATTGGTTGTTTATGTTCAAATAAAGCGGTGTATTTTTGGCAATGTTCTCACAGTGTGGATTTGACGTGTGATAAGTTCTTGAGCTGTTCTCAAGATAAAAGATAGGCGAACGATTGGGAAATTAGCAGGTCAAAGCGGTGTGTCAAAGCAATTGTGTGCGGTTGTTTACTGGATCTGGTAATTGGCCTTTGTGGTAGTGTCCTGAGTTCTCAAAGCGGTGTTTGTTTGTTTGGCGGCGGCTGTTTTGTTTTGTTCGCTGTTTCTTTTGTTTGTTGGTTTGTTTTGATTATTTGTCGAAATTCAATTCTCAGCCAATGCCAGAAATTCGCGGAAGGTGCACTAATTCGGCCGTGATTCCAGACAATACGAGATCATTATCGACACAGAGTGGAGTACAGTGGGGTTTCCTCTATAGTTGTTATAAGAGTGGTTGGGTTGTACTTACAGACCACTTTGGTTTAGTCGAAGGAAGCGAGTTTCTACGAGGTGAATTGAAAAATATGATTAGGTACAACTAATGAGTTATATTAAAGAGTATAGAAGTTGAGTGATGACCTATCGAGCTTTGTTAGTACTATGATTCATGAAGAAGTATAGTTTACAATTAATACTAGATCGGTTGAGTCAGAGTAGCGGTTCTTAGTTTATTCAGCAATTGACAATGCTCAAGGCAAAGACATCTGAAGAATCGATAAGCTTTCTCATCATTCGAAGCCATTGTGATCGGAGTAATGATAATAGTTAATAGGGAAGAACAAAAACATACTGATCATACAATGGGAAGTGACTGTACTTTCTAGTAAAGATGACTTCCCACAGAAAGATTATCAACAGCAAACTGTCACTACTTAACTCTCAAATCACAAGATCAAGTTGAGATAAAAGAACAGCTTCTGTCTGTTTAAAATCGTCAACAGTGAATTAACGGAAGAAAAAAAAAATCGCAGTGAAAAATTTACGCAGCAAACGAAAAACTCGCTTTGGAAGGTTTCGCGGTATTCTTCGAAACTTAGGCACGCCTAACGAGTAACGGCCCGCTCCGGGGGGATGTTCCAGGCAGGGCAGAGTCAAGACTTACGAGTCAAAAGTCAAAGCCTCGAGATAAAAGATTAGGGCTGTGGGTGAAGGTTGGTGAGTACTTCGTGACACTGCACCGAGGACTAAATGGTAAACACTTAAATAGTAGTAGACACTAGAAGGGGGGAATGGTGGAACAGTGCCTAGAAAGTACTGGCCATTGTTGTCGCTGTCTCGGTTAATCTTACTATCTTGATACACTGAGAGTGACTGGTCACTGAGCACTGAGTGCACTAAATATCAACGCATCTCACTAAATATTACGTAGTTGAGTTTGTCTCTCTTATTTATAGCCAAAAGGCATAAAGTGTGTGTCAAACAGCAATCTCATTTGTCCCGATTAGGAAGTCTATCAAGGAAAAGGCCACAAACACTCCAAATCAGGTAATTTTCGCGTAACAGAAGCAGCAAAAACGCGGTACGAATTTCAGTCCTTTCGCGAATTCCCCGAAATTGTTAAAAACAGGCAATTCCTTGCTTTTTCTCTCTTTGCCACAACGTCCAGAAAGCCCATTACAACAGTCTTTTAGTAAGTAAAATTATAGTCAAATGAAGGAATTGATGGCTCAATTGTGATGTTCACAGCAATTATCTACACTTTCCAGCTTGTTTCATCAGAATTGACCCATTTTTCAACCATTTCCGCTCTTTTCCTTTCCCTTTCCCACTTTATCAAGGACCCTCATTGCTAACAAACCGCCCCTTATTTCTAGAAACATACTTTAAAACTTTGAAAACAAAATGCATAGAACTTATTCTTTAAGAAACGCTAGAGCCCCAACTGCTTCTCAGCTACAATCCCCACCACCACCAACTTCCACCACTAAAACCGGTCGTTTCTTCGGTAAAGGTGGTATTGTTAACTCTTTTAGAAGAAATACCGCTGGTCAATTTGGTCCTGAATTATCAAGAAAACTTTCTCAATTGGTTAAAATTGAAAAGAACGTCTTGAGAGGTATCGAAGTTGTTGCCAACGAAAGAAGAGAAGTTGCCAAACAATTATCCTTATGGGGTGAAGATAACGATGATGATGTTTCTGATATCACTGATAAATTAGGTGTTTTAATCTACGAAGTTGGTGAATTAGAAGATCAATTCATTGACCGTTACGATCAATACCGTTTAACTTTGAAATCCATCAGAGATATCGAAGGTTCCGTTCAACCATCAAGAGAACGTAAACAAAGAATCACCGACAAGATTGCTTACTTGAAATACAAAGACCCACAATCTCCAAAAATTGTTGTTTTAGAACAAGAATTGGTTCGTGCTGAAGCTGAATCTTTAGTTGCTGAAGCTCAATTATCTAACATTACTAGAGAAAAATTAAAAACCGCTTTCAACTACCAATTTGATTCTTTAAGAGAACACTCTGAAAAATTAGCCTTGATTGCTGGTTACGGTAAAGCTCTATTAGAATTATTAGATGATTCTCCAGTCACCCCAGGTGAAACCAGACCAGCTTATGATGGTTATGAAGCTTCTAAACAAATCATTATTGATGCTGAAAACGCTTTAGCTTCTTGGACTTTGGACCAAGCTCAAGTTAGACCAACTTTAAGTATCAGAAGAGCTGAAGATGAAATCTACGATGATGAAGATTTAACTGAAGAACAAAACTTGGCCGAACAAGAATGGAACGAACAAGAACAAGAAAAAGTTGCTGCTTAAACAATTGTGTTCAATCAAAAGTTGAATGAATAAAATAAAAAGTGCATCCTTACTTATAGTTTGATTAAAAGAAACAACTTGATTGTTGTTCTCATTTGATATTTTTTTTTCTTGTTTTTTTATATATATTATATTATACTTTGTCTTGTCTCCATTCTGTTTGTGATTTTTCCTTTCCATGTTGTTATTGTTTTTTATCTGTGTTTGATTTTATCTATTGTTATTATTCGTTTGAATTTTGAATTTTGGATTTGGACTGTTTGATTTGATTATCAATACCCTGTTCTATTGATAGTTTACTGATGTCTTATAAAAATTGATTTTTTATGTGATCTATTCTTTTATTGTTTTGTACTCTATTCCTTTTTACTCCTTTTTTTATTTACACTTTTACTCATATGTTTATATCTACATCTTGTGTGTGTGTGTTATTGTTATATTCATAAACACTTTGATATATTCAAAATCTTTTTGGTATTTGAAGTAATTCAGTCTTAATTCCTTTCCCTATAACTCTAACTCTCTTGTAATCGTATTTCTGTATTGGCTTCTCATCTTTAACGTCGATAGGAGCATCATCTTTTGGTATCACCACTTCTTCTTCCTCCTCTTGTAACACAACTGTACCCTGATCACCTTCATTGTTATTCTCTGAAGTTGCTGATGTCAGTGATCTTGGTACTCTTATCATCATATGAACATTATCGCCATCAATCATACCAGATCTTATATTCTGTATAAACTTGACACTTAGATAAAGTCTAACTTTCCATCCATTCTCTTCAATCACAAACTTCAAAAGATCCTTATCCTTAACAGTTGGTTTATTCTTATAGTCTTTCTCTGTTTGTAATTCCAATAACTCAATAGAATCTGTGAATAATATAGAAACCAATCTTTTCTTAAGTACAGTAACCAATTGTCCTATTTGTGTGTTTGAAAGATGTATTGAAGAAGAAGATCTTAGCCTTACTAATGCTCTATGGTTCTTCGTGGTTCCTGACGATATAGCTGCTTCAAACACTGCTTGTTTCGAGGATATTTGCTGTTTGATCAGTTCTTTTCTATTGATAAAGATCCGTATTGGTATCACTGAATTTTCTGATATTTTGACAAATGAAGTGCTTTAAAAAGTATTATGTTAGTTTCTTTCAACTATGATATCAATCTGGAAGCATCACACTCACATTGGAGCCATTCTTTTAGTGCTTTTAAGTAGATATTTGTTGGTTTGGTATTAATGTTAACACTCTTCAAAATGATTAAAATCTCGAGAAAAATGAATTTTGAGAAATTTGATCTTTGACACATTTTCTACACTTTAAAACAAAAACTATCAAACACACAAAAATAAACAAATTTGCAGCTAATCACGATGAATAAAGAACTCCCGCATCCTAAATCTGCTCCTGTTCAATCTCCTCTACAGAAATCTGCCAAACAGCTTCGGATTCCTGCTACTTCCACTGAGGGATTAAAGAATAGATATCCCATGCCTGATTTCACTCCTTCCAAAATCACACCAAACTACTCTCAAACCTCACTATCAAGCATAAGTACCAAGAGAAGTACATCCTCAAATGATATCCTGACATCTCCATACTCGAAATCCCCATCTGCATTGCATTTAAGAAAAGGTCAAATCACCATAGATACAAAGAGATTAGTTGATCAGTTTTATAATCAAGAATCAAGTTCACCATCGCTAGCTCCAGCTTCAGGAAAACAAAGATCACAATCGAACTCGATGTTACTGTTGAGTGCACTGAATACTGACTCACCTGAAAGTTCTAGTAGTAATAACAATAACGGGAACAATACTTTGAACAATAATGATAATGGTGATCCTGATGAAACACAAGTTGATATCAAGAACTTCAATTTCTTGAAGTATTCTAGTGATAATAAAGTACAGAATGATAATAAACAAGATATAGATATAATACAACAAGAGATTAGACAGATACAGCAAAAAGTTACAAAAGAAATTTCATCACAATTAGATTTCACGAATACCAATTATACAAAAGATTCTAATGATTTTAAAGAAATTTTAGATGAATTGAATAGTATGAAATCCAAGTTTACAGAATACATCCAGTTGATCAATTCAAATCATGAGATATTCAACGATAATTATGATCATTTCAAGAAAGAACTAGTCAAATTATACGAATCATTAGAAGTTATCAAAACATTTGAAGAAAGTTTGAAAAGATCAAGAGATCGATTAAACTTGAATAAGAAGAAACTATTTGAACTTAGACAGAAGATTGAAATCACTGAAGAATTACAGTTTAAAAGATCAGAAATGACCAAAATTAGAAAAAAATGGATACTCATTGGTGCGTTCTCCATAATGATGCTATATATCTCATGGAGAATTGTTAATTAATCAATAATTAAGCTAATTAATAACTTCAATTATATATTTATAATAAAGCTTTGAATTTATCTTCAACTGACTCAATTGAAGTTGAACTTTCAATAGAACCATCTTTGAAACCATTAACAACAACAGTAGGAGTAACATGGATACCATTTTGTCTACCGACTCTTGTGAATAATTTCAAATCATTTGTGACTTGATTACCACTATTTGAAGGTTTATCTGATTTCTTAATGATTAATTTCTCCAAGAATTCATCCTTGTTAATCTCAGATTTGAAGTTTGGTTCAATGACCAAGTCGTAAATTCTTTTATAAATCTCATTTCTTGTTAAATCAGCAGTTTCTGTATCATAAAACTCTTCAATATGATCAAACAATTCATATGAAAACTTCAAGAAGATTTCAGGTTTCAATTGTGCAATGGCTAAACTTGCTTCATGTAATAAGTTTGAAGTTGGATGCCAAACTTGAACGTAATTTCTGAAAATAACTTGGATTTGTCCATTGTATTTACTTTCTAAAAGCGGGAATAAATTTGTATACCAGTTCTTGTATAATTTGGCACTAAAAGGGCAAGCATAATCTAAGTATATGTCAACCACATGAGGATGGACAACTTTGGTTGAAGTGGCGTGGGAAGCAAAGAACTTTGGTAATAGTGACATATTTTAAGTGTTTAATGAAGCAATTGACTGTTCAAAGCGTGTTAAAAAGAGTGTAAAACGAATTAAACTGCTTGCTAATTTCTCCTTTCCCTTGAGAGTGATTTCAAGTATAAGCTCATTGAAGCCACTGTGCTCCCCACCATTATGTAAGCACTATAGCTGAATCGGGTCGGGTAAGGGTCACGTGATTAGACAACCCTTATAGTTTTCTAGTGGTCGAGTGCCCATAAAGTTCCCGACACAGATATTTCTAAGCAAATCTTATGTAATCATTCTGGTAAGAGCACTCATGTAGATTTGTCTCTCGATGAGACCCACACTCTGTTCCACACTGTATGTACTACGTTAGTATGTACTATGTATGTATTACTATAAGATAATTTTAGATAGCAGAATACTATATCAAAAGCACATTCGTAAAATTCTCTGAATATCAAAGTATAGTTGTGTTCATCGACATAAAATGCTACATATTAAATTAC
This sequence comes from Wickerhamomyces ulmi, assembly GCA_030569675.1. Classification (NCBI taxonomy): domain Eukaryota; kingdom Fungi; phylum Ascomycota; class Saccharomycetes; order Phaffomycetales; family Wickerhamomycetaceae; genus Wickerhamomyces; species Wickerhamomyces ulmi. The sequence goes on from JAJMLN010000001.1 coordinate 780,227, forward strand.
TGAAGATATTATATTCAAATTCAACATAAATAGTACTAGCACCTCCACGTTGAGAGTTTGCCTTTTCGAACTGTTCGAGTCTGAGAATTCACTTTCTACTTCACCTCAGTTCTGAAACACAGTTCTTTTTGTCATCATCTTCATTGTCTAAGTTGCCTCCACAACTTGTCCATCAAATGGGTCAATGAATGTAATACTGTTCTTGTCGAATCATCTAACTCCATCAAAGGGGCAATGTTTAGATACTGTCTGGATTTACCTTCACCAATTATGGTCTGCTTCTCGGTTCTTTTCCTTTGAATCTGCAATGCTTATCTTATATTCCAGTTCAATTAATCCGGTAGATCTTAGTGGCATCATTAAAGATCACTATATGCTTTAAACTTGTATGAGCACCATCAGACTAATATATCCAGCTAAAACAACTGTAGTAGACACAAGACCATAATCATTATTCTTGTCGACACAAGCTTTGTGAGTTGAGTTCCTCAAGATCTTTATAATCTTTGTAGTGATAGCCTAAACAGTTTCGTTATGATTAAATTTTGTAGATAATGGCCATTCATGGTCTCGGAAGTATTAAGGACACTTATGGCTAGAGCATCGTAGTGACATTTGTGTGTTGGCTCCCATTTGGACCTTCATCAATAGGAACTTGGTTCGCGGTGAGATTAACCATCTAATTGAAACCAATGATCATCAGAGTTTCTTGATTCGTAGGAAATGAAGAGAAAACCTTCAAAGTTCTAGTACCATCGTTCTTCTTTGTAAGTACTACCTAAATGTATCTTGAAGGAGGTTAAAAGACGGGTCATATTTACCACAGACTGATCTTTGCTAATGTCTTGCCTCTCTTTTTGAGGAGAGAGACATAGTCAGCCAACTCATCAAAAACTAATGACTTGACGTAAGTTTCTGATAACTCGTAAGTTCAACGAATCTTTTCTGTGTGGTTATTTCTTTACGGCTAGTGCAGCTAGCGCAGCTATGAAAACCCACTTGAGTCTGTTTGTAATTGGATACAACATCATTTAGTTCTGTAGGACAGAGATTAGAATCTAGAATCACATAGAATTTTTGAACAAGTTCACCTTCATCACCACAACATCGTTCACTTCCTTAGCACCAGTAATAACAGAAGAATCTTCATCGAGTTTGATGTATTCGATGGACTTTCTTTTTTTTCTGCTAAATAGGCAAATAGGCAAATGGGCACAGTTCATCAGATTTAACAGAATTCATTAACTAGAGCTTTGAGTTCTCAGGATCTGACTGTTCCATGTTGTCTTCAAGTTCAGAGCTCGTTTCCTGTTCTCAAAAATTCTTTCAATAGAGTGAAAGTAACGACGCGCTAGTTGTGAGACAAAGCCAGAACGGTCTCGAGGTTAGACACTGGATAGGCAATATTGGATATGAACTTCGAGCTCTAACTCAGTCGGTTCAGCACTGGAGGGCTATGAATGTTTGAGCTCAGAACACCACTAATTGTCTGCTTCTGTTTTCACTCTGAGGATTGAGCTTGCAAAGCCTTCCAAAAGACCGTTCGCACGTTCGCAGTGCCTTTGCTGAAATCGTATAAGCTAATTGACGGCGTCATTTGGCTAGTATGTACTATATGGTTAGTAAAGATCTAGAATTGAGGCACATTAAACTCACTTTTGTCCAAACTTTGACTAATGGGATGGTATAACCCTATTATGGTAATTAGTTAGTAAATGTACAGATTGGTGACGTTGATCTCTCTACTCACTCTTTTAGGGCAAGAAGGATTCTGGGTTGCTTGATAAGTAGTTAGCAGATAGTATGAGCTTGTTAAGGTAGTGATATTTCGTCAATTGCACATTGTTGATTGTTTCTTCTTGTTGGTAAAATAAGTTGTTTGCTTGTTTGTGTGTTTGTTTGTTTGTTTACTTTTTTTCGCTGAACTACATTTTTGGAGTTGGGCGCTAGAAATTACATGATTGGTCAATTATCCAATTACCCGGCTTTGAGGCTGGGCTATCGCCCAGCCGAAATTTTGGGGCATATTTCGCGAAAATTGGACCATTTTAAGGCATTTTATGATGTTCTTAGTAGTAATATTGATGTAAATATGCTTTTAAGGAATGTTTTTTTTTTGTGTCAAAATTATGTAGTATTTTCATTTCAAATTTTAAAAAACGATTTAGTCAAAATTATTTAGATTTTTTCAAAAAATTTTAAAATCACTTTTTACTGTAAATGAACCAACATATAGTAAAATTAGGGCAATATCTACAAAATTCTCGTTAAAAAAGTTCAAAAATCGCCCAAAAATCCTCAAAAATAACCAAAATTTGTATTAAAATCATGTTTTGGAATAGTTCCCGACACTTTTTTTCCCTCGCTGAGTCAGCATGTATTTCCGTATAGGGGAATATACCCCATTTGGGTTACTACTAGTTTTCAAGTTTTGTCGGGAACTTTCTGAATCCTCCTAGTGGTCATATAGCTGTCTTATTATAGCTAGTAGGAGAGTATCATGGTATTACTATATATTATAATGATCCATTAGTCACTACCCCATCCACTCTAAGTCAATTACTCTTAGCAGATCTTGGCTCCCCCACCAAATAAGAATTGATCAACAGTCAACAGTCACTTTGATCTGATTTGTCGTTCTGAGTATGCTCTTAAACTAGTTGTCTCTCATCAAAAAAATCATTCGACTGGAAAACTACGATCTAGGCTCCTGTTTATGCACGAGCCGGAGACTAAAATACGCGAATTAGTCCCTTTTTTTTAAAGTTTTTTAAAGTTTGTTCAGTGGAAAAAGTCTTCCGCCGTATTATTGTAATAATCAACTATAACCGAAAAAAAAGGTACAAAACTATAAATTAATATACAATATGTAAAAATAATTTGGGCTATGTAGTCATTGAAGTATAAATATTATGTATTTGTGAAAATTTGATAAAAATCTGACACTTTTTTGAATTTTTTTGTAATTTGAGAAAAGCTGGACGAACTCCATTTTTTAAATTTATGATCCCACTTGTTACTAAATTTCAGTATAAATTTTTCAAATTTGTTAAAATTAGTTATTTTGCAGCTGAAATTACAATATTATAAAGATTACAAGATCAACGATTTATAATAACATATTTTACATCAAGATCACCCATATTTTCATTCATTTATATTAGTCGAAAAGTTTATCTATTTAATTAAGCGGATAATTAAAGTTAAAGGGGGGTTCTAGCGGGACTAGTTTTGTGTGGTTTGGGACTAATTGTCAAGAAAACTAGACCAAAAACCTTGGAAAAAGAACGTCCATTTGCATAATCTGTAAGTCTGTAAGATAATTTATACTTATTTACACTTCTATACACAGATCAACAAACAAACTGCATGTTATTCGATTAATGCTACGTCCGCTACTTGCTTTTGCTTTTACTTCAAGTACAGTGATCCCTGGCATCTGGCGTTGAGCTGTTGATTCTGGCGTGTGTTTTTTCTCTCCTGAATGGTGCCTTACTGGTGCCTCGATCTCTTGTCTTACTTTGACTGCTTCTAACGTACTCCGTGGATCCCTCTCTATGATCTAGAACATTAAGTAAAATTATCCAGTGTACAAGTTTTTATGATATAGAGGTTGGTAGATATTACCGTTCATGATTCTCTGCAAGGTGTACACAACTACGAGAAAATACGTGTCGTAAGAGTCGATGACTGTATACCTGTGAGGTTGAGCCCCAAACGTGTTTAAAGGTCTCTCTAATTTTGGGTTTACTTTCACCTCTTTTCAACTTTCAGTTGACAGCAGTTAAGACAATTTCAGTACAAAAATTTCTTGATTTGACTGATCAAAGAAGACCCTCTCCTAATAGATATAGTACATATCAATAATACTGTCTTGAATCTTGAAGCATCTTTAACTCACATTACCTCGGCATTTAACGATGTACATAAGGCATGTCTCATCAAACAAGCGTCGCTAAGCGGTGCAAATGAATGAGAAAGTGAAATTGTCAATGGGTTTTCACTATACAAAACATTAGGGAAATCGTTTAAACACCCAGCAATTATCCGATAATCCCTTCGAGACCTTGCATAATATGCCATCTATCGACAATATGTTTAAAGTTTAGACATAGATTAGACAAGATCAAATAAGTTAAACAAGCACAGATCAGACCTCTTTCCAACTTTGTAACTTCCAAAGATGTTCACTATCCACCTAGAAACCCTAGAAACTGTATAGATACCAACAAGTCAAATTCGATGAACTACAGCTTGATTGACTGGGATTGGTCCATTGAATGATGTACTAAAGATCTCTGTATCTTGTAGATCCGATCTTGGAAGTTGTTAATGAAAGTTTGTTGAAAGAATCATGAAAGCGAGAAAGACGTATAGAACAACATACGGAACTTACCGATACTAGATAATAGTGGAAGGTCAAAGCAGCTGTGGGTGCTTGGTGGTGATGGTGCCCAGATGCTTTAGCCTGTAACGAGTTGGGAGGATCATCACCTTAGCCGGGAATTGGTCCTTGTAGGAATGTTTGTTTATGCATTGACTTTTACATTGTTCTGTTGTTCTGCATATACTTGGTGTTGTGTTATGCCTTGTAACGGAAGTTTCCCCTGTTGGGAATACGAGTCTAGTCTAGACGAGAGTATTCATTGAATAATGTCTTAAAAGTGTGATATCCTTTTCTAATTGATTTAATAGACTGGTTTCGTTGTTTGTTATCCTTCTCATGTTTTCAGTGTTTCCCCCCTCACCATTACCATTATGGACAGTTCTTCTCGTCTATATGACGATGAAATAGAGCATTATTTGAACGCTACTCCCCAACCTTCAATATTCCCTTACTTATATAGTACAACTACACCAAAGTTGGTAAGAGCATCCACTTCTAGTGATAATGTAGACCATGAACCAACAAACCATTTGAAAGTAACGGTGGATTTTGAAGATGATCTTAATAAGATGTGTGAAGACTGGACAAAAGATGAAATTATGGAAGGAAGAAGATTGGTACACTTCTCAGCAATTCAACAACTAAGTCATCTATCTTTAGATTTTAGACCTATTGAACAACGTGATTATGTACCTGATAGTGCTGTGATATCCTGTATCTATTGGGAGAAAGAAGATGAGTACTATGTCACTTCAGTTGACTTGATCATATTGTTAGAACACCTTGTTCGTTCTAAATTCCCAATCGAAGAAAAGAATAGAATCAGAAGAAATATGGAATCTATCGGACCATTGACAATCTCAAAAGGACACCCTAAATATGGTGATCTTTATACTCAAATAATGAAGTATGAGAACCCTAAACCAAGACATATTGAGAAGAGAGTGAAAGTGATACATTGGAATAACTTGCAAAAAGCTCTTGTCAAAGTTTTGGGAAAATATACCATTGTTCCATTCCATCAACAAGAATTTGTTAATCCTACCCAACATTCATCAATAATGAGTCTCATGTACTCTGTTTCAAACCCAAATTCAACACCAGATCTATCACAGTTCACAGAGCATACACATACAGGTCAGATACTAAGTGACCATCAGCATGAACAACAACAACAGCATCACCAACAGCAGCAGCAACATCACCCACAACAACACCAACAGTCGCCACATACACCACCACAACCACAACCACCTTCACAACCACCATCACAACCACCATATCCACCACATCACCCACTATAAACCAACCTACAAAACTCCAGCTTGCTCTGTCCACCAAATCAACAACACAGCGTGTTTCAAAGAAGTATGCCTGCCATCTTTTGAAGTGGACATGAAAAAAAAAAGAACCTAAATAGAGACCAGCATTTTAATAAAACTGCATTTTAGACATAATATAATATCAGATGTATCGATTTATGTAACAAGCTACATTCATTCATCATTTTCTTATTGCTTGGAATATCGAATTTATCATACAATTTTGTTTTATACGGAATGGAATGAGATCACAAATGGAGGTGGAAAGTCAAATGTTGAGATGAAAAGAAAGAAAGAAAGAATAATGAAGTGGGAAGAGGGAACAATGCACATTTTGATTTATTCTTTCTTAGTTTCATAACTTTGAACTGTTTTTTGGAAATCAGGAGTGTTATTAAATGTGACTTTCCCATCTTTAACAGTAACATAACTTAAGAAATCTTCTGGGGATGTATTTTCTGTTGATGATTTGATTTCTGATTCGATTGTTTCAATCTTGGTAGTTTGTGGGAAGTTCAGACCTAGTTGTTTTATATGCGATTGAACTAATATAGTTCTTGGACCTTTGATTTGGATGTATGAATTATCTGGTTTTGGTAAACTATCAATCACTAGTCTTGTGATATAAGAAGCCCATGTTTTCACTTGGTTCCAATATTGTTTGACTTGTTCTAATTGTTTGTTTTGTTCTTCTTCAATCTCTTGAATCACAACTTCAGCTGCTTCATTAACTTCTTTTTCTGGTTTGATAGTGGAAGTTATAAAACCTTTATGTTCATTTACACATCTAGCCAATTCATCACCATTAACACTAATACCAACAACATTTGCACGTTTAACCACCACGTCTTCACCTTCACTTAGTTCAATGGTATAAACAGATCCTTCACCTTTTAAAGCAACATCACCTCTTCCAGAAATCAAAGAATACCCTATTTTCCAAGGTGAATATAAACCAGTCTTTTGACTTAAAAGTTTCAACCATCCATCCTTCTTTACGAAACGTGGTAATGGTTCAGTAGTAACACGTAAGGAAGAACCTGTATATGCCAACACTGAATCGTTTGGTAAGATTGCCCAATCAACAGAACCATCAAGAGATAAGGTACTAACAGTAGCGTTTTGAGATTTCCCAGCACTTATCAGAGCAGTAGCTTGTGAAGTAGTTTCTAATTGTTGATATCTAAACGAATGGAAACCATAAAGAATTCTTTTCACCGGAGAGAGCCAAGTAACTTTAGAACTGATGTTATTAGTGGACCCACCATGAATGGATAAAAGAGCACCTTTTTGGAAATAGATTGGTAGAGAGGGAGCCAACGATACACTAAGAAGAGTTGCAGGGGATCCTAATGAGCGTAGATGTGTTGAGGATGCAGCGGAAGAAACAGCAGTGCTGAGACCACGCTGTGGAAGGGAGCGCATTTTGCTATTTTGTGCAATTGAAGCAGTGCAGTAATTTGTTCAGTGTTGGTTCGGGTCTTGTTGCTAGAAGCGTTTGTTTAATGGACGTGATGTTATTGGAGTGTTTTCGCGGGTTGTGTCGCGAATTTAATTACTAAAACCGAACTACGGGCATTAAGCCATTAAACACTGGCTATGGATACATACTATAAGTGGTAGATAGTATGGTGTAGGGCTTAATAGTGATATAGTGTGGAACATAATAGCCTATATATGTGTGCTATGAACTTAAATTTAATTTTAGCTAGTTGTATCTAAGGTAAACTACACTTATTTAATACAGTAATCGCTTCATTAGCCATCGCTAGTCGCTAATCATAATCGTAACATTAATATAATGAGTCTATTTATTCGTCTGCTCTTCTTCTCTTTCTAACAGCTGTTGCTGGCGGTGTACTATCCGCACTCTCCACTTCATCATCTGCTTCATTCTTTTTCTGCAGGTGTCTCACAAACGTCTGACTACTCAGACTGAAGATTCTATCATCATCTGTGAAAACCAGCTTCTTCTTATTCAGGTTGGCTGTGGTTTGTGGTTTGGCACTTTCAAATCCCCTTACGATATTGCTATTACTCGTCTCGGACAGATATGCTGTTTCTTTCTGATATATGTCCTCTTCAATCTGTGTTATTTCCCTATCGAGTGTCTTCTTCTTGATGATCGCTTGCTGTAGCTGTTTCTTGAAAGTCTCGTATTCCTTTAGCTTGTCACTCATTGTACGGTTCTCTTAGTCTTCAGTGTCTTCTTTATGAAGTGTGTATGTCCGATACAAAACACTGGATAAACCACTTTTGTTTAGCAGTTTATTGTTTGTTTTTGGTGATTCAAATTACAAAATGAATTCGCGGAATATCTCGAATGTCCAAATAAAAACAAAACAAAGACAAAAGACAAAAGACCAAAAGACTTAAACAACAGAGAATTCGAAAACTGAGACAAACATCACTTCAAATACTCACACAATGACCACCGAAATCATCAGTGTCGTCATCGAGAACGGATCCACCACCACACGTGCCGGGTTCTCCAATGACCAACTTCCTTCATTATCCTTTCCTACACCTATCTCCCAAAACACCACTACCAAAGAATACACAGTTGGTGATGAAGTCCTCGAGAAACAAGATAACGAAGTCTTCACGCTGCTAAGTGATGGTACAATCTATAACTGGGAAGGTCTTGAACAGAACTGGAGATACATCTATGATTCATTGAAAGTGTCACCAGAAGAATTCCCATTAGCCATTACTGAAGAACTTTGGAATAATAAGAAGAATAGATTAAAATTAGCAGAGATTGCATTTGAGAAACTGAAAGTTCCTTTATTGACTATATTGAAATCTCCTATCAGTGTTACATACGGTTTGGGAAGATCCACTAGTTTAGTTATAGATATCGGTTCTGCTACTGTGAGTGTCACACCAATATTTGAAGGTACAATTTTATATAAAGGTTCAGTACATTCAAAATTTGCAGGTGATTTCTTAAATCTACACATCTTGAACTATTTGAATAAAATCAAACCAGTTGAAAGTTATTTCGAAGGTTCAGAATCATACAAGAGATTAAAAGTTACTCAGTTAATCAATGATTTTAAAGCTGCAATCTTACAAACTTCAAACTTCCCAATCGCTAACCCAAATGCCAACTTTGATATAGTAACTAAGAACTATCAACTACCTAATGGTGAGGTCATCCATGTTGGTAAAGAACAACAAACACTAGTTGAACCATTATTCTTACCATTAGCTTATCCATTACCAGATATTAAACTTCCAGAAGATTCACTTGGACTACCAGATTTGATTCTTTCAGGTTTGAAAAAACTAGACGTTTCAACTGATGTTTATAATCAATTATTACGCAATATCGTTATCACTGGAGGTTCTTCATTGTTCCCTGGTTTAGAAACACGTTTATTAGGTGATTTGTCTAGAGTTCTACCTACTTTTGATATTCAATCTTACTCAAACCCAGTCATAGTGGAGAAGGTCAATGCTGTCTGGTTAGGTGCTGGTATCTTGACCAGTATGAACAGTTTTGAAAACCATTATCTATCCAAGGAAGAATATGAGGAATTGGGTGCAGATATCGTTAACGAGAGATTCAAATAGAGAAAATGTATTGTATAATTAAAACTAATGAAACTTGAAACAATGTCAGTTGGTAGATTTCTATACCGCCCGCGTGCTCTTCTTGAGCTTATCTCTTTGACCAGTGTTTCTGTGTCTACAAGTAGTAGTTGTTTGGGCTAGAAATTGTGATAAGTGTATATTATATATAGTTTAGCTCTTATGTGTTAATGTCAAAGAGACTATTGTATTACACACTTTGATGATAGAACTATCAGATCATTGTAGACCTCAAACATGTTACACGAGGAGGTGAAACTTCAGTCAAAGCACTCAACAGATCATCAAAGTTCAAATGATTATTGAATAAAAAAGAATGATAACTCCATTTAGTCTAATAGATCAGGACAATTCCCAAGGAAATTACATATATGGAAGTATCACAAAAGCATTGGTTAACCTCAACTGTGGATATTGTTAGTTCAGCTCTACAAGGGTAAAGTGTACACTCGCAATAGCACCGTGGACAGTCTATCAGTAGGTATAGACTTACATCAGTGATCATAAATTGGTCAGCTAGTGCAGGTAAACAAAACAAAGCAGAAAGGTCAGCGCCTAATTTAATGTATGAGATATTTATACTAGTTTATACACAAAAACGCAAAATGGTGAATATAATCAGCTTCTAATTAAAAGTACTTTTGATACTAGAAAACAGATACATGTATAGCAATAAAACGTTAGGTAAGTCAAGAAGGTATCGATAGTTCATACCACCTTGAGACCACCACCACCACCACCACCACCACCTCAGAATAATCAACAAACGCAACTTGTAATTAAGCACCATCAACAAACAAATCAGATAAAAGAGCCGGGTAACCTACTTGAGCATTACATAATCATTACATAATCATTATCTCTGTCTTTTTATAAAATGAATTCGCGAAGACGGTCGACTCATCGAAAAAACATCAAAAAACCTATTCAAAAACCCATCACAAGAAAAGTTTCCTTGAAAAGTTTATGTTTAAGAGGTTATTCCCTGTGATTTTGAAGAGGAACATAATGTCTGACGCTGCTACACCTGCCACTGTTGCCACTGCTACCGCAAACGTTGCGGCCAATGCCAACAAGAAGTCCAAAAAGGACTCTAAAGCTGCTCAATTCCAATTGAAAGTCCCAAAAGGTACTAAAGATTGGGCTGATAAAGATATGGTTATTAGAGAAGCTATCTTTTCTTCCTTATCCAAATTATTCAAACGTCATGGTGGTGTTACTATTGATACCCCAGTTTTTGAATTAAGAGAAATTTTGGCTGGTAAATATGGTGAAGATTCAAAACTTATCTATGATTTAAAAGATCAAGGTGGTGAATTATGTTCTTTGCGTTATGATTTAACTGTTCCTTTTGCAAGATATGTTGCTATGAATAACATCCAAAGTATAAAGAGATACCACATTGCTAAAGTTTATCGTCGTGATCAACCTGCTATGACTAAAGGTAGAATGAGAGAGTTTTATCAATGTGATTTCGATGTTGCTGGTACTTATGATAAAATGGTTGTTGATTCTGAAATCTTGGCTATTTTAGTCGAAGGTCTACTTGGTCTAGGTATCAAAGACTTTAAAGTCAAATTAAACCACAGAAAAATCCTTGATGGTATTTTCAAAGTTTGTGGTGTTAAAGATGAAGATGTTAGAAAAATCTCAAGTGCTGTTGATAAATTAGATAAATCACCATGGGAAGCCGTTAGAAAAGAAATGGTTGAAGAAAAAAACCAAACTGAAGAAACTGCTGATAAGATTGGTGAATACGTCAAATTAAATGGTTCATTATCTGAAATCTTGAAAACTTTACAAACTAAAGAAGAATTAGTCAGTGATCCAGTTGCTGCTGAAGGTTTAGAAGACATGGCTATCTTATTAAAATACGTCCAAGCTTTTGATGTTGAACAATACTTATCTTTCGATCTTTCCTTAGCTAGAGGTTTAGATTACTACACCGGTTTGATTTATGAAGCCGTTACTGCTCAATCTGCTCCTCCAAAGAATGCCCAAGAACTAAAGAAAAACAAAAAATCAGATGATGAAGATGCTTCAGAATATGTCGGTGTTGGTTCTATCGCTGCTGGTGGTAGATACGATAACTTGGTTAACATGTTCGCTTCAGCTACTGGTAAGAAAAACCAATCTATCCCATGTGTTGGTATCTCCTTCGGTGTTGAAAGATTATTCTCTTTGATCAAAGCACGTGAAGCTGCCAGTCAACAAGCTAGCATCAAACCAACCGCTACTCAAGTCTACATCATGGCTTTCGGTGGTGGTGCTGACTGGACTGGTTACTTACCAGAACGTATGCAAATCGCAAAGAAATTATGGAGTAATGAAATTGAATCTGAATATTTATACAAAGCTAAAGCTAACCCAAGAAAACAATTTGAAGCTGCTGAAAAATCAGGTGCTTCAGTTGCTGTTATCTTAGGTAAAGAAGAATACGCTGAAGGTAAATTAAGAGTGAAGAGATTAGGTCCAGAATTTGCTAATGATGATGGTGAAGTTATCCCAATTGACGAAGTTGTTGAAAAAGTCCAAGAAAAACTTCAAGAAGCTCACAATGATGGTGTTAACGATGTTACTCGTCTATTGAAAGGTCTATAGGATAACAACCACAAGAATATGTTAATAGAGAAAGTCATAAATATTTTTTATTCGTAATAGTTAGTGTAGTTTCATAAACGCAGAGTTTTTTGATCACCAGTGACCAGCTTCGTGAAAGAGGATCATCCAGCTAATATATTATGGTCTTATATGGAAAGAAGGTGAGAAGCTAGATTGAATAAGTTGGAGAAGAAGAGAGTTCTGGTTAGAGAAACAAACAAGTTGTCGAATTAATAGAGCTAGCTTTATCATTAAATCAAAATCTAGCAACTGCAAAGAGCTAAAAGGGCTCTGTACCATTGTAAAAATCATTCCGTGTCAGACTTATGAGACCAGCTTAACATGACAGCGAATTATGTCCAGTATCTTTTTTATCATCTCAGTACTCTCATTCGACAGATTTTATGACGATGAGATATATTATGAATATATAACTTCTCTGTATGTAAGCCTTTCCTAGCACTTGTAGGAGGAAAACACAAGATCTTCTGATATATCCTGACAAAATTACGTGACTAGCGGTGATCCTCTGCAGTGAGATCAGTTAACGCTACTAGTTGATATATATCTCATGAACTAGTGTCATGTATAAAAGAGAATTATTTTGGCTGACCACGACTCTTTAATTGTCGATTGGAACAAAACGGCAATCCAAATAATTATATAAGGTAGAGTACCATGGACAGGAATGATTCCACCTTAAACCCACTAAGGTGTACTCTATTCGAAGATGGTGTTCCCACAATATCTTATATACCAGCTAATTGTATTTCCAAAAGAGCGTATATAAGTGAGATCAATATTAAATATGGTTCAAGTACATCAATTTTCGTGATTATGCAAGTATCTGTGGAAACTGCATTAGTGTTTACCACAGAGATGAGATGAGATATTATACAGAGTACAGACTTATAAGACCTTTGTTTCGCTGGAAAGTTTCAGCTGAAGTAGTGAGCTGGATATACAACACGATCATGCAGTTGACTACAGAACAGTTTCACTTTGTGCTAACTAAGCTCGAGGAAGTAGAGGAATTTGGCCTAGTCTTAAAAGAAAACGTTCTCGAAGAAGTCCTCACAAAGCTTGACTACATCAAAAGCTCAGACTGTCAAGAAGGGGGTCCATATTCCAACAAAGCTATAGAGCTCTTTAATGATTGCTACAAGTATATTAGCAGGTTGAAGATAAGAGAAGAAACGGTACCCCATGATGAATCTGTCTTGGAAGAATTTAAAAGATGTGCTAATTTCATGAGACTATACATGTCCATTCCCCACGATATCACATCTGGCAAAAATGGAAGAAGGAACGTCGACTTCACAAAACTTCCTCTTCCCGCTGGTTCAACATCAGCTAGAATGATGGCGTTAAAATTGATATTTCCTCAATATCTCCAGCCACATTCATTTGATGATCTTTATAAGTCATCATTAAGAAACTTTGATCAAATTGACAAAAACCTCTCCAAGAACATATTCTCAAAACTTATTGATACACATGATGATCCAGAACTTTCGTTTTTGGGTTCACTCAAAGATTTATACCCATCCTATGACAGACTTTTGACACCAATAAGTAATAACACATTGAAGGAAGGAAAAGTTAACCGATGGTACTCCAAGCTATTGAAAGATGGCTGGCACGAGCTTTTTTGTGAGAATAACCTCATATTTTCGCAATCAAGCCGTGTCGATGTTGACTTTGAGACCAATCAACCTGAGCAAATGGTCAGATCTATTTTGAATGATCATTTTCAAGTGTACCCACATGAGAGATATATCCATGAACTTTCTGAAAAGCTTCGCAATGATGGAACATCTATCCATGACGGTGCTGACTTGCATAGTTTGAGTCGTGCTGATGTTATGATAACTCGGCATGATGTTGATTTAGCTCAGAACCAAAAATACATAGCATTGGGACTTATTGAGCTTAAGATAGCCAATATAGGCATTTTATTTGATGAAGGGTCAGCAACCGACAATAACATATTAAAAAAACTTGCTGGGATTCTTCGCCAATGTTATCGTTACGTTATTGATGTATCAACCGTGAAGGGTTTTCTTTTAGCTGATCTAGAAACCATTATTTATGTCGAAACGGATATTAACACACATGAGGATCTAGAAGGTATGTTGTCACTGAACAGTTCGGATGAAGTGGCATTCCTCCCATTGAAGTACACTCGGTTCACAAATGGGGTATGTACAGTAAATGTACCAAATAGTTTCCCCAATACTGATAAGAATGGTGCTGAAAAAGGTTCTAGAAAGATCCAAGTCAGTTTCCAATCCTTTTTCACAGGCATGGTATATGAACAAATAAGAAGAGTGGAAACGCTCAGAAAACTCCAAGCTGGTGAAGCAATTGATCCTGATGGAACAGATGAAAATAGCACTGTTAGCGAATTGCAGCTTTCTAGGGTGCTTCACAAATTGTTATTGAAAGATGATCTCTGTGATACCATTACAAAGGGGCAGCCACAAGGGAGTGTTGTTTCAGCGTCTTCCTGTGACCCATCAGGTTCTTCCTCTTTAACAAACAATCAAAGTAATGATGCCACATCAGCAAATACTGCATCTTCAAAGCAAGTGTTCCCACCAGGTAGCTCGGACTCACTAAAGGATAAATATCTGGACCACACACTCACAATCCATCCAAGCTTTTCTAGAATTAGAAGGTTCTACGAACCTTTCAACAATAAGGGGAAACCTTTCCGGTTCAAACCTCTTCAAGTAGGTTCAACTTATAGCTCACAGGTATTGTTATTTGACACTTCGGATTTGGTGGAATATATACCACAGTTATTGACTATATCTCCTCAAATAGCCAATTTCGAAAAGGTTGTATTGAAGGTCTATGATAGAACTGAATTGGAGTTTAAATATTGGGAAGAGCTCAAAAGTGGGTTATATAAACAACAATCGTTAAAGGAATACTTTGACCATTATGAAAAGTTGTTTCAGAAAGAGGTTGAATCGATGATTAAGATCATGGATCATAATGCTAATGCTTCTGAAGATAAAACCAGAATCAACATTTCTCAGTTGATCTCGTATGGATTGTTGGAATTCGATACTTATGTGACTGTTAATGGCCCATGTGATCTTTTTGGGAACTTCACTATTACTGAGTATCTGGAATCTGAACATGAACCTCTGAAGATAAATGAGCAACTGTATAAGGAGGGTATTGACCAGTTGCATACATTGAAAGAGCTGGGTATTCTTCATAATGATATCAGGAAAGAGAATCTGCTGATAAATAAAGACCATCTCTATTTTCTGGACTTTGGCTTATCAAGATTCGTTGATGATGATGGCTCTCAGTCCTCATCAAGATTCTTTAATAATGACCTGAATGAGTTTTCAAACATCTATACAGACGATATGAGTTGAGATTTAGTGGCACCCAGGATCATTATTATAATAGCAGTTGAATATGGCTAATCAGTAAACGATTGTTAATCATCAACAGTTTCAATGACTTGTAGTTCTCTGATTGACTAGCCGATTAGCATCAAACGATAAGAGGTCATGTCATTTCGTAAAAATCTATCAGCTTCAGCCCTAAAACAACTAAATTTCTATATCACCAGCCTGTAGAATAACAGCCTAAATAGCCAAGCCAGTAGTGTGTGTCCTTAATGTGCTCTGTTTCTCTTTGATCAAAATGTGATTGTTTCAAAGTGTGTGGTTAGTGCTTATTTCTGTTGTGTACTGTGTAGCCCGCTACAGTTGTAGATCTATAAAAATGGTGATATTCCACTATATCAATAAGTACTCATTCATTGGGTAGTTTCCGACGGTAACGAGCTACTCAATTGAACAGTACTCAATCATTTTAGACCATATTGAGATTCAATTCAGCTGTTTCCAGAAGAGCCTCTTCTCTAAGATCTATCGCACAAAACGTTAGATTCCAAAGCACAGCTACACCAAAAGTAGCCCCATCGGCTGGTGGTGCCATATCATTTGAGCCTTATGCTCTCTTCTTAGCCATTGGTGGTGGTGCTAATTACTACTTTGCTTCACCTTCATTCGAATTGAACCCTCCAGCTGGTGTTTATCCTAAATCATCTACTGCTTTTTTATCAGATCTATTTTCACCTGTTTACGCTTCGAGTTGTTCTTCACCACCATCTTTCCAATCACCCGCAAGACCCAATCTTTGTTTTTTCGTAACAGGTTCATCAAGTTGTGTAGTAGAACCTCTATAGTCCAAAACTGCAGTTGATAATATTCTTTTACCCCAGTCACCAGCTGCTGGTTCTCCGGTTTCATCCCTACATTGTTTCAAGAATGGGATCAGTGAAGTACCACCAGTTCCTTTTTGTTCCTTCTTTTCAGCAGTCTTGGAAAGTCCTGATCTTAATGTATTCTTAGAGCTTGAACTTGCTTTCTTCTTTGCTTGTAAAATGATATATCTTGTCACTATTTGAATATGCTTATCTCTGAAAGCTTTCAACATTGCAAGACATGCATCGAATGCTAATGTCAGTTCAGGATTTTGAACCTTGAGGACATATTCTCTGATGTTTGAAACTTGAGCTAGATGGTCCAAGAATCTGCGATGTGGTCCTGGCATGTATGTTTTCATCTCATTCATGAAATTGTTTTTACCTGATTGAGCAGAAATAGCATTCTTATCTTGTGAACTATTAGATCTAGTTGACCCTGTTGGGAAATGTTCAACTCCTAAGATGATATCAAGTGTTTGTATTAATGATGATTGTGCATTTGATCCACCACAATAACTTCTATATTCTGTTTCATCACCATATTTAAGTCCATGTGGTAATCCTGCATCTGCCATATTCTTCCAACCTGCAAGATATGGTCTTATTCTATAATAAAATGTATGTGGATCACACATTTCTTCCATTCTTTTTAAAACTGAACCAAGGTAATCAATAGATTCAGCTAAGGTTTGTAAGCTTTTGATGACAGCTGGCAGATCTGATTCTCTCACAGCTCTCATAGCATTCAACCCTTCTGTTATGCATGGTGCACCTTTTTGTTCAAAGTAGACACTAACCAAGTAGAACCAACTTTCATCAATAGAACCAGTGTATGTATTAATAGTGGTCAAATTATCAAGATCCCAATCTTCGCAATTATCAAGAGGTAATATTTCTCTAAAGTTCCATAGAATCAATCCGGAGTATGTAGCAACAGGTGGTAGTTCTAAAATTTCGGAAACCGCTAATAAAGGCTCAGCTAATGCTTTTGGTAGAGTATCTGTTGGTGTATCAACATTCCACACATAAGCATGGGTTAAAAAGCAAAGGATTGAGTATGCTCTTCTTAGTTGTCTCTTATCATTCCCTAGCTTTTCAATCGATAGGATCGGTAGTTTATCAACAAGGGCTCTTATTCTTCTGGTCAAGATTAAAGATGGTAAGACTTCAACTAGTGATTCCCAAGGCTTATAGTAGTCATCTGAAAGTCTTGAAACTGGAAGTTCTTCAGGTAAAAACCCGGTTTTTGGAGAAACCTCGTAGTCTTCTAGCACAGGAAGGTCTAACATCGTGTTGATGAATATATAACTGCAAAAGACAGCAACTGAAAGATGCGCTTTGTTAGCATTTCTAACTAAAAGTGTGGTGTGACCTTTTTTTTTTTATGTTAGTGGCCAATATTCGCGAACTTGTACTGTGTTTGAGGACACAAATACCGCGAATTCTCGAAAATCTCGGAGCTTCCAGTTTTGTTAAGAGAAAGGCACTTCCAAGTAAACGCAAATAGATAGTGTGTTTACAAAGTAACAACAATCAGGCGAGGATTTATAGTTACCCAAGGAACAACAATGGGTAAAATATCGAGAGCGTATGGCTGGGAATTCGATGGTGACCAACACTTTGTTACCATCAATCCCTTGGCGGACGAGGTCTCGCTCTACAGAACTCACAGTTCAATAGTATGTTTCTTATCACCACTACATCCACCAAGTAATTATATGTGTACTAACAATAAAACATCCACTTAGAAATCAGAAGAAGAAGATATACTAAAATCACAGACGAGAAAGGGATTCACAAACCTTATATCCATCGACCATTCCCCTGTACATCCCGGTTTAGTTGCTGCTGGTCAGAGTGATGGGCTGATTGAAGTATTCGATATATTGACTCCACATTCAGCAGCCCTAGAAATTAAACAAACCAAGAAAGTAAATGATTTATCGTTCAACTCTCAAGGACTTCTAGCAGCAGGTCTAGAAAAGACAAAAGATGGAAGCTTACAGATTTACAATATCAATCATTACGCTAAGAATGCTAATCAAGAGTTAAGTCAATCAACCTTTTCATTCATACCCAATGAGGCTATTTTATCTACAGTATTCTACAACGAAACGAACTTACTCGCTTCAAGTCCAAAGTTCTTGAGGGATATTGATATCAGGGTATCGTCGCCTGTTTTCCAAGTACCTTCAAAGACAATCTTTGGTATCACTCAGGATCCTTTCAATCAGTTCAATTTCTCATCATTTGCTGAAGATGGTACTGTTTCTATCTATGACAGAAGAAGACTCACAAATACAAGTCCCGATCCAATATTAAGCTTCAACAAGTTGATGGGAGACACTACTAGAAGAAACAATAACTCTTGTTTCAGATTCTCCCCAAATAGAAGAAATGAGTTTGCAACCTCACACTATGGTGAACTAATAAGGAGATGGCAGACTGGGTCAGTTCCAGGACCAAAATATGATGGATTGTTCGTTGCTAGTGTGCTAGATGTTAAGACCAAATATGATCGTGTTATTTCATTCGACTATTCAAGTGGTCTTGGTCACTCTGATTCATTAGATTTCATTTGTATGAGACAATCAGGATCTGTTTTCAAAATGCCTGTTGTTGAAAGTCAAAGATCCGTGAACTTCAATTCTTTCAACGATTTGGTTTTCACAGGGTCTTCAGGAACTATTATTGAAGGGGTTGATGAAGTTATCAATAAAGTACAGGATTTAGACCTTCCATCGAATACAAATGGTAATGAATTTGAAGACTTCAGTCAACTAAATGCGGACTTCCAAAATATCGATTTGAATGAGGATGATGTGAAAGCTGAAGAGGATGAAGAAGATGAGGAGGAAGAAGCTGATGAATTCAATTTTTACTCTGCTACAGAAGTTCTTGAGAACGATATCAGTGTCAGAATGAGAAGAAGAGCATATTTGGGATATGGTACAAACTGTATGAAGAACTTGGAAATTATTGACAGCCTGAAATCAATCGACAATAATCTTTTCTTAAGAAGTACCTGGAGATGGCTAGAGATTGTGCAATCGCAATCAAATAGTGGATTGATGGCTTCAGGAGATTTAGATCTATCATACGAAGGTGTTCTTGGTGTTTGGAAGGGTGTTGAGGGTTTACAAAAACAAGATAGATTCGGTGATTTGAACCTAACTCAAGAAGCTTTCGAAAAAAGAATAACAAGTATATTAGCTTCTAGAAAATCCAAACAGACTGCAATTGTGAAAACAAGAAAAGCCGCACAAAGAAAATTATGTTTGGTTCTAGTTGGATTCTACTTCAGTCACAGTGAACTTGAACAAGTGTTCAGTAGATTGATGAAGAACGGACAATATTCAAAAGCTGCTGGATGGGCTGTATTCAGTGGTAATGTCAATCGTGCTGTACAAATCTTATCATCTGCAAAGAGTACAAAGTTGAAATTAAT
Source organism: Wickerhamomyces ulmi (assembly GCA_030569675.1). Taxonomy (NCBI): domain Eukaryota; kingdom Fungi; phylum Ascomycota; class Saccharomycetes; order Phaffomycetales; family Wickerhamomycetaceae; genus Wickerhamomyces; species Wickerhamomyces ulmi. Next base: position 799,822 of record JAJMLN010000001.1, read on the forward strand.
AGCTACAGCTATCTCAGGTTATTTGGTTCAAAAGGAATCTAGTGATGACAACATCTGGAAAGAACAATGCAGGGAGGTTGCTAATGAACTGGACGATCCATACTTGAAAGCTATTTTTGCTTTTATTGCGGATAATGACTGGTGGGATGTTCTAGAAGAGTCTTCCTTACCATTGAGGGAAAGACTTGGTGTTGCATTTAGATGTTTGAATGATCATGATTTGACAAATTTCCTAAACAAAGTTGCCAATAAGTATATCCTCAAAGGTGAACTGGAAGGTTTGACGCTAACAGGTATTACTCCACATGGTATGGATCTACTTCAGTCATATGTTGCAAGAACCACTGATGTTCAAACAGCTGCTATCATCTCAAGTTTTGCTACTCCTAGATATTTCAAAGACGAGAGAGCTGATCACTGGATAGATTGTTACAGAAACTTGCTTAACAGCTGGGGAATGTTCAGTATGAGGGCCAAGTTTGATGTTGCAAGGGCTAAGCTTTCACGTAATGAAAATGGTAAATCAGGTTTGAAACCATCAGGTTCTCGTATCCTTTTACAATGTGCAAGATGTAACAAGAACATATCAAAGGTCCCAAAAACTATTAAAAGAGCCATTCCATCAAATAGTAAAAGTGGAAACATATCCTCATGTCCTCATTGTGGAGCACCTTTACCAAAGTGCGCCATTTGTCTATTGCCATTAGGAAAACCTCTACCAAAAGATGTTTCAGAAAGTCAAAGATTAACAGATGCTAGAACTGAAGAGTTCAAAGAGTGGCCCAGCTTCTGTCTCACTTGTAACCATGGTATCCATGGTGGCCATGCTGAAGAATGGTTCTCCAAAAGCTCTGTCTGTCCTGTTCCTGGCTGTCTATGTCATTGCAACAATAAATAGAATAGATCAACAGTAATATCTTTATTATGTTATGAGCCCGTATGTAAGTGTGCACCAACCGATCATTTCCTATTCTCGAAAAAGTAAACAAAAAAACAAAAAGAAACAAGCCAAATCAGATCAAAGAAACACGAAAACAAAGACGACAACCTACGCAAGAGGATACTACTCGATCCGCCTAATTTGCATAGAAGGTAAACAAACCAGTATCATCCGATTGTTTGATACATAGATCCATTGTTTGTTCTCTTCGAATCGCTGTTTGTTTCTTATTTTTTGGTTGTCTTCGTTTAGTCGCAAGATCCTCCACACAAAAAAGAGCTGAGGTGTTCTTTGAAACAAGTGCGGATAATAAAATTTCAGTACGGTAATTCAATTATCAGCGGCTCAATTATTTGGCGTCAACTTGGCTCTTCCAGATCAATTACTGGCTCTATTCATTGTTCACACTCCGATTAATATCTGTTCCTTGCTGTCAGCTCAGTGAATAATTACACAAAAAACCATATCCTTTTTCCCTTAACAGTATAGAAACTCATTACAGACAAACTAATATCAAATCAAGATGTCTGAAACTGTTGCTGATGAGATCAAGAAGAAGATTCTCCGAGAGAGAAATATCATAGTTGGTGCGTCAAATATGAAGAAGAAGACCTCCAATGCTTCCGTCATTCAGAAATGTAACAGTAACATTCAAGAAGCTCAACAAAACATTGATTACTTGAATGAGAGACTGAATCAGCTTAAGCTTCAACAAGACAATGGTAGTACCCAGAATGAGGCAATCTCAGCTGATGTGGTCAAGAAGACTCCATACTCTAGTGACTCAAAATTCCTACGTTTGGACCTTATGAAGTATGACTGTCCATCATTGGGACAAAGAATCCAATATATGATTAATCAATTGGATACCAAGTTGAAACTTGAACAGAAATACTACGAAGCAAATGAAAAATTATCCAAAATTTACCAAATGGATGGTGATCGTCGTATCAGTTCTGTTGCTGAAGATGGTAGAATTCAAAGTAATCACAAGATTCAACTATTGAAGAAATCCTTAAGAAGATATGAGGATATAAATATCAGTCTGGACCATATTGAACAAGACGATGACGCGCTGAATAATGTCAAGTTCAGAAACAAAGCTTCTGCTGGTACATTGACTATTGGTATTAACTCCATCAGAGATGTTGATCATATCGCTTCACCTTTATTCGCAAGAAAAACCGAATCATTTATCAGTATCAAGATTGATGACGAAGAGAAAGTTAGATCAAAAGGAAGCAGGTCAGATAAATGGAACGAAGAATTTAAAATCCATATTGATAAAGGTAATGAAATTGAAATCACTATCTATGATAAAATCTCTGGATCATTCGTTCCTGTTGCTATTGGATGGTTCCTGATCTCTGATATTGCTGAAGAAATCCGTCGTAAAAAGGTTGGCCAATCTGGTGTTGGTTGGGTTAGTGCTTCAAGAATCCAAAGTGGATCAAGAACTCATAATCCAAATACTGTTGATAACTTCACCTTGAATGAGAAAGAACCAGTGGAGAACTCAAAGGAGCCGTTGAAAAGTAGCGCATGGTTTGTTCTTGAACCTGCTGGTCAAATATTGCTAACATTTGGTTATACAAAATCAACAGTTCCAAATAAGAAGACCTTGTTAGGTGGTCTACATCGTCATGGTGCTATCAGAAAAAGAGACGAAGAGGTTTTCGAACAACATGGTCATCAGTTCGTTCAAAAACAATTCTACAGTATCATGCGTTGTGCTTTATGTGGTGATTTCTTGCCATATAATGGTTATCAATGTCAAGATTGTAAATTCTTGTGTCACAAGAAGTGTTATGAAAAGGTCATTACAAAATGTATTTCCAAATCAAGCACTGATATTGATCCAGATGAGTTGAAACTGAACCATCGTATTCCTCACAGATTCGAACAGTATTCAAACCGTGGTACAAACTGGTGTTGTCATTGTGGTAATTTATTACCATGGGGTAGAAAGAATGTTTTGAAATGTTCTGAATGTGAAACTATGTGCCATTCTCAATGTTCTCACTTGGTTCCAGATTTCTGTGGTATGTCTATGGAAACAGCCAATGAAATTTTGAAAACAATCAAATCCACTGAAGGTACTAGAAAGAGACAAGTTCAAGATTTCAACAAACGTCAATCTAATCCATCTTCTGGATTAACTGCTGTGGATTCTGAAATCTCTACCAAGTCGAGATTAGCACCATCCAAGCAATCATCTGTGATTCCGGATACGCGTGCTGAATACGAAGCTGAATTACCTCAACTACCAACCCAATCATTCAATCAACCTCAACCTCAAGCTTATGATCAACAAAGGTCTTCACTGTCTGACTATGAGAATTTGAGAGAACAACATAGACAACAACAACCAGAACCACAACCACAAGTGCATCCTCAATACGATGATCAAACCCAAAGCCAAGCCCTGGACAAAGCTGAACTGCAAAGATATCTCGAAGAACAAGAGAGATTGCAAGAAGAACAAATACTGTATGAGCAAGATAGACTCAAGCAAGAACAACTCTTACAACAACAGTATCAAAATCAACAACAACAGCAACATCTATACCACCACCAACAAGATTTGTTACAACAACAGTCAGATCTCTATTCTGAACACCAAGATCTATCTTTCCAACAAGATTATGAAGACCTTTCTGCTTCTAACCGCCAATCACAATATAGTGAGAAGTCTTCTCAACATGATGCTCGTCAAAGTATGGCATCTAAGGCATCTAAGAATAGCTATGAAGTTGCAAATCCTGTTTTGGAGACTCCTACTCAAACAGATGTGTATTCACCACCATCTGTTGATTCTCACCAACAATCTTCCATTCCAAGTGTGGTCGCTCCTTCTCACCATACCCATACTCCTAAAGAAAAGAGACACCGTACCAAAGTTGGTCTTGATGATTTCAACTTTATTACAGTTTTAGGTAGAGGTAATTTCGGTAAAGTTATGTTGGCCAGATCCAACCATACAAAGAAATTATGTGCAGTCAAAATCTTGAAGAAGGATATGATCATTGATAATGGTGAAATTGCTTCATTACAAGCTGAAAAGGAAGTTTTCAAAATTGCCAACAGTCAAAACCATCCATTCTTGACTAACTTGCATTGTTGTTTCCAAACAGCCAATCGTATATATTTCGTGATGGAGTATGTTTCCGGTGGTGATTTGATGTGGCATGTTCAACAAGGTAATTTCTCTTTGAGAAGAGCTAAATTTTATGCTGCTGAAGTTCTACTTGCGTTAGAATACTTGCATGAAAATGGTATTGTTTACCGTGATTTGAAGTTGGATAACATCATGTTAAGTACAGAGGGTCATATCAAACTTGCTGATTATGGTCTTTGTAAAAGAGATATGGGTTACAGTAAAACTACTAATACATTCTGTGGTACTCCTGAGTTCATGGCTCCTGAAATTTTGAAGGAACAAAACTACACTAGATCTGTTGATTGGTGGGCATTCGGTGTTTTGGTTTATCAAATGCTGTTGGGTAAATCACCATTCAGAGGTGAAGATGAAGATGAAGTCTTCAATGCTATTTTAACAGATGAACCTCTTTTCCCAATCCAAATGGCTAGTGAAGCTGTTGGTTTGCTAGAGTCATTGCTTGACAAGAACCCACAAACTCGTTTAGGTTCTGGACCAAGAGATGCTGAAGAAATCAAAGAACATCCTTACTTCCGCAACATCGACTTTGATGAAATCAGACAATTGCGTGTTCCTCCACCTTATATCCCACAAGTCAAATCTGAAGAAGATACATCATTTTTCGATAAAGATTTCACCAGTGAAATACCAAGATTGACCCCAGTTAACTCGGTATTGGATTCTGCTTCTCAAATGCAATTCCGTGGTTTCTCATATGTCAATGAGAGACTGGAGCTATGATAAGTGATTCTTGCTTGAAGACAATAAACTATAACCTGTTATTTCTGTTCATTTTGTGTTTTATTAATTGACGTTCCATTGTATTTAAATTTCTTACTCTATGTAATTAGCACCTGTATAATACATGTATCCAGTGGCCCACTGAGACTATCGCTGAAGCCTAGTGGATTCTGTGTTGTGTTAGTGGTTATTGTTCCTTTTGATGCGTTATGTGCCCCTTTACTGAGCTTTTCGCGAAGTGTTTATATTAGAATTGCTTCTGATTCAAAGAAGTATCTCAGTACATCAATAAACCACTCCAAACAGAACCACACAAATGTTTAAGAGTAGACACCTGAAGAAGGTGACAAATGCCATAAAGACAGTAGGGGCTACTGATCTGAGTGAAGGATTGAACTCAAAGTCGTTTGCTCTTGATGATGTAAGTTACTCGGTATCATGTGGCACTCATAGCTCTTCCATACTAACAAGCCTCAATAAATAGCTTTCTAGATATGGGATCTCAGGAAAACCAACTGCTACAGCTTTCGATCAAATTCAAAGTCTTCTAGCAATTGCCACTGATAATTCTGAAATACATATTTATGGACAGCAACAAGTTGAAGTTGTGATCTCATTAACATCTAACACTTCAATCATAGCACTAAGATTTGTTAAAGGAATATACTTGATTGGTCTTGACATACAAGGTACAATTTGGGTATTCTCTGTACACTCCAAGAAGGTCTTATCTACTTACTCACCACCGGGTAAAGTCAGTGCAATTGAGACTGATCCTTCATTGGATTGGTTGTTGATTGGTTTACAGAATGGTTCCATTATAGCCTATGATATTGATAGAGGTGTGTTGACTCCACTCAGAGTTGATAACTTACAGAAAGTCGTACTACCTAAGGAGAGCTTATCACCAGTGGTGTCAATTCAATGGAATCCAAGAGACATTGGAACTATATTAGTGGGATATGCTAACAGTGCCTTAGTCTATTCATTAGCTACTGGTGAGATCAAACAGAGTTTCCACTATGAAATTCCACCAAAAGCTCCAGGAGGTGATGGTCTTTTAAGCGCAAAAGCAAGATACCCTAAGATTATTCAGGCCCTTTATCATCCAAACTCTTTGAACGTTTTAACTGCTCATGAAGATGGATCATTGGTGTTCTGGGATGCGCTAACAGGTAAATTACTACAAGCTAGATCATTATTTGACACCGATGTTAACCTGCCTTCTGGGTCCAGACCACCACAGACTCTCAACACCAAATTCATTAAACTAGCTTGGGTGACTGCTCATGACCCAGAAGATACAACAATTATCATTGCTGGGGGAGATGGTCCTTACACCGATGGAATTCATAATTTGAGCTACCTCAGATATGGAACAGCACCAACTTATTCAATAACATCATATGAAAAGATGAACAAGTATTATGCAGAACCTAAACAACAGAGATTCCTGCCAATCCAAAATACTTCATCAATTGTTAATTTCTTGCCATTAGGTCAATCCTCACCATATTTCAGTGGTGGTCATAATCCGAATTACATACTAGTGACATTGGAGTCTGGTGAACTAGAAACTTTAAGTTTCCCAGATGGAGTCTCAACCTACAAATCATCAATCTTCCCACAAGGTATTGCATGGATCCATCCAAAGACTACCACAACAATTGCTACTCCAGTTCCTAGAAAACAATGGCTAGGTATGATCTCCAAATCCACTAAATCTGAAAACATATTGAAAGGTGGGTTTCCTGTCACTAAACCACTAGTAGCAGATGAAGTGAGATCAGCTTTGGCTACTGGCCACTCCAATGGTATGGTCAGATTATGGGATGCATCTCATGCCGAACTTGATGAATCTTCAGTGATTGATGTGAATGTTGCACAGGCCTTGGGAACTACTGAAAATGTTGAGATTGAGCATATCTCATTCGCTGGTGAGACCATGGAATTAGCAGTGGGAACAAGAGGTGGTGATGTTGCACTATTCAAGTTTGATGTGAATAGAAAGTTCAACCCTAGTGTTTCTTCACTAGCTGTCGAGCTTCAAAACCTGAACATATCTAGATCCACTCAGCTTTTGGTCGACTTAAGTAAAAGAACTCCAAATATTAAAGAAGGTTTCATCCCTATTGTTGGAGTCCATGGTCAAAGAGGTAAGATAACAGCTTTAAAAAACAGTAACATTGGATTTGTTGCCATTGCTTATCAAAATGGTGATGTGATAATTGTGGATAGAAGAGGCCCTGCTGTGATATTCCAAGAAAACATCATCAATGTTTCATCTCAAGGTCAATCACAATACTTGAGTAGCCTGGAGTTTTCTATAATGACATATGGTGATGATGGATACTCAAGCATTTTATTATTTGGTGGTGCTGATAAGGGTGAGTTATTCGTTTACAAGATTTTACCTGAAGCCTCTGGAAGATTTGGTGCCAAACTAGTGGATTCGCTACAAACAAACGATTATGGAATTCAACAGATCATACCTTATAAACAACAAACAGGTGTACCTGCCATTGCAACCTTTGATGATTTCAACCACTTGTCAGATGGTATCATTATCAATGGTTCATTAGCTCTTTCATCGCACAAAGATATCAGAATTGTGACACCTGGTAAGTCTAAATCAAGTCATAAAGTGTTCAATAATGATCTATACACTTCTGGATTATCAATCGTATCTACCATCCAAAACAACACAAAAGCATTCGGTGCAGTTATTTCTGCAGTGACAAGCACTGGTAGTGTTAAGGTTCTTTCAATCCCAGAACTAAAGGAGATTTCAAGCTTATCACTTCCATTTAAGATTGATCCATATTTTGGAAGATTCAGTACTGTCTTACCTTCAGGTGATATTATCGTTAGAACCAAAGAAACAGAAGGTGCGTTGATAAACATCATTGGTAAAGGTGTAACATTACACAGTGTTCCTTCTGATAAGTTATACAACTCTAAATTAAGTTTACCATTTAGACCAACAATCGGTACAGCACAATGGATTAAAGGTACAACATTGATAACATATGATGATCTAGACTTATTGATTGGTGGTGATAGAAGACCACAACCAAAAACCAAAGAATCACAGCTCATTCAAGGAATGATTAGAAACAATCCTGAAGATAAGACCGATAATGAGTTTTCTTACAATCAACCAATAAGAAAGAGAACTACAGGTGGATACGATCCTACAAAATATGTCATGAGAACATTTCAAAATGGTGTTGAGAGTGTTGAAGAAACATTTAATGATTATGCAAACAATGCTTCTCAAAATATAAACGAATCACTTGGTGAGGCAAAAACAGATCTCATGAAGACTTTGATCAAATCAAAATTTGGGTTTTAGTTTGAATAAATAATTGACGATTTTAGTCTAGATCCAAATCCTGATAATCCTGTTCAGGTTCTTCTGGCTCCTGTGAGTTAGGCTGCTGGGTAGTATTCGTAGTAGATGCTCCTGTAGTATTTTGCCTGTTTCCCGCACCCTGTATGGCTCTTCTCACAGACGAACTAATGATATTTGGCAAGTCGATCCCATTACCAACAGGCTGAGATCCATTGGAAGGTTGTTGTGCAGCTGTTGAGCCATTAGCTGTCTCTTGTATATAGTTTCTTACAGAAGAACTAATGATATCTGCAATGTTTACCCCGTTACCATCCGCTTGATTTCCATTGGTCTCATTAGCCCCACCATCTAACCAAAGTCTCATTGCTCCACGGACAACTGGATTCTCTCTAAAAGATGCAGGAATATTTAAAGTGTCATAGATATTATCCAACCCTTGATTTGCATCGGTAGTTGGTTGATTGGTTGTTTCGGGTTCTTGAGTCGTATCTTCTGACATGTCATTATCTTCAAGATTTTCAGCCAATGTTGGGTTTGAATCGTTAGTAGGAGTACCAGTTGTAACAATATTTGGCTGAGTACTATCAACGTTGGAGCTTAAAATTTCTCCATTAGGACCAAGAGCCATACTGATAGTTGTTGTTCTGGTAGGGACATTTCCACCAAGTACCCCTGTAAATGCATTACCCAGAGCATTTAGTGCATGCACCAGATCTGGTGTTGCTTGAGGTTGTTGAGGCTGAGGCTGGTTCTGAGGTTGAGGCTGTGTTTGTTGTGGAGCTGGAGGAGGTACTTGGCCCGGGATAGGTGGTTGGTCTGTGGTCTGGTTTGTTCCTGGGGTTTGTTGGTCTTGTTGTTGGTTTTGTTGGTTTTGCTGCTGTTGCGGCCGTTGTGCTCTGTTTATAATATTATTAGCTATCGATATTGGAATCTGACGTGAAAAGTGTACAGGTCTACCATTTGGAGCAGCAGCTGTTGGAATGGTTCTAACTATTGAGTCGATTGATTCTGTTAGTCGATTGATTTCTTCACGACTTGCTCCTCTTTGGAGGGCTCTTTCCTTTGCATAGTCCAAGGACTCTTTCAGTTTTGACATGTACTGTGGCAGAGCTTTATTTTCATGAGCTAGTTTGATAGCTTTAACATAAGCTTCTATACTTTGGAGGGGTTTACCTCTTCCAAGATAACTGTAACCCAGTCTTGTCCAAGCTGTTTCGAAACCTGGTTTGATCTCCACAGCCCTCAATGAGTCTGCAATTGCACTTTCATGAGCAGACAGATATGTATATGCAGCAGCCCTATTCGAGTAAAGAAGATAGTTCAAAGGGTCTAATATCAAAGCCTCTGTATATTTTGCAATGGCAGGTCCGAAACTACCTTGTTTGAATATCTCGTTCCCTTCTGAACGTAACTGTTCAACACGTTGTAACTTGGCGGTCTTTTTCACCAATTCAGCTTGCACCAATCTTTCAAACGTGTGCTCTAGATGTTTATATTCATCACCAGATAACAATGCATGCTCCTTATTCTCATCCTTAAAGATTATGTAGTTTGAATAGCGGGTCAAAAGGTTGATACCAACATTAAATAGTTCACCAAGAAACTTGTCATTTGCAACGTTAACCTGTTGAAATTCGGCCAATATTTGAGCAATAACGTAGTTCAAAGTGCATGTTGGGTCCAACTCAGCATTGAAGAAGTTCTTATAGGCAGGGTTGATAGCAGTGGTGATCTTACCGGACTCTATAAACCAGGCAGTTTTCAACAGTTCTAGAAGCTGGGGTTTCTCTAGTGCAATCAAGTCTGGATCTTCATCCCGTGTTAAGAATCTCTTTAATTGATTAACAACAGTAACAACACCACCAACGTTATAGTGAATCAACTGGTATTTCTGGTTACATAAGTCGTCACTGTCACCATTTTCGGCTCCTAACTTGCGGTTCTTTGGATCTGAGGCGAATTCGTTGAGCTCAACGAGATACGAAATGATTCCGTGTATCAGATTGTTGGAGAACACCATCTTTCTGACACTTTCTGACACTTTTTTGAGAGTGTTTGTTGGTGTGATTTTGTGGTTAGCGGCGTTTTTGCTTCGTGTGAATATGTCATTTTAAACAAGGCCCATTCCAAATGCTGACGTAATAGAAATTGGCTCCAAATCGCATCGTTTTGAAGGCAAAATCCCCATACATTTTCCATTGTTCTGCTATTAAATTGTATTGTTGAAGTTTAGTGCTCATTGGTGGTGACGGTGATGAGTGCGTTGTGGAATAGTACGATGAATGATTACAACAAGTTCCCAGATATCCCAGTGCTGCCAGCCGAGTTTGAACCAAGTTTTTGCGAGTCCAGCAGGGGACTTCGGGCGTTCCTATTAGCGTCTCGTCAATTAAGTGATGATGTCTTACGACAAAGACTAAACTCAGTACTGGCTGATAAGACCGGAGTGAAAGAGCAGGTTTGTAAAGACTTCTTACAAAACGTTATTATAAAGTCTTGGAATGAAAGGCTAAGGGGAATCAAATACTGTGAGGATGTTGTTCTGAAATCATTAAAGTCCAGTGTGGTAGATGATGAAAAAGAGATCCGTCAGTTAGACAATGAGAAGCTGAGACAGGATCCTTACGCACAAAGAGATATTGAGAACGCTAAAGAACTAAAACTATTCAAAATCAACCAATTGACCAACTTTCTGAATAATGAGAAAGAAATCGAAACAATTATTCAATCTAACTCAAGAGAATTGTTTGTACAAAAATGCGGGTTGAGTGAACTAATAAAGTCTTTAACTTAATGACAGCTGCTTACGTTGAACTTGTACATAACACATGATACTTTACTTTCTGGTTTACAAGAATCTACAGAAATTAATATATAGCACAATTAGTATTCTTTTTATTTCATATTTGTAAGCTCGTCCTTAGAATATACATCACTCATCATCAAGATCACTCAGTTCAACATCTTTCATGGCTCGAAGACCTTTATATCTACTTTCTTCCACATTCAAACCATTCACGTCAAATTCTCTGCCGAGTGCTTCAGTTGTTTTTAGTTTCTTTAGAAGTTTTAAATCTTCACTAATTTCTCTAACGATTCTTCCTCTAGCTTTGATTTGTATAGGCTCGTTCTTCTCTTTCTCAAGTGTATTAAGGAAATTCTCAATATCAATGATAAACTCATCAATGGTCTGGTATTCATGATCTTCGAATTTTTGACGAATTTGGACCAAGTTCAAAGCATTGGGTAGTTCAATATCCATAACAAACCTAGATGAATCGATCTTGAAGACTTTATCAAGAACTCCTCTGATCCAATAATTCTGAGGAAAGTGACTCAGCTCAACAATATTCTTCACACTGTTGGACTCTTGTAATTTTAGCTCTTCTCTCTTGATGATCAGATCACTCAAACCCTCCAAGTACTCAAGATCTTTTAATAAAACTTTTGAGAACTTCAACTTTTGAGGTAGTTCCGATGGATCACCACCCCCTCCGTTAATCACTGCATCATTCACTCTTCTTATTAGAGGAGCTCCTCTCTTAACTTCTCGTTTCATGCTCCAATATTTAGTAATCGCAATGGCTAACTCAGTAGGTTTGTTCACTTTGAACTTCGTATAAAGCTGTTCTAAGATATTAACAAAGTAGTTTGGAGCTAATGGTGTTCCTCTGGAAGTTTTCCATCTTTTGGAGTTCTTGGTATCACTTTTATGAGGCTTTGAAACTCTGAAGTTTATCTTTAAACTATTAGTATTCAACGTATCAAAGTATTTTCTAGTTTTTTCAATTCCTTCTTTAATATCTCCAATCAATTCTTTTGGACCATGTCTATGACAATAACATTTCAAAGAGCTTGGATCTAAAACAGCACCTTGGACACCTTTTGTCAACTTCATATGTAGCCCTGCTCTTTTGGCACATGTTATATGGAATGCAGTCACACAGTTCTTATTTTCACATTGAATACAAGCTCCCATTTTTTGTTTACATATATAACAGTTCAACTTCCATCTTCCTTTCGGTATCATTTCAGACCCTTCAATAGGTTCCATATGAGTAGCACTTGCAAAATATAATTCAGGAATCCATAACCCACATAAAACATGGGCCCATTTCCCATTAGCGGTTTGCTTAAAAGCACCAGTAATAGATGGACAGAATTGACATTTCAGTTTCTTATGTTTGTTTATCATACATTTTCGGCAAAGCCATTGTCCTTCAGGAATAAATAACACACCATAACAGTCTTGGTGAACTGCAATATCACAACCATCACAGTAAATTATCGCGTTTGAATTATCACACTCACTATCATTACAGACGGCACAATTCTGATCATCTATGGAAGGATTTACCCCAATTCCATCATCGGACCCATATAAATCGTATTGCATCAGTTGGTGAGATGATTTAGTCTTTGACCTTAGCTTTGGTGGGATCTTTTGTTCTAAATGGTGCCATTCATTTTCAAGTATTGTTATTGATATCTCTAATAGCTCATTATTGAAATTATCAAATTTTTGATCTTGTAAATATCTCACAAAGTAACTATCTTGTTCATCCATATCGTAGTTTGATTTAAACATCATTTGGTTTGAGGAGATAGATTCCACTATCGTTGGTTCTTTGTTGATCCTATCAAGATCTCTGATATATGTTGTAGAGCCATTACCATCATTGGATGTTTTTGATTTATACCCCAATTTGATGAATTTTTGCGGTATCTTGGTGTTATCTATGGGTAATATGTCATCTGGAATACGTTTGAAATGAGGGGCGTTCAAGTTTAGAAGCTTCTTAGGACGATAACCTTTAGAGTTATTAACCTCATCGTTATGATTAACAAACACTCGTAATGACTTGTTTTCATCTAGATCTGGGTAGAAGTCGCGGTAGTGATGCTCTTCACGTGGTTTAAGAGGATCTAATTGACCAGTGGGTTGTATTTCCGACCCTTGTATGCTCATAACGCGTGAAGAAACACGATGGATAGATACAATGAATATAATGATTGTAGATCGTGTTCTGTCACAAATAAACAAAGAAATTCACAAGACAATTGAAAACAAAGAACAAGTTCGCGGGTCTTTCCACCATCTGGTAGGGCCACTACCCTCATACTAAACTATAAAAGACTACTTAAATACATACTATTTATATATGAAGAAGTATCTATCTACAAGTTATAGTGTTGAATGATGATTGGAGTACGCGTGTGTATAAAATGCTAACAAATGTTTAATCTAGTTTCATCTCTTCATCTTTTTGGTTATCAATAGATGCGAATAGTCCATCAAGATCGAACTCTTTAGACCATTGAGAAACAATGGTGGTTTGTTCAACAGATGGTGCAGTTCCACTACCAGCACCTTTAATGACATGTTCTTCTGAAGTCTCTTTAGAAGATTTTGGTAAGGTCCAACCAACAATCTTACCATCTCTCCAGTCATTTAGGACACTAAGACCTGCACTGTGTAGATTTGGAATACCACCTTTACCTAATCTACCTCTCTTTCTTGCAACGTGAATTAAGAATTGTCTTGCAAATTCGTTCAAATCAGAATCTGGTAATGGAGGTAATTCATAAAGTTTCTTGAAGTTTTCAGTCATTTCTGGTGATTTAGCAAGTCTTTTTATTAATAGAATAATAGCAGTTGTTGGATCCGTTATGTCTTTTGGTGGAATAGCATTCAATAGAACAAGCTGAGCTTCTTGTTCGGCTTTTGATTTCTTTTTGCTTTCAGCTGGGAAAACTATACCTGGAGAATCTAAAACTTTTAATTTACCATCAATTTTAACTTCTCTTAAGGAAGTAGTGACACCAGCTTGGTTACCAGTTGGACAAGCTTTGGCTGAACCACCATGACGGGAAGTTAAAGCGTTAATGATTGAGGATTTACCAACATTTGGGTAACCGATAACACCACAAATAATTGATCTCTTTAGATTTGATTTAGCAGCATATGATTTTAAAGCAGTTAATAAGTTGTTGGCTGTAGCAGCTTGGGTTAAAGTTTTGTTGAAAGTAGTAGAGTTGGCAGCACCTGCAGAAGCTCTGATTGGAATGGTTGGGAAACTGGATTTTAGGAAATCTAACCATTTGTTTAAAACATCAGTTGGGATCAAATCAATCTTGTTCAATAGTAATATTAATCTTTTACCTTGACTTTGTAGGACAGCTTGTTCAACTTTTCTAGATCTGGTACCTTCTGGATCTCTGGCATCTAAAACATATAGGACAACATCAGAAGCTTCAACAACACTCTTGAAGATCTTGTCATAAGCTTTACGGGATTTTTCAATTTCAGATTCATCTTCATCATCATCACTGATTTCGTAATCAACAATTTCTAATTCATTTTCATCTTCACTTAGATCTTCATCTGATTCTTCACCATCGTATTCTTTGGCGGCATTTTGGGCACTTTCTAAAAGAGCAGCTAATCCATTACCTTCTTCTTCATCATCTTGGAATTCTAAATCAGCTTGAGCTGGGTTTTGACCTTGTGCTAGTAGTTCAGCTTTTCTAGCTTCTTTACGACGTAGTCTTTCCTCAGCTTCTTCTCTTCTTCTTTCCTCAATTTCATTGACAATTCTATCTCTGTATGGGAAACTGGCTGGGATACCTGGATCTTTCTTGTTCTTACTTCTCCAAGTAACATCTTTTTTAGATAATTTCTTTTGCTTTTTGTTATGTGCGGCAGCTTTCTTCTTGATTCCCTCTCTCATACGAGTGGTACCTCTCTTACTGACTGGTTCTGAAAGGTTGAAAGCCCATTGTTAGTATATTGCTCATATAAGGAATCACGAACTCAAACGTACTCTTAAGTCTCATTATGTCTGATTTGTTTAAACTGTTTATATATCAACAAGTTGTTCTGATTAGATAGCTTCCTTTTTAAACTATTTAAAATTTTTTTTGATCCCTCATCGACTTCCTAAAAGAGCCACTTCCGGGATATGTCAACCAATTCCGGTCAGTAGCCATAATATCTCGGTCGGAAGTAACGCCACTTCCGGGGGCAAAAAGTTCCTAACATTTCGATAAACACATTTTAATTTAAATAAGCTCATTTTGAAGTTGCAATCTCTTTCTCTTTGGAACATCTCACAAGGCGGGCTATAATCCGTGTTTGAAGGAGTTTGATACGTTTAGCGGGTTCGTTACTAAGGGAAAAGTACACAGAGAACTTCTATCTACTCTTTTGAATTTGGTTCAGATATTGATTTATACTGAACTCTCAGATTTATAAGCAGACAGACTTACAGACTTACAAAGACCATTAGAATGGCAATGACGGCTGTGAGGGAAGGTCCTGATCTAAACATCATCCTATCTTGTCCGGAATGTAAAGTGTTTCCTCCAGAACTAGCAGAGAGGTTTGCGGAAGGGGATGTTGTCTGTGCTTTGTGTGGTCTAGTGCTTTCTAATAGAATTGTTGATACCAGATCAGAATGGCGTACCTTTTCAAACGATGATCAAAATGGTGATGATCCTAGTCGTGTTGGTGAAGCAAGTAACCCACTTCTAGATGGTAATCAACTATCCACTATGATCAGTTTCCAAGGTGAATTTGCCAGAGCTGGTAGAGATTTAAATAAAGCACAGAGTAAAAGTATTGTTGATAAAAAGGACAATGCATTACAAGCTGCTTATGCCAAAATATCCATGATTTGTGATGCAGGTCAACTAACAAGAATCGTTCAGGATGGTGCTAAGCAAGCTTATAAGCTAACGCACGATGAGAAAATATTGAAAGGTAAGTCACAAGAATCCATAATGGCAGCTGTTATTGTTATTGGTTGTCGTAGAGCAGGTGTTGATAGAACTTTCAAAGAAATTGGTTCTTTAACCAAAGTTCCTAAGAGAGATATTGGTAGAGTGTTTTCTATAATCAAAAAGATTTTAGAAGAAAAGAAACACCAAGTCAACTCACATTTGAATACTCAAGAAAATATTCAATCATCACAAACGACGGCAGAAGATTTGATCAGAAGATTCTCCAATCATCTGGGTATACCTATCCAATTATCCAATGCAGCTGAGCATATTGCAAAACGTTGTAAAGAGATTGGTGTTCTTGCAGGTCGTTCTCCAATCACTATTGCAGCTGCCGTTATTTATATGACTGTTTTGATTTTTAAATCTGAAGTTCCACCATCCAAGATTGCAGAGAAGCTGGGTGTCAGTGATGGTACCATCAAGACAAGTTATAGATTTTTATATGATAATAGAGAGGAATTGATTGATCAATCTTGGATTGACTCAGGAAAAGTCAAAATGGAGGATATTCCAAAGAACTGAGAAGTTCTGTTCTATCCAGTTTAACAAAAGTGATAATAAGGGGGAAGAGATTGTTGCACAGAACATAGTCCAACAAATGTAATTTAAACAAAATGAAATCAGCTACATCATGACTCTTAGTGGGTCTGATAAGCAAAACAAAAAAAGAAGAAAAATATTACAGATATCTACTATCTACATGAACTTTTACATAATAATGAAAAACCCAAATCGAAGTTATCTAACCATATAATTTATTTGTGTAAACACGACGTATCTAATTAATTATTATATGGATGATCACGCGTACCAACAACAACTGAATTGGCAGAAACTGTTCTTTTTATGCTATTTTGATCTTTAAAAGTACTAAAATCTAAAAATGAAGAAGCAGACCTTTGTCCCTTTTTTGGCAGATTAATATTTTTGGAAGATTGTAAATTTGCAAAACTTCGTGTTCTTAAATTTGAATTAATATCAGCTGATGATAATGATGGTGATAAACTACCACTTGCACTATCATTATTGACTTGAGCTGATAAATTTGGAATGTTTTGTTCAAATGTGCCTTCTTCTAAATCTGAGGACATTTGGTTTGATAACTTCACATATCTATAGTGATTATATTTTGTTTTCAAATTGGTGATGAATTGAGTTATGGTACCTGCAGTTTTCTTCAATACTGGTCTCTTATAAATGAACATGTAGATAAATATAGATAATGTAATAAATGAAAAGAATATTGGAATAAAGTTCAGACTTTCGTAATCTCTATCTTGATCAACAAATTGTTTAATTGAGGAGATTCCACCAGGTATGAAATTTTTATGTTCATTTTCACTTGGTTGAATACCAACCGTCTCTTCAGAATTTCCAAGGGCCAATATGGAACTTGAAGCGTATAAGATGATTCTACCTAATGTCCATGATAATTCTGACCCTTTTATAGTGCCGGCACTTTGAAATGGAATATGATTGTCATCAACGATATCAACTTGATCTGTTTCAGGCAATGAAGTTTCAATACCACCTCTTGGTAAGTTGAAACCTTCATGTAGGATATTTAATAACCAATTAGCTTTGAAACAAGCATCTATCAATAATGAATTTGGAACGTTATTATAATCTCCATTAGCACTATTTGTTTCAATGTCAGTCCAATCAGCTTCACAAAAATCTCTGACTTTTTCACTGAATTTCAAGAAATTGTATTCACCTCCCATATGAAAGACATCATTTGCAGTATACCAATATTCTGAAACCCCAACGAATTTATCTTTATAGAAATCAATTTCTGGGGCATGAACACCATTGAATAAACATGGTTCTTCTAAACAAGGTAGATTCTTAAGTAATAAAGGATATGTAGTTTTAAGACATTGTTCATAATTACCAGACCCTATGATATCATAAGTATGATCATGGTGTAAGAAATCTATGATTGCACCTTTTGGAAGACATGGATCATTGATTTTCTTCGTTATGAAATCATCTTCATCATTATTATTGTTTTTTTCAGGTAAGATATTAATCAAGTTTCTCAAATATCTTTTTCTTGCTTCATTTGCACCAAATCCTAACCATGTACTTACAAAGATATCCCATTTTTGTACTTCTCCATTAACATTTCTTAAATAAAGTGTTGAGATATCATCTCTATGTTTTTCCACTTCTTTAGGTTTGTTTGGAACGAAGGATACTTGTGTTGAAGCACCACCCATATCCATGAATCCATAAGATGAATGACTTGAAGAGTTTGGATCGTAATGATCTAATTGTCCCATTAAATAATTCAAACTGATCCAGCCGTATAAACCTTCAGTTTCCCCATCGATGATCTGTATTTGTTCATCACAGTTATCAAGTTTGAAATCAGAATGTTTATGAACAGATTTACAAATATTGTATAGGATACTTTGTTTCTTCTTTTCTGGTAGTAGTCTCATCCCAGCGGTAGCCAATATAAAGATAGGAGTATCTTCCCAAGACTCTTTAGGGATGATCTTCTCGGCGTATTCTATCAGGTCTTCGTAGTGGTCATCCCATACTTTGTGTGGTTTGTCAGCGAAGGTAGAAACACCAGGCGATATCTTATAACTCCACGAATCTTCTTGATATATCTGAGGGATCGATTTAAGTATGAACTCGTCTGTCTTTTCGTCCTTCTGAAGCTCGTTAGGGTCTTCCCAGCGGTATATCTGGACACGTGATCCTGAAGACCCTGAGTCTATGGCAACACCGTATCTATGTTTGGCCATTGTCTACTTGAAGCATATAATCAAATGACAGTTTTATCGTTGTTTATATTTCTATTTCTATTGACTGAATTCAGAAGAACACGATTATTATTAGATTTTATATTACGTAATATTAAACAATTACGTAATGCTTCATACAGCCGATCTTTTTTTTTTTTTCTTTTTTTTTTTTGGCTGGTTGAGTCAGCGGGAATTGTGAAAAAGCGAACCATTCTGGCTCATCCATTAGAACACAACACAACACAATATCTCAACGATCTTCTTTACTTTGTTCTTTGTTCCACCCCCTTTTTTCTACTTTGTTTCATAAAGCTTGAGTCAAAATGTCCTCCGTGTCTCTTTCCTCATCCTTCGCTTCTGCCGGCTGGGTCGTGCAGAAGTTCGGTGGTACCAGTGTTGGTAAATTCTCTGAAAAGATCGCCGATGATATAGTCAAAATTTATTCCCAATCCAACAGAGTGGCCGTTGTTTGTTCGGCTCGTTCTTCTAAGACTAAGAGTGAAGGGACTACTTCTAGATTACTAAGAGCTGCTGATTTAGCTTCTTTGGATGGTGATTATGAAGGTGTCTTAAAATTGGTTAGAGAAGACCATGTCGCTAATGCTAAAACTTATATAAAAGATGAACAATTATTGAAGACATTGATCGAAGATACCACTTTTGAATGTGATCAAGTCCTCAAGTTATTACATGCTTCTCGTATCATTGGTGAGATCTCCCCACGTACTTTGGACTCTATTATGAGTGCAGGTGAAAAGTTAAGTTGTCAATTCATGACTGCCCTTTTCAACGATCGTGGTATTAAAGCTAAATATATCGATTTATCAAATATCATACCTCCTGGTGATGTTGCAAGAAATGGATTTGATGATCAATTTTACAAAAACTTATCCAATGATCTTGGTGCCAAGATAAAAGAATTGGAAAGTGATGATATCGTTCCAGTTTTCACTGGTTATTTCGGTGTTGTACCAGGTGGTTTATTAAGTGGGGTTGGTAGAGGTTATACCGATTTATGTGCTGCTTTAATTGCCGTTGGTATCAATGCTGATGAATTACAAGTTTGGAAAGAAGTTGATGGTATTTTCACTGCTGATCCACGTAAAGTCACTACTGCTAGATTATTACCAAGTGTTACACCTGAAGAAGCTGCAGAATTGACTTATTACGGTAGTGAAGTTATTCATCCATTCACTATGGAACAAGTCATTAAAGCTAAGATTCCAATTAGAATTAAAAATGTGGAAAATCCAAAAGGTGATGGTACCATCATTTATCCAGATGATGTTGCTAGAAAAGGTGAATCTACACCACCACATCCTCCACAAGCTAAGATTCCAGGACATGTATTACACAAGAAGAAAGCAGCTACTGCGATTACCACAAAACATGATATCATTGTGCTGAATGTCCATTCAAATAAAAAGACATTAAGTCATGGTTTCTTGGCTCATATTTTCTCAACTTTAGATAAGTATAAATTAGTTGTTGATTTAATTTCCACATCTGAAGTTCATGTTTCAATGGCTTTACAACATTCAGATGATGAATCTTCAAATAGAGATTTAAGAGAAGCTGTTACTGAATTGAAGAAATTAGGTACTGTTGATGTTACTAAAAACATGGCTATTGTTTCATTAGTCGGTAAACAAATGAAACAATTCATTGGTGTTGCATCTACTATGTTTTCAACATTAGCTGAACAAAACATCAACATTGAAATGATTTCCCAAGGTGCTAATGAAATTAACATTAGTGCTGTTATTGATGAAAAGAACGCTATTAAAGCTTTACAAAGCATCCATGCAAAACTATTGGATCCAAAAGCACAAGTTCCAATCATTAATGATAGAATTGAAGCATTGAAGTTGGAGAGTTCTTTAGAGTAGACGAACATAAACGTTATATTATATAGTACTGTGAATACAAATGTTCATGTGATATAGACAATATTGCGTGATGTTAATAATAATAGAAGAAACTGAAACTACGTGTGTAAGGTTATAACGGAATAATCATATTATATGCAGTTGTTAGTTACTTAAAAGACAAAGATTTGATCACCAGCTTTAGAAACAGGTTTAGCCTTTTGGAAACCCAATTGGACAGCACTTTTCTTAACACCGTTAGTTAATGGTGGAGGACCACAGATCAATAATTGAGTTTTTGGAGAAGCACCTGGTAATAATTTGTTTAGATGATCTGGAGTGATATAACCAGTGTAACCTTCCCAAATTTGAGGTGGTCTATCCAAGAAATAGTGCACTTTAATTTGTGGGTATTTTGAAACGATTTCATCCAATTCAGCTCTTAATAAGATATCTTCTTCAGTTTGGTTACCGTATAATAGCACAACTTCTGTTTTATCTTCTGGGTTGTTGATGATAGCATTGATGATTTGATACATTGGGGTGATACCAGTACCACCAGCGACCATACCAAAATGAGTAACCATGTTTGGAGTATATTCAAAGAACCCTTTTGGACCTTTAACTTTAATGGTTTGACCAATTTCTAGTTCAGCAATGTATTTGGAGATGTTACCTTGAGGGTAAGATTTGATTAATAGATCGAAATAACCTTTTTCAGCATCATTTGAAGTTGGGGTGTAAGATCTAACGATTTCTTTACCGTTGATAGTAGCAGCGATTGAGATATGTTGACCAATTGGTAGACCCAAGATATCAGTTTCACGAGGTAGTGCAAATCTGTAAATACCAGAGTTGTGTGATAAGATTGTTTTTTGGATCAATGGGAATTCCTGGAACTTTTCTTTAGACAAGACCTTACGTGGAGAAGAGTCTGATTTGAACAAGAAAAAGGCAACGATGATGGCCACTAAAGTGACAGCACCAGCGATCAATTGTAAAGACATGATGGTTTCCTGAGTGTGTATATCTGTTTGTGAGTAAGATCAATTAATTCGAACTTGGTCTTTGGGCAGAAATCACGCTTTTATATGAAAGATTTACTGGTAACCAAACAGCTTGTTAACGTTATATGAAAATTATAAAATTCCTTAAAAACTTCCCAACGCCTGTTTTTTTTGTCTGCATTTGGCAAAAACTCGCGGTCAATTTTGTGAAGCTTTGTGAAATTGGTGGAATTAAAAGGGAAATTGGCTGAAAAGGGAATAAACTTATAGACAAATCTGGACAAATCTGGACAAGTTTAGCTGTTTATTGTGACTAATATGGGCACTACAACTGAATCCACTTTGATCCAGCGGTTTAACATTGTCTAATTAGATAATTGTTAGTATATTGTATACAATATATATAGATCACGTGACACTAAGTATTACTCATCTCTGTTTACATTACATAAGCATCTTCTCATTGGCTGACGGCCCAAACAAAAACAGCGATAACGATAAAAACAATGTGCAGATTAACTAAAGATTCAACTCTGGCTGCTATTGTTCACTGTTATTGTTACTGTTACTGCTGTGATCTATACCGCTCAGACCCATTGTGCCACACACTAGCCACATGTCCCACCATCAGAAGGCTCGACAGCAGTCTCTCTCAGGCGCTCTCTCCGTCTCTTTGGGTCTCTCGTCATCCTACTCAAATGGCAATAAGAACTTGGATCAGGCAAACTATCTGGGGAGATCATACCTCGGGTTCAACAGTGTCAAGCTACCATCACATAACTCTGGAATAGGCGACAACGACTCTGGTGTCATTGAAGACTCGATAATTGACGGTGATGATGACGATGATGATGACGCATTTGAGAATGAATACGAACCAACACCATACCGCCCTCAATTGATCGAAGAAGAAGAACAAGAACAAGGAGAATCTACTGGACTGCTCCAAAACAACCACTCAAACAACGCATATACAGACATAGAGGCACAAATCAAACCTCCTCATACAGATCATTCAGATCAAATAACCGCCAGTAAAATAATAGGATACATTCCAAGTGTTATATTAGGGCTATTACTAAACATCCTTGATGGATTATCATACGGTATGATCATATTCCCTATTGGTGAGAAAATCTTTAGTAAACTGGGATCAGCTGGTCTTTCAATGTTTTACGTTTCATGTATCGTTTCACAATTGATCTATTCACTTGGTGGGTCTGCTTTTGGTGCAGGTATTGGAAGTGAGATGATTGAAGTAACACCATTCTTCCATGCCATGGCTGGTAGTATTACAAGAGCCATTGGTGATGATAAACCAGATGATGTGATCAGTACTACTATAACTACATATGCATTAAGTTCAATGTTGACTGGTGTTGTTTTTTATTCATTGGGAAAATTTAAATTGGGCCAATTGGTTGGATATTTCCCTAGACATATCTTGATTGGTTGTATTGGTGGTGTTGGATACTTTTTAATCATCACGGGAATTGAAATCAGTTCAAGATTGGGTTCTTTTGAATACAATTTGGGATATATCACTGAGTTACTTCAAGCTGATAACATCTTCAAAACAGCCATTCCTGTTGTTCTAACAATTGGATTAATCTTACTTCAACACTATAACCATAATTCCTTAGTTTTACCAAGTTATTTCATAGCTGTTTTTGCATTGACACATTTATTAATCTTGATTGTACCATCATGGGATTTAGATCAAGCCAGAAAATCAGGATATATGTTCCAAACAGATGAAGAAAATGCAGCTGCACCATGGTATGATTTCTATTATCTATACAACTTCAAGATCGTCCATTGGTCAGTCGTCTTACAACAAGTTCCATCAATGTTTGCATTAACTTTCTTTGGTATCTTACACGTTCCTATAAACGTCCCTGCATTAGCGGTCTCCACAAAACAAGATAATGTCGATGTTGATCGTGAATTAATAGCTCATGGATTGAGTAATTTCATTAGTGGTGCTATTGGTTCAATCCAGAATTATTTAGTATACACAAACAGTTTATTATTTATTAGAGCAGGTGCAGATTCAAGAATTGCAGGTGTTATGTTAGCAATTGCAACATTTGGTGTCTTACTTGTTGGACCTGTTGTTGTTGGATTCATCCCAGTCTGTGTTGTTGGATCCTTAATCTTCTTACTAGGTTATGAATTACTGAAAGAAGCTTTGTATGATACATGGACTCGTGTTGATTTATTCGAATACTTGACCATTTTAGCAATTGTCTTGACCATGGGTATCTATGACTTCGTTGCAGGTATCATTGTTGGTATTGTTATTGCAAGTTTCCATTTCTTGTATGAAAATACTCAAATACCTACCATTTCAAATGAATATACTGGTGAAGTTGCAAGATCTACTGTTATTAGACATCCTTTACAAAGACAATTCTTATCAAAGTTGGGTAAACAGATCTATGTGATGAAATTACAAAGTTTCTTGTTCTTTGGAACTATTGGTAAGATTGAAAAGAAAATTAGAGCACTGTTTGCAGATAAATTGCCTATTCGTTATCTAATTTTGGATTTCAAAAATGTTTTAAATGTTGATTTCAGTGCTGCTGAAGGTTTGAACAGAATAAGAAACTTTCTATATGATAACAATGTTTATCTAATAATTTCATTAGGTGACAAACCAATGATTTACAAAGCTTTAAAAAACGTTGGATTGTTTGAAGAGACCGATAATAGATTAGTTGTCTTCCATGATTTAAACAGCTCTTTAGAATGGTGTGAGAATGAATTCTTATCACAATACAAACAGTTTCAACAGAAAAAGAAAACAATTCCATTCAAAGCATCAAAAAACACAGCACTTCCAATAAATACACCAAGAAACAACAATTTCTTCAAAGAAGCACAAATCACATTAAACAAAGAATCTCTATTAACCACTAATCCTGAGACTTCACCATTGGTCTCACTCTTAAAATTTGCATTCCAGGGATTAAGTGATAAAAGTGATGATTATTGGGCTTCTATTTCTGAATATTTTACACAAAGAACATTGGATTCAAAAGAAGAGTTGGTTTTCGGATCAGACGAATCTTACTTCATCTTGATTGAGAAGGGTTTATTAAAAATCAGTTACTTGATCAATGAGAGTCAAGATATTTATGAAACATACCTTCCAAAAACAATCCTCGGTCACTTCCAGAATAGTGAGGAGAACAGCGAAGGGTTATATCACGATAGATTTGAGTCAGAGATTAGAGCACAAAAAGATTCTGTTATCTGGATAATCAATGATCAGAAGTTGAAAGAGCTCAAAAGCGACAATCTTGCTATGTACAACGAGCTGCTTTCGATCCTATTCGTTCTAAATGATGAAAGATTCGAGAACGTTACTGGCTACTCGTTGATTAGTACGTGATCTAGATTCAAAATAAATTAATTAATACACAATATAATTAGTATATACCCCGTACTATTCCCAATTTGGTAATAAACCGAGACAATAGGAAAAATAGAAGAAATAACAATCAATAATAGATCTTATTACTTAATCTGTAAAGAACCCTTTAATCAAACGGCAATACCCAACATGTGTATACTGCTTACGACCAACGCACATCCAGACTACTCGCTCATAGTGCTCTCTAACAGAGATGAGTATTTCAAAAGAGCCACACAAAAAGCACAATACCATAAATACAATAACCAAACAGTACTCTCGCCTTTGGATCTCGCGAGAAGCGATCATGGTACTTGGATATCATTAAACCCAGATAATGGCAGGTTAGCGGTCCTGGTCAACTTCAGAGAGGGAATCAAAGACCAAGTGAACCCTATCTCTAGGGGTGTACTACCCTTAGAATACATCACTGGTGAAGAGAAGAAGAAATCAGCATTTGTACAATCACTATGTGCAAAATATGGGGATGCTTCCTTACTAGAGAAGATTGGTGGGTTTAGTCTATTCTTTGGCTCCCTAGTGGATTGTCGATTCGATGTGATATCCAACAAGAATGATAGCGATTTCAAACTATTCAGCGATAAGTGCGAGTATCAAGGGCTATCCAACTCTTCATTCGACATGCCATGGAAGAAGGTGCACTTGGGGAAAGAAGCACTACGGGAACTAGTGGAGAAAGAGAAACACACTCGCACTGGATCCAAAGAAGAACTACTCGATGGTCTGTTCGATATTCTCTCAACGGACACTTTGGGAAATGTGACACAAGATTACCAGGCCAATTTCCATAATTTAGCCAACTCTGTGTTCATTCCACCACTAAAAGTGCGGGATTACAACAGAAACAACGAGCTTGCTGGTGAGTACTACGGCACCCGGACACAGACGGTGATCTTGGTGGACAAGCAGCTTAACGTTACTTACGTCGAAAGAAACCTTCACGACTCTGATGATTTGGAAGTGGCTGGTGAGACTTCTCGCTATGAATTTAGTTTGGATCATAATTAAGGAAAAAACAAAAATTTGAAATAGCTCAACTAAACTAACTAACTAACTAAAATACATAATCTGCATTAATACAATGGAACGAGTAAGTGATATCGAACAATGGTACAAGTTAATGTAATGAATCCATACTAATATATCATAACTAGCCACTAAAGAAACAAAAAGTCTCAAACTTTGAGTCTGATGAAGAAGTTGTTTTCTCTGAAGATGAAGAAGTCTTTCTTTCAGAAGATGAGGTAGTTGAAGAAGAAACATCAAAAACAAACGACAATATCAACGAACAATGGTTAATCAAACTATCCAAGAGTATCAAAGAATCCTTATCACAAAATAAGAAACAACGTGAGAAATTCCCAACTGAACCACTGAAATTCTTGGACTCAGAAACAGAATTAAACACACATCTAAAAGAACTAACCAACATAACACAATCTTCTAAACCTTTGTTCAACAAATTGATCGAACTGTTAGGTGAAGAACTCTTAAGTCTTCTTAGTCATGAGAATTACGATATCATTGAAATCACACTCAAGTTTTTCTATGATTTGATCGATGTTGAATATGAAGAAGATCAAGCAGAATTCATTTCATGGTTGAAACAAGCTGATTTCTTAGTATTATTACTTGATTCATTGAAACGTGCTGAGAAAACCGATGATGTTATTCAACTACAGATCATTGATTCGTTGTTAGACTATGAGGATGAAACTTTGAAAAAATGGATCTTGTTCGATTCAAAGTTTTTAAAGAATTACATCCAAGCTATAAAGACATCTGAACAAGATGAGGTATACATGGATATTCTGTATAAGTTGATCAGTATAGATGCTAATGGAGTATTGGAGAAGTATAATGAAATAGTTGAGGTTTTGTTACACCAATTGAATGCTGTTAAAGATCTTGATGATGATGATTACGTTGATGCTGTTGTGTTGAATATCAAAGTTTTATTATCTCAGAAATCTGGTGTTAAGCTGTTTTTACAAAATGAGGGTGTTGAGTTATTAGAAACTTTGATCAGTGAAAGAGTTCAGTTCTTGAAAGTCTTTGTCAACTTGTTGAATTTAGTCTTGGAGTCAGATGATGATGCAAGTAATATTCACATATCAAAACAAGTCATCTCTTCAAGTAAGTTCCTCAAACATGCTTTTAAGACCTTAGCAAAACTTTCGGAAGTTGATGAAGTTTATCAATATGTCAAGTTCATTAATAAACTTTTAGAGCTATTACCATTTGAATCAGAAGAGAGATTGAGATTGATCAATAAGTTGATTCAGAAAGAGTACAAGAATTTAAAGTTGTTGAATAAGATTGAACAGAAATACTCCAAGAAGATTGATCACGATTTTGATTACAACGATGAAGATTACTCAGAAAGATTATGGGAAGGATTAAACGTGGTACAACAAATCAATATCTTGAAAGCATGGTTATTGAAAGAAGACGAATCAATAAAAACACAACTTATCACAAACAAAATCGTCAACACTGATACATTGAAGGAAGTTGTGACTGGTTACGAGCAAGAATTAGTAATGAACCTTGAACTATTGAAAGAAGGTTCAATCGAATCAGATTCCGAGCTCGCAGATTCTTTGAACACTCAGCTCGAAACTCTTAAAGAGCTTACAAATGATATTTAGCTGTGTTTCTCAAAATGAATGACCCATCGATGATCCATCAGTAGTATCTTTGTTTTATTTGTTATCAATATGAACCCTGAGTCCCGGCCTTTCTTTCCACAACAAGCGGTGATATTCGGTCATTATATGCAAGTCGTCTGAAACTGTTTGTTTCTGAGTGTTTATGCGTGGAAGTAGCTTTCATTAGTAATTCGGTCTTGGTTTCTCGGGTTTCATAAAGCGTATGTCTATACCGGCCCTCGCTTCCAAATGCGGTAATTAGTGGATTTTACGTCAGAAGCGCAAGCTCCGCTAAAGCCTTACTAAAACATATATAATATAGACAGTATTTCCCACCATGGTCTCTCTGGATCTCTCAATGAATTTATCAAGATACAAGTCAACATGTCACAAGCCACCGAGTCATACCAACCAGGTTCCGAGCTCATCGAGGCTGATGAGTTGGGAGAAGAATTATATTCCTTGAAATCCATCGGAAGAGCTTATAGCAGACAACAAGATGAGGAACAACAATTGCATGACTCGCCTTCAAATAACTCAAATGACTCAACTGAGAAACGATCACCTGAATCAAGCCAAAATGGTAGTACTGATCCACCACAACCTCCATCAAAAGTCGGTCTATTACATCCTAACTTGAAAGACCTATGGGTCAAATTGGGCTTTATCTACTTGAAAAACTATCTGCTCTTCGGTGTATTAATTATAACTGCATTCTCAATATATTGGGGAGCCTTGTATGACAGACAAGGACACCTTCACCGTTTGAAAATGTTGATTGTTGTTGAGGATGACGCAATCTCTACAAATAACTTTGGTGGTGCACTTGTTGATATAATACAATCTGAGAAGTTTCAAAAACTAGGTAATTGGCAAATCATCCAAGGTCAAGACAACATCAATGATTACTTCCATAACCCGGAGAATTTGACTGCAGCAATAACGGAGAAAGTTCATCGCAGAAGAGCATGGGGTGGTGCTCGTATCTTTGCAAATGCAACTTACAACACTTTGAGGGCTTTCCAAGAAGGTGGGGAACTCCAACCATCTGTTGAGTATATTTATGAAACCGGTAGAGAAATCAACTCTGTTAATACATATGTTGTTGGAACTTTCAGACAATTACAACAAGAATTCAATAGTATCTATCCATCTATTGCACAATCATTGATCTCCAATCTTACATCATCTCAACAATCAAACTTATTACAAAGTAATGTTCTAACAACATTACCAATCTTCAGATATGTGGATAACAGACCATATGATGATAATACACTACTAGCACCTTTACAAGTTGGTCTCATTTACTTGATCATTATGTCATTCTTCCAATTTAACTCATTCGTTGAAGCACATAAGTTGTTATTACCACATGTGAAGGTCCCACAATATTTGTTATACAGAATCGTGGGTAATCATTTCAGTTATTTAATTATTTCCTTATTCATCAGTGCAGTTTCTGCTATTTTCCAAGTTGATTTCACAAGAGCTTTTGGAAAAGGTGGGTTTGTGGTGTATTGGTTAACTACATACCTAACAATGGCAGCTGTTGGTGGTGCTAATGAAAACATGGCGTTGATCATCTTTACTTATAATTTTACA
This sequence comes from Wickerhamomyces ulmi, assembly GCA_030569675.1. Taxonomy (NCBI): domain Eukaryota; kingdom Fungi; phylum Ascomycota; class Saccharomycetes; order Phaffomycetales; family Wickerhamomycetaceae; genus Wickerhamomyces; species Wickerhamomyces ulmi. The sequence continues at coordinate 829,132 of JAJMLN010000001.1, forward strand.
TATTTAGGTTTTTGGTTGATCAGTTTTGTCATTTTGAATGTTTCACCGAGTTTCTCACCAATGGATTTAACCAGTGTGTTTTACAGATATGGTTATATGATGCCTATTTATCACTCTAGTGAAATCTCAAGAGTTATCTTTTTAGACATGTGGAAAGGACATCTAGGTATGCATTATGGTGTTATTGTCGCTTGGATCGTTCTTAATACTTTACTGTTGCCGTTCATTTTGAAACATGTGGGTGGTGTTATGGCCAAGAGAGCTAAAGAAGCTGCCCAAGCTGGTCAAGCTGGTAATCAGTAAAATGTACATAACACTCCTTCAATATTGTATATATAGATCTTAATTTAAGTCTGCACGAAGACATCTGCACAAAGTTTTTAGTGACATTTAATATCAATATTCTTTAGTAAATATACTTAGTTTTGATACTTTCATAGGATATTACCAGCCATCTATCCGATAAATCTACTCAACCAAAGTATAAACTAGTCATTGGCTGAAGCTGCTCTGTCAATATCTCCCGCTTTAATTTTATACCTTGTAAGGACACGGTGGAAATAGGATTCCGTCAATAATAACATCCGAACACCGCTAATTTTGTGTCAAGTATTCACGCTGAATCTAATACAAAAACAAGCTCTAATCTTATCACTTTTACTAAGTTTGATAATGAATCCTTAGTAAAGAGTGGCAATTATATGTAGATATATAGTTTTAAGAGCATTATAACAAAAAAAAAAATTCATGAAATTTTTATTTTAAATTTGAACGACGACTTCAAATATAATAATTGACTTTTAAAAAAATCTTTACAACTAATATAAAATTTTTCTTTTTTTAAAAACTCATTAAATAGTCATCATAGGATGAATCTAAAGCTGTATTTATATTCTGGGATGATATATTAGTGCCAAAGATTTCTTATATAGGTACAACTTCTCGGAATGTTTTCTGTTAATTTGAGATTTGAGTGGTGATGTAGTTTGGTCACCACTAAACTATGAGAAAACGATACACCAAAACTTGCTTTACACTTTAAAAAACAGACCAAAGAAGAGGTCAATGTAAGCTTGAAACTCCTGACTTAAAACCCCTATTATGTACCTAATATGTACTTAGATAAGGTCCCATATCTCATTTATTCTAGAAGAAATTGATCATTGTAGATCAATTACATTAAAGTACATAACGCGAATGATATCAGATCGATATCTACATCGACATGACAAATATTCTGGAAGTAGAACTATTGAGATAATAAGTGTACTGATTTAATCTCTTCAATGAACAGAGACTTTGCTGCTTCAAAATAAAAGTTTTTGCTTCTTGACATCTCAAAGTAAAGTCAAAGTCTACAGTGTTGGTTTGAAAATAGTTCATACATAGAGCACATTAACCTTTATTATAAATAATAGAAGCATGTCAGTTTTGCCATAACTTTAAGGTGTTACAGCCCCAACTATTCATTTAATCATCTAGCTCATCATTCTTTCGTTTCCTCTTCATATTTTTGATGTATTTTGTAGTATATTCTATACTATCCTTATGCATTTTTGATACGAAGTCTTCTTCAAGCCCATGTTCAATGGCAGATTCAAGAGAGTCAGAATAACCTAACTCCTTGTTTGGTGTCTTGTTTTGCAGCTGAGGCTCATCATTGATATCATTAATATCACAGTCATCATAGTGATCATCAATTGGTGATAGCTCATCCATGATTAAACTAAACTTTGCAGCTATTTCAGGATTATCTAGATCCATACCAGTTTTGTTCTTAGCCACTTTTAAATTACCCCTCAGTATATTGATATAGTTTTCATCACGCCTGAAATACAATTCAAAAGGTGTTCTACCTGTAGCTCTTGTCACACCGGAATTCATTGAATACTGAGTTTTCGTACATAGCTGTTTTATGTCTTTTTCTGTCAAATACTTTTCTGGTTCAGATGTATAAAACTTCGAGATAATTGTTTTAACATCTTGATTAGCTCGTTTAATCGATCCTAATGTTGATGTCTCACAGACATGTACCACATTAAACTGTTCCAAATTTTCTTTAAAGAGGTCACTTTTGAACTGTTTACCATTACCCGTCTGAACCAGAACTGGTGTCAGACCCTGAGAAAGATACATGATCATCATGTGTGCCACTGATTCATCTGTATCATCTTCCAGCGGAAACAACATAGAATACTTGCTAAAATGGTCTCTTCCATGCCATATGAATTTTAGGTTAGGAATTCCCAAATAGCGTATATCTATAAGATCAACTTGAGTACGCTGTCCAGCAAAAAACGTTTGACGCGGTAGTTCAGACTTTGAGTCTTGCGTTTTTGTCGAAGAGCTCACCATTTCTTGATAATACTTATATATTGAACAAAGTAGTATTCAACCTCTGAAGTTTGAAGTGCTTATAAAAAGAGAGTTCTTGAACGATCAGGTACGAATAAGGGGATGTTTGCACCGAAAGTGAGAACTGAATATTAGCAGTACCACGTAACAGTGGTTTGATATCAATCGAGTGGTTGTCAATTATATGTCGAAATAACTTTATAAATTTCTTGATGTTCATCTCGAGATATATTGAGAAATTACATAATATTGGGCATCTGAATTTAGATCTACCAAACATACGTAGTAAGATCCAAAATGTACTTTGAGAGTGATGTCCTTCTCTCTCAAACTGTTTAGTAGCGGCTATCCAACATTTACACTGGTAGTCACTAACTATGTTCATTTCTCAAAGCAATAATACTTCTCTGGCCCTTTTTCAGAGATGCAGAGTAGCTGATAGATACGTACAATAATAAGTTAGAGATCTTTGATTAAATACCGAAGCTGCTTCATAACATCTTCAAAGGACTCACAGGGGTTCAGTGATCTTATTAGTGATCTTATGAATGGTCTTCAGCACCAAAATATATCAAACAATAAGGAACTTCGTTACTAGTAGGTCTGATTAAGACATTAATGAAGATTATTTCAACCCATCATGATGTTACTCGAATGAAATTCTTATAAAAGTCTCTTGATATATATATGTATCCAGTCATGGGATAAAAACTAACGTTCTCTTTACATTAATCTCATATTTTCTGCAAATTGATTTAAGACAGCTCTTGTCAGGGTGTCTTGTACAAGACACCTTTTGATAACAAGTTAATCCGATGTAGTGTAACGGCTAGCACGGTTCGCTTTCACCGAGCAGACCGGGGTTCGACTCCCCGCATCGGAACTTATTTTTTTAACCACGTTTTCCCATTTGCTTCGAATCTGAGCAGCAGTAAAAACGCTTTAATTGGCACAATCTTTTTTTTTTTTTTTTTTTTCCTATCAGAAGAAGTCAACTTTTTTATGAAAATTAACAATCTAAAATGACATAAAAATCAAGGCACATCCCATTCTTTTATAACTTAACCCATCAACTTATACCATCATTACTCACCATATACAAACTTTACTCTTTAACATGTCTGCTATTACACAAACCAACTTGGACGGTATCCTACCATTAGTCGCTCGTGGTAAAGTCCGTGATATCTACGAAGTTGACAGTCAAACTTTACTATTTGTAGCTACTGATAGAATCTCAGCTTATGATGTTATCATGGAAAATGGTATCCCACAAAAGGGTCAATTATTAACCAAACTATCTGAATTCTGGTTCGATTTCTTGAAACCATACACAAAGACTCACATTGTTGAAGTTGATGACATCTTCACTCGTTTACCAAAAGAACTATCTGAACCAAAATACAAATCACAACTAGAAAACCGTGCTTTATTAGTCCACAAATATAAATTGGTCCCACTAGAGGTCATTGTTAGAGGTTTCATCACTGGTTCTGCATGGAAAGAATACAAAAAATCAGGTACTGTCCATGGCGTGAAAGTTGCTGAAGGATTACAAGAATCACAAGAATTCCCACATCCAATCTTTACACCTTCTACTAAAGCTGAACAAGGTGAACATGATGAAAACATTTCAATTGAACAAGCTGAAAATATTGTTGGTAAAGAATTGGCCGATAGACTTGGTGTATTAGCTGTTGAACTATACACTAAAGCTAAAGAATACGCTAAAACTAGAGGTATAATAATTGCTGACACCAAATTCGAATTTGGTTTAACTGAAGATAACGAATTAGTATTAGTCGACGAAGTTCTAACCCCAGATTCATCAAGATTCTGGAACGCCAGCACATATGCCTTAGGTAAAGGTCAAGATTCATACGATAAACAATTTTTGAGAGATTGGTTGACTTCAAATGGATTGGATGGTAAAGATGGTGTTTCCATGCCAGAGGATATTGCTGTGCAATCCCGTGCCAAATACATTGAAGCCTATGAAGCTTTGACCGGTAAGAAATGGGATCTATAGATTAGTTAATTATTATTATGTATAATTGTGATAAAATCAAATAAAGAGTGTTTTATTAACGAACTAAACATGCCTATACTTTCCCAAATGTGATATACCATAACTTAAAACCTTATTTATAGACCAAGACTTAACGAATCTCCCTCCGATGGGAGATTAATCGTTGTTGAACCTTCTCAAAAATGGACTTGGTAATCCAATATCATCATCAACCAAATTAGCCTTCTCAAACAGTTTTGCATTCTTGGTCAGCAATGTATTTGTTTTTGGTACAGAAAACCCATTGCTGTTGATTTGCTTTGTAAACTTTTTAGAACTTGGTCCATCATCATTTATTAACTGAAGTGGTTTTCTGGAGGCTGGAAGCTTGAAAGGTGCATCATAATCTCTATCTCTTGAGCTAGAAACATGTTTTGTTGGTGATGACGGAGGGTAATCTGCTGGCACTGAATAGTGCTGTTGGGCTTGGTATTGTTGTGGTGCAGATTTTGATGATCTTGTTTGGGATGTAATCTGCTTCAGTCTTTTGTTGACTTCTTTCTCAACAACGTACTGAAATTCATTCTGGTAATTTATTCTAATTTCTTCAAGTTCTTGTTCTATGACTGTTCTCTGATAGTTCAGTTCTTCAGCCACAGCTGTTCTTGATTTCATTAATTCTTGTTCTTTAGTCATCAGTTCTTTCTCAAACTTCTTCAAGTTTACCTCATAGTTTGTTAGTTGTAGATCTTTCATTTGAATTTTGAAGTTCAAGTCCTGTAATAACTCGAAAGTGGAACTTCTGTTTTGCAAATCAACCTGAATACAACGATCAATAGTATTTTTCAAAGATGAGGAGTAATGTTCTGGTATTGGTGGATATCTACCATATTGGATTCTTTCCTGTAGTTGTAGATGAGTTTTTGCTTGGAATGGTGGATGTAAAGAGCAGAGCTCATATATGACACATCCAAGAGACCATATATCACACAATGGAGAATATGGCTTATCCAACAAAACTTCAGGTGACATGTAGTATGGTGTCCCAACACAAGTTGTTGCAAACTCTAGTTCTTGATTCAAAGATTTAGCAAGACCAAAGTCTCCTAGCTTGAAGTTCCCATTACCCAAGAATATATTATCTGGCTTAATATCCCTATGTATAATCACTCTTGCAGAGTCTGCAGTTTGTGGATAATCGAGTTCATCGTAAATATTTGATATGAGAGGAGAGTTGACTCCATAATGACAACGATACAACGCCATTAATATCTGTGTGAAGATGTTCCATATGATACCTTCAGGGAGATACTCGTTGGATTTCTTGTAACTCTTAATTATACTTGATAGATCTCCACCATCACAGTACTCCATGTACATGAATAACATGTGGTGTTCTGGTATGTGTGCATGTTCGATATATTGAACAATATTTGGATGGTTCAGCTCACTTAGGATTCTGAACTCTGCAACTAGCTGTGACCTTTCCTTTTGATTCATATGTCCATATTGTACTTCCTTTCTGACTAATAGCTATAATTTAACAGTTAGTCATGGTTGCTCATGATCATCGCACTTAATGAATAATCAACATACCTTCCCATCTCTTACTCTTCTCACTTTCCGAACAGAGCCAAAGGAGCCTCTACCTATGAGCTCCAGCACCTCATAGTCCTCGCTGAGGTTTGCAGTGTTCAAGTTGGACATTGCTGGCTGATCTTCTGGGATAGTTGATAGAAGAAGACGGTGCCTCTGCATAATCTATAAACATTATAAATTTATTGAGGTCCTTTGTTTACTTTTTGCCGAATCGGTACATTTCGCGAACTGCCTCAACAATTCAACAAAATTTCGCGAATTATCCTTTTCGCGAACTTGTTCTGTATTTCTCATCCTGCTGCTGACTAAGCAACTTTGCTGCTGCATTTTTCTGACTCTGTTTGATAAGCCAAAATTAGATAGAAAATGCGATGAGCTCAAAAATCTTAAACAATTCTAAACTACCTTCAAACCCATCTTTAGTTTGAACAAATTATCGCTAAGAAGCACACAGAATGGACTCAAAAGTTATTGGTATTTTAGGTGGTGGCCAATTAGGTCGTATGCTTGTTGAAGCTGCCCACCGTTTAAACATTAAAACCATCGTGTTAGATGCTCCAAACTCCCCTGCTAAGCAAATTAATGCTCTAGATGACCACGTTGATGGTTCTTTCACAGATGCTAAAGCTATTGCTGAATTAGCTGCCAAATGTGATGTCTTGACCGTTGAAATTGAACACGTCGATGCCGATGCTCTAGCTGAAATTGCTAAAAAGACTAATGTCCAAGTATACCCACTACCAGAAACCATCAAATTGATCCAAGATAAATATTTACAAAAACTACACTTGATCAAACATGGTATTGAAGTTGCCGAGTCTTTTCAAGTTGAAAGCACAGAAGAAGCTTTGCTCTCAGTTGGTGAACAATTTGGTTACCCATACTTACTAAAATCAAGAACACTAGCCTATGATGGTCGTGGTAACTATGTTGTTAAATCCAAAGATTCCGTCAAAGATGCTCTAGAAGTTTTACACAATCGTCCATTATACGCTGAAAAGTTTGCTCCATTTGTGAAAGAACTAGCTGTGATGGTCGTTCGTTCCATTGATGATCAAGTCTATGCCTATCCAACCGTGGAGACCATTCAGGAGGATAACATCTGTAAACTAGTTTACGCTCCAGCTAGAGTCCCAGATTCTGTTCAATACAAAGCACAAGTTTTAGCTCAAAATGCTGTCAAGACATTCCCAGGTGCCGGTATCTTCGGTGTTGAAATGTTCTTACTAGCTAATGGAGAACTATTAGTCAATGAACTAGCACCAAGACCACATAACTCTGGTCACTACACAATTGATGCCTCTGTCACTTCTCAATTCGAAGCCCACATTAGAGCTGTTGCTAACTTGCCACTACCTAAAAACTTCACTTCTCTATCTACCTCTAACACTAATGCTATCATGTTGAATGTTCTAGGTACAAAAGAACCAAATGGTGAACTTGAAGAATGCAGACGTGCCTTAGAAACACCAGGTGCTTCTGTGTATCTATACGGTAAAACCACAAGATTTGCTAGAAAGATGGGTCACATAAATATCATTGCAAGTTCCATGAACGAAGCTGAACGTCGTTTGGCTTACATCACTGGTGAATCTTCAGAATTGCCATCATTATCCGAAACTAAACCAAAACCTTTGGTCAGTATCATCATGGGTTCAGACTCAGACTTGCCTGTCATGGCTAAAGGTGCTGATATCCTAAAAAAATTCAATGTTCCATTCGAAGTAACCATCGTTTCAGCTCATAGAACTCCACATAGAATGTCTAAATTTGCCGTTGAAGCTCATCAACGTGGTATCAAAGCCATCATTGCCGGTGCTGGTGGTGCTGCCCATTTACCAGGTATGGTTGCTGCTATGACTCCATTACCAGTTATTGGTGTTCCAGTCAAAGGATCTACTTTGGATGGTGTTGATTCATTACATTCAATTGTTCAAATGCCAAGAGGTATTCCAGTAGCTACTGTTGCCATTAACAATGCTACCAATGCTGCTTTATTGGCAATTAGAATTTTAGGAACTTCTGATAGTAAATATTTGACTGAGATGCAAAATTTCTTGTTAGCTCAAGAAGAAGAAGTTTTACACAAAGCTGAAAGATTGGAAACTGTTGGGTATGAAAGTTATTAATGATACTAGTTATTAGTTACTAGAGTTTAAAATTACGGAAATCTGTATTAGATATATGGGATAAATATGTGAATTATGACGATGTAGAGTATGTAGTATGTAATAAGTATGTTATATGATAAATAATTGTGATCATTTGAATTTGGTGATCACTTCATCAATGTAGTTGATGATGGCATCTGCCTCGTTGGAAGTGGATTCAACATATGGCCAGAATCTACCATGTGCACGTATATATCTTGAACATAGTCCAATATGATCTTGTAAGTCAATGACATTGAAGTTTTTCTTGAACTTGTTGAGGCTTGCATCATCTAAAATGACTTCAATTGTTTTACCACCATTTGCTAATGAGAATGTGACTTTATTTTGACCGTTTTCAATCGGAGTGTGTCTCACTCCAAGAATTTTGGTTAATATGACAGATGAAGATAGTATAGTTAAAGCATTGGCGATTATAACAACACTGAAAATTGGATATTGGAGCCAAACATCAGGAAATTCATGATATGTTTGAACTTGTGCGCTCATGGTTTTACCTGGTTCTTGAATAGAGTCAGTCCACCAGTTTTCATGAGATCTTAGCGAAGAAATCTCGGATGCAGGTGTGAAGTTCAATGGACCACCAATGACAGTGAATGGAACCGAAGAGTTAGTAGCTTCATCAACTTTACCCAATCCAAGTTCAACCAGTCTAACAAGGTCAATGGCAGCCAAGAAAGATGTAATATAATGCTGTAATTTATCAGGGGTCAAATCAAGACAATGTTGTTCAATATCTTCAACTTTTGCTTCATATAGTGAATTAAAGACGTTATCTGGACTGGTATTGGCATTAGTTTTGTGTGGTTTGATTAATAGGATTTCAGAACATTGAGAAATATTGATTAGTAGTTTAGCAACACCTAATATGAATAGAGTGAATATTTTGGAAATATTGATGATTACCATTTTTCTTTTTATATGAGATACTTGATATAATGAAGAGTTTGTAATCTCTTCAAACAAAGATATTCTTGAATTCCACTCCTGAATAACACTTGGTGTAAGTTGTCCTGTTGATATAGAGTCCATAATATCTTCCATAGCTTTGATGGCAATGATAATCAGGTGTGAATCCAAAAATTCAGCATGATTTGATCTCTCAACAGCAGCTTTGGCTAGTTCAGGTTCAACATCTTTCCATGATTTGTAATGCAGAGCCGCAATAGGACGATTATCTTTATAATCAAATAAGGATAGATTCAAATTGAACTGTGTATCAGATAATGGGAGAGATAGGTCAGGAAAGAAAGGTATGATATCATCAGATATTTTGGAGAATGGGAACCCTCTATTTATTCTTAGAAAAACGTTCAGCTTCCAAGACCCCCATAGAGTTCTAATCATATCTTCATAGCGAACAACTTGGTGTTTTGTAGCAATCTCAGAAAACTCTTTCCAACTACTTATCTGTAGTCTTCCAACAACGTTATGCACTTTGAACATTTTGAAAACTCTCTCTTCACCTTCAATTGATTGCTGAACATACCCATGAGGACCTAAAGCACCCATTAGTAATACAAGGGCCTGTAATGAAGTTTCAAGATCTAGGAAGTCCCAGTATTTCTCAGCTAAGAAGTACCAATGTTGAGGATCTCTGAGGTTTGGAGAAGGAATGACATAGCTTGAGGCATAGCGGCATGAAGTTGAAAACATTGCATGTAGTAGGGACGCATCTCTTCTAACTTGTAATGTGTAGATGAGTCTATGCTTTGGGGCCAAGAAGGGTCTTGAAGGATGCACATATCTATAGTAAAGATCAATCAAAATACAGCAGGTTTTCCAGTCTGGAAGGTCAAACATATCTAGTTCTGCATCAGGAATCTTGATATAGTTGGTTGGTTTTGTGATTTTAGGAAGATTGAAGTTATCAAACTCAGGGGAAAAGCTTCTTTTGTTGTGAGAATGTTCTTCAAAGTTAGGTGGTGGTGGTAGTGGACCCTCTTGACCTGGAGGAGGCGGTGGAGGTGGTGGTGGGAATCCATGCTGGTGATGAGGTGGACCATGCTGATGTGAGAAAAACCCACCTTGGAAACCAGGCGGTGGTGGTGGACCATGATTGTGGTGATGGTGATGATGACGACGATGGTGAGGAGGAGGGAATCCGCCTTGTGGTGGTCCCCATTGTTGAAACTCTTCATTAGAAAGATGTGATTCTGGTGTAGGTCCATGTTTGTGATGAACACCAGGACGAGATGTGAATGATTTTCTTCTACCAGTTGAGGTAAATGGATAATCATCACCACCATATTGTGAATCAGAAGATGAAGATCCACCAGCAGTACTAGTAGCAGTGATGCTGTTGTTGTCTAGCTGTGATTGAATATTTGCTGCTTCCCGCTGGAGTTGACGAACTTTCTCTTGTAATAGATCTGTTGAGGAATGTGGTGCCTCGCTGGATGAGCCTAAAGGTGGTGAACCATTACCATTATTGAAGAAAGGCGAGGTAGCGGCCGATGGAAAGGATTGCTGGAGAGCAGATGCACTTTGTTGCCTCACGTTGCTGAACATTGTAGAGTCTATGGTGGAGTTGGAGTTGGAGATGGATGTACTATGAGCTGATAAGGATGAAGACATATCATTAAACTGTGAATGAGCGTTTTCACTAGTAATAGGGGCAGAGGTTGGGTTATTATTTGGTTTTGGGGCACCTGTCTTTCTCTTACCACCTCTTTGACTTCGTACAAAGATACACTCAATGTTTAAATGTGTACAATTGGAGCAGCGTTGGTGTCTAATCACCCCATCACCTGAAGGGGGACGAGTTTCCCCATCACACTTCACCTTCTTCTCACGGCAGGCCAAACAAGCGTGTCTTGCTACTGGTCTCTTTGGTGCTGGGAATGGAGGTTGTTTTCTAGGGTTCTCAGGTTGTGGTTGAGATGACCCATGATTGTTATTAACTGGTTGGCTATCGAGAGCAGACATTGTACTTGTTCTGATGTGTGTAGATGAACAAGTTGAGAAAATGAAAAACTTCTCTTCTGTAGTTACAGAGGTTCAAGCCAAAGGTTTGATTATGATGAGGACAGCACTGTCTTTAATGTTTTCGATGCAATGGCAAGACAAACAGGTAAACAGCTGTATCTTTCCACTTTATATTTTCATTTTCGGCAATTGACCCTGGCCTCGGAAAGTCTTTGAACCTTTTTTGAAAGCCAAATGCCCCAAATTAGGATGAGTCGCTGGCCTAACATCGGCCTTTCGATAAGGCGTTTATTAACCTTGCCAAACGTAACAACTGGAGGTGTGGGTTGAGCACTTTTTGACACATTGCGTTACCAAGCCGCTGGGGTGTACTTCCATCACATCCGGTTGCGTAGAACCTCAAAACATGCTACTAAGAATACGGAAATCACCGTAGTATTTGTTATATTCGGCTTTTGCTCTTTTACTCTCCAGTCCCAAGCCTAAATTTTAACTATAGAAAAAAGGAGACTCGTACATTTCGGGATTTGTTAAACCTGCATAAAAATGATTACAAAACCCTGTAATTGTGCAGTCATAGCAAAATACAGAGGCGGTGTGACTATAAGCAACCATATAAGCGAATAGGAGGTTGTAACGAAGTACTACACTTGAATGCACCAATTTGACTTGAAATGTATGTTACATCTTCAGATCTAGGGCTTTTTTGTTGTACCTGCTGAGAAAGGACTAAAAGTCTATGATATACCGAGGCTTCTAATACAGAAGTTGATAAAATGAGACAACTGATCTTGCCGTGTATACAATAGAAAAGCTGTAACGTCTGCGTAACTCATGGAAATATGTCACTTGAAGCTCAATGTTCCGTGTAGCCAAGAGTACCCTTGACAGTATTTCTCCCTTGTTGTTATACACACTTGCTGGTACAACTGTAGTCATTTCGGTGATTCAACCAATGAAAGCCATTCCGTTGTCAATGACGTTGATCAGGTACGTCTGTGTTGACCTAGAATCGGTATTCCGATCAACCTACAAACACAGGGCTGTGTTTTTATTATTATAACGAAGGTTTAGACTTTTTCAATCTGACGTATACGTCTTAATTGTTGGCCTTTGCTAGTTAGCCGTAAAGTTTATGGGCCAAGATCCGATATAGTGCATCTGTTAAGAACGTTGAGGTGCTTTTGAACTCTTAAATTGATGCAAATAAAATTGCTCACAGCTCAGTCCTCTTGGCTCTTGGGAAGAACGGTCGCAACGCCTTGGCTTCGTTGCATAAATGACTGGTATTCATGGCCCAGGACTCCAGGAGTCAGCCTCCAGCCTCAAGGTCTACTACAGCCATATATGGCTAATTACACAACTAAGATGACCACACCAGATATAAAGAGTAACAGATATACTCACAGATCATAAACTACATAATACCCCAAAAGTGGTCGACATTACAGTCTAGCACCGATTGACATGGACGAAACATTGTCATAAGTGATGGCTTGCATGTACAATCTGGAGTCAAAATCTATTTTGATAGTAAGGCGACGTTCGAATTACATCTTATTACTAGAAATCGTCAGGTGATCTGCACATACTGATCCAGCGCATAACTGGTCTAGTGCATAAAGGTTGCATACAATTTACGAATCATACAAGTTGGAGGTAGTTGACTCATTCTCATTATTCTTTCTCATATATTACCTCATATCATAAACAGTCTTATATGTAACAAGGTGGATTTCAATTAGTTGTCTAAGTTTGTTCAAAAGGTCCAAGCGTTCACGTTTCAAGTTGAAATGATGAATTAGTGAATTTTCAACTTTATCATTATCTGAAAGACACCACAAAAATCCTTGTGCCAGACTGTGATCTTTCAAGAGCTGCTTTAATAATGGTTCTAGATGATGCTTTATATGGTCCAAGGTTCTTAGTGAATTCTCTAAAGTTGGGTTCTTGAAAAAAATGTATTCGAGCAGCAACACCTTAGATTGAATGTTAGATCTCTTTGGCAATTCTAATCTTAGCTCATTGAGATGTTCTTTCTCTGATATGTTACAGCGAGCCAATTCATATTTGAATAACTGTTGCTCAAATTCAATAATTGAAGGCGTTCTGTCGATACAAACCTCTACCCAAGTTCCGATATAGTATGCCATCAACTCCTTCCATAATTTTAGAAACTCTTTCAATGATGAGACTCTTTTAAATGATCTGTTAACAAAGTGTCTCTTCATCACATCTTGAACTTTTAGAAGATAGTCATCAGCCGAGTAATCTTCAATTATCTTTGCATCTTCATCAGGGATCACAGGTCCTTTGGTATTACACCCAAACAACAGCTTCATCAACTCAGGGAGTTGAGAAACATCATTAATATCACTTACAACTTCATCAAACGTCAACAGACCAGCTGATTCCATCTCTTTTTCCAATAATGGATAATCTTCTCTAATCATAGTATCCCTTCCAGTTCTCAATGATAATGTTTCTGTGTTTAAAGTCGTCAAGACTCTATCCAATCTAAATCTTCTCCATTTATCTGTTGTGAAACCAGGAGGAATGATAAGGTTTCGATTTCCTTTTGGTGGTTTTTGGGTGAACAACTTGTGAAACTCTTCAACTCTTTCAGCAAAGCTTGATCCTGCTGTAAACCAATTGCTGTTTTTGGAAGTGTTATGTTCGTTGTTCCCCGCTAAACGTTTCAACAGATATTGTTGCTCTTTCTTGATGCTGTCTCTCTTAGAATAGTCAATAGCATCATAGACCATCTGTTCTTGTAATGCAATACCACTTTCGAGAATATCTGATGCTTTTAGTAATAGCAAATAAGATCTTTTCATATGGAAGTTTATATAAATAGTGAACAGATCCAGATAATCTCTCCAGGCATTTAAGAATCTAAGATGTGACACAGAATGGAATTCGTATCCCTCAAAGAGTAAAATTTTGAAGCAGTTGATCACATTTCTTGCACTTCTCAAGAATCTATTGGTTAGATACGAGTAAAACTTATCACTATCATAGTGTAGTTCCTCAAACTGACTCAATCCATAACCACCAAATTCAGAAACGGCATTCTCTCCTAGTGTTGTATCATGTGCACTTGCAATACCATCTTTTGAGTTGGTGTCTATGAGAATGAAAAATGCAAAGATCAATAAGGTTGGAGATTCAGTCTTTGAACCCTGCTTCATTTGAGGAGTTTTGAAATGACGCAAACAGTTCGATAGTAGTATCTTCAACTCCCTTGAGCGAGTCAGTTTCATACAGAAGTTCCATGTTCCTTTATACTGTGTTTTATCTAATGACATCTTGAACAACTTTAGTTTGCGTAACCTTTGTATCACTAAGTAACTTTCGACTCTTCTAACGACATATTTCTTCTTTTCCAATATGCTTGTAGAATCTTCATCTATATGTTTAACATCGTCCTCCTGATCCTCAATGAAAACGCTGTAATCATCTGAAAGGACGCTTTGTGTATCACTAGCAGCTTCCAGTGGTGAATTATCTGCCTGTACTTTGAAACTAGTCCATATTCTACTTTCACTGGATAACCGTCTAGCTTGCTCTTTCTTCTGCTCCAGATACTCTTCTCTTTTGCACTTTGCTTTTAAAAGTCTATTGCGAAGTTCTTCCTGTTTCTTCTCATTCTCTAGCTCTAGCTCTTGCTTGAACTTGGATACTTTCTCAAACACATCCCCTGTTGATAGTGTTCTGCGTTTTCTGTATGCAGGAATTCTTTTGGATGGTGAAGTATTAGGCGATTCACGTAAAGAACTTTGCTTCTTCAAAGGTGTCAATCTGCTCAGTATCCTTTTTGGTGGAGATAAAGGGAGTCTTTGGATGTGGTCCTCCATGCTGGGAGTAAGGGGTTATCAAGTAACTTCTGTTAACGCTCTGTGATAAGGACTCGGAAGGATATATAAGCCCCCGAGTTATGATAGCGATTTAGTGATGAGAAGCCACTGTTCAAATGGCAGCAAATTCTATAATTTGTGAATATATGAAATTCCTGTTCCAAATAGCTAGTTATAATATTCTGTATGTTGTAGTGAACTAATAGCGATACGGCAGCACCTCTTTTTTGACACAAATCAGACAATTTCTTGACTGTTTGTCACAATCTTATCTTTTTAGTGCAGAGATATGCAATTAATTTAGACGAATTAGATGGCTGGTTGCCCTTTCTTATATACACGGCTAAACAGAAAATAGAGCGCTTTTATTTAACCGATGAGCGAATAATATAAATTTGTTCTACACTGATAAATGATCTCTGCTCTGAGCACAATTATATATGAGTTATATATTATAAGTCGTAGTGCAATCATTAAACAAAGTCCTCGTTGAGTGATTTTTTTTTTTTTGATCAACTCTATTGAACAGCTTCCTTCTTTTTCTTTCTGAATTTGAAGAGCCTGGATCCCCAATTAGCCTTTTCTAATGGGGGTTTTGGGTCGTATGCATTAATATTAGGTTCTATGCCACATGGTCCTTTGACATAATGTGGGTTGTGATGGCTATGTGCAGCTATGTTGTTATTGCTGTTACTTTTTGGTGGTCCGTTTTTTTGGTGTTGTTTTTGAAGTTCTTCTGTTGAATTAAAAGTCATAGCCCTTGTTTTCAGCCTCAGACTTGAGTTGCTAGAGGCAGATATGGAGAGTGGGGATTCGTTTCGTGGTGGTGTATCGTTATGTATCTTGATATGGTACTTGTTGAGTAAGTTTGATATTGATATAGGTGGTGAAGATTCCTTTCTTGAGTCTTCAGAGTTTCGGGAGTCGATTGATCTTGTGATATGTAATGGTTTGGGCTGCTGCACCTTCAAGTCCTTGTTTGATATATCTGATGATGGTTGTAGTGTGATTGTTGTATTAGATGGGGTTTCTTTCTTCTCTAGGGATAATTCTGAATCCTTGGCCAGTAATGCTTGTTGTTTAGATAAGAACTTGTAGTATATGTTTTCTCTCAGTAATTGAAGAACTGCATTTTTTGCGGGCAGTAATGTTAACGGTGAATGATATAATATCTTGTTGTTTTCATACTCAAGGATAAGATTCGAGTAAACATTAGCAGGAAGATTGATTTCATATGGAGAATTATCAAGCACAAAATCACGTATAATGAAATTGAATTTCTCATATAATTCTTCTTTTAGTTTTTCCCTTATTTCTAATTGTCTCACTGAATCATTATATTCATCTTCCTCCACTGTATTTAAATTTCTTAGTTCATGATTGTGAACATCATCATTGCATAAACATTCTGTATTAGGTTGATCACAAAATGATGGCTTGAATAATGAATCCCAAACTTCGCTATTACCTCCATGAGAACGCATAGAAGTTGGAATTTCTGAAAGTACAGCCTTTTCACCTTTCAAGTGCGTATGTGTAGAGTCTTGTTTCACGAATGAGTCTGTATCAATTTCAGTTTCAGTTCTGACAACATGAGGTAAAACAAGTTCAGGGAGATATGTTGGAGATTCTGGATTGACTAGTTTCTTTTCTTCTATTTCCTCTGTTGGGGTTGTTAAAATTCCATCTGGTAATTTGACTTCAGAAGACGGGCTATAATTGTCCATGGTATCAGGGGAATGTGATATTGGTGGTGCTGTTCTTGAAGAAGTTTGGCCTGCAGAATTTTCTTTGTCTGGGAACTCAGGCTCTTCCATTATTGAGTGCTTTCTTAGCCTCAGGGAACTGTGATTAGTAAAGATTGTAGCAACTGATTGTTTTCTTTGCTGTACAATACTTTCATCTTTACATTTCAGTATTGATGATTGTCTTTTGAATATTTTGTTCCAAATTTTTTCATAATGGTATATTTCAATCAAGAATTTTAAGTTCTCCTGACAATGTGATGAGACGATGAACTCTTTGAATAATAGATGTGAGAAGTATTTCTCATTGATAGCAGATTCTTCTGGCTTTAGGAACTGTTGTTCTTTAGGAAGTTCCAACTGTTCAGAGCATGTATCAGGAAGTTTAAAGTAGTAATCCTCACAGCACTGATTAACCAAGTATTCCAATGTTGGAATATTGCTCTTTGGCATTGTGCTAGTGATGGGATGTGATGTAGTTCGACAGAATATAACTGATACCTTCTGTCAACAGCAAAGACGAATTATGATGTTATAGAGCTTAGGCTTGCTTTTTCTTGCTGTCTTAGAAACCCTTTGGAACCCTTGAGAAGTTTACAGAAAATAGTCAGTTTTAGGGGATTATAAGAAAATATTAGAAGTGAACTGATCACAATGCACGACGCTCCTCTTTCCTTTTTATGTAAAGTAGCTATAATTGTTGAGCTGAGTAGTGTTTATATTTTTTTTTTTCAGTATAATTTTTATCTGGAGATTTTCTAACGCTGATCACGCCTTTGTGAATTGCGATCGTCACTCGTCAGCCCAGAAAAAGAAACACATTTCGCGCTTTTTTCTATTTTTCTACTACAAACAAAAGAAACGTGAGAGAACGAGAACAATCGGGAATGGCGTGCATTGTTGTTTGGTGAGTTGTAGTTGGGAACAGTATACTGTTAGTAGCTGGATACTGTGATTCTGTAATGCTATGAACCCAACAATAAAGCTTCATTCGCATTTACAGTGCACTCACTACCTCAAATTTCTCTTAGTACCCGTACTAAATCCTTGTGAAGTTTACTATTTTCTTCGTCCTGCCTGCAGGCAGCAACGGAGAACAAAATTTTCACAGCACATGACAGTATTAAAGGGGACTTAATCCATTTCTTTGAGCTGAAACTAAAACATACATACAAAACAGGATCTCAGCAGGGGTTTATACAGTCTAGATGTCTGTGGTGATCTTATTGCTGTAGAAACAAGTCAAATGAGCGATTTGATTTGCCTTGTTTAGAGATGTTTTAGCCCCTTTACTCTTTAGAGTTCTTTGGAAAGCTTCCAGAACAGACTTGCCTTATTAGGAAGCTATTGATGCGCGCACCCCATATCAATCAGCCTATAAATATTTTATTTTAATTAATCGCACATGATTAACCTTAACGTCCAATTCTCTTGCAAATCACTAGTACTGTATATCTGAACACTTGTCCATACAACAATAATCCGCTTCATTCGCTTCGTCTAGATTACAATGACATTGGTGTTCTATGCATACCGTAAATATTTAAAGTTTCCCGCGATCTAACCTTAACCAGTGATCGACCATAGCACTGTATCGCTTAAACAACTATACAACTATCGAACTGTACTCGTATATAGACTATACATTAATGATATTGCTATTGATGAGATGATGTTGGAGTTACTTGTATCAACTATGTCCCCGACTTGAGCATCTTCATACAGTTTCTATAACGTGTTTTGTACCGTGTCTTTGAGTGGCCGTTTTTAGCCGCTTTAATAGGATTGAACAGGGATATGAGGGTTGACCAGGATGAGCAAATTATCAATCACGATACATCGATCGAGAATCACAAAGATTAATCTTTGATCCCATGATCTCGTATAAGACGATTGCTACTATTTATGATAGTGTCATTCATGATGCTTGCGTTTAATGGGATTCACTCGATCTGTACATATTGAGTGACACAACTGTCAAGTTCAAATACTTGGCTACAGCCGTATGCCAAATAAAGCGATAAAATGTAACCCGGGTGCTTCAGCTGATCATGTAAAATAGTGGTATTTAGGGGGGTTTTACGATATAGTGTATGAGGAACCAGTGGAACCAGTTGCTTGGAACTATTTTTTTTTACACGAGTTGCACATATTGATATATACTACATAAGCGTGTCGTCTAAGTTAACGAGTAGCGGATTTAGCTGGGTTAATCGAGAATACGGTTTAGCGGTTCAAAGTTCAGAGTTCAGACCCTGTTTGCCCAACAGTTGAGATTGATGACTGATGTATTACTTTTAAGAAGCTGTACCTCAAAACTACGTCAGTCAAGGAAGTGATAGCATCATTAGCAAGTTCAGCGCCCAGAGCTTATACCGTTGACAATAGCAGAATTGGAATATATTTTATCTACAGATCAATGAACTGCTATATAGTGATAACAGGCAGAGCATCCAGTACAAATGCATTAAGCTATGTAGTAATCGATGGCCATCGTCGATGATTAAGCTAGTCAATCGATTCAACAAGACGCTCTTGAAAACTAGATCTTATACGCTACGTGAAAGCCCGAAAGACCCTTTGTTTAGTATAACACAATTATTTATTTCTGTCCTGTTGGCTCCAAACGGGCCAACTTCTTTTTAATTAAAATCAAAATGTACGCCTTTTGTTGTTGTCTCTTATAAGTGAACATGATAGTTATACATCAACTACCATTTTTCACTGCTTCATACCCAATGAACTAAACTTCTGTTCTAGACTTTGTAAAGTTGGTGATCTAATAATATCCCCAAACAATTTTCTAGATCCTCCACTATCCACTGGACTTCCATTACTATGAGATTGAACTCGTTTCGGACTCTGGAAATAGTCTTCATCTAGATTTGAGGTCAAAATTTGTGATGATGGAGATGTTGTGCTTTGATGTGGAGTTGAAGATAGACTATTCGAACTTGATTTCTTTTTCAGCCTTTGATTTTGTTTGAGGATTTGAATCTTGGCTTCCCATTTGTTGAAGTTTTCTGTTTTGGAAACCTCTAGTTGATATAATTCTCTTTCACTCATCCATCCACTGTTTCGCAGACTGTTAAGAGTTTTGTTGAATTCATCAACTTCTTGTTTTTGAACTTCTTGATAGAACTTGATCTTTTCTTCAATTGTTTTTGGTGCATCTGTCTCAGGAATGGGTATTCCTAAACTTACTTCAAATCTTTCGTCTATTGTTATTGCTGGTGAGTAGTTTAGGATTTCTTTATCAACATATTCTTCTTCTTGATCAGATTTTTCTTTTGCGGGTGTTGATGTTTCTGTATTTGCTGTGGATGCGAGGATACCTGATAGGTTTCTTTTTATGTCTGCAGTCTTTGGTGTCTCAAACTGATGTGTATATTCTTGAGTAGGAGTTCCATGAAGTGCATGTTTTGTTGATAAATTGGCTTTTCTTGGTGATGCTTGTACTTGATCAGATGCAAATTCGGGCTGTTTATAGTCAAATTTAGGTGACTTTATCGATTGTGGTTCATCAGGAAGTGGTGGCAAAAGACCTTTGGTCTCGGGTATATCATATTGTTGCTCATCTATTTGAGACTGTCTGTCAAATTCTTGGACTTGATCTATAGTAACTTCTTCCTCCTCTTCATCCTCCTCTCTTATGCTTATTGCAAATGCACTTTTTAGACCTTGTGCCCTATTGGACCCATTGTTCTGAAGACCGTTCTTTAGTTGATGCATTGTAATCTTGGTATTGTTCTTGGTAAGATGACTGAACTGAAAGAAACCTGATTCCTTATTTTAAGCTTATCACTGTTTGAAATTTGTTTCAGGATTTAAAATATATGAACTGTCCTTGAATGTGTATAGATTTAAAATAAAACCAGATAATACCAGTGACTATAAGTGTGTGGAGTATGCTGATGCAAATTGCGTTTAAATTCAAAGCTTTGTTCACTTGTTGGTTGAATTATAATATATTGGGATCTCGTTTGTAATATCGCTCTTTATGATCTGTAATGCTCTTTAAGCCAATGATTCAAAGCGAATTCAACTGAAGTATCCTAGATGTCAACAACAGATATGCGATAGAAGTCTTAATAAAGCTTTCTGAAGGGATATTGCTCCACAGATCTTGGATATAGCACAGTTTTTATCTTAGACAACCTAGGTGCAGATCTAATTGGCAACAGATACCGAGTTCTAAGTAGACAAGAACAAAGACAAATGAATCCAGATATTGCTTGATAACGAAAAAGACACAGATGAATATGTATGAACGATGTCAAAGACTTTGATATGAGTATTAGCAGCCAGTAGTTTTAGTATTTGCAACTTTTCAAATTCATTTGAAGCAGCAAAAAAAAAAAAACGACACAATTTCAAGGAAAACTCACAAAACGGTAATGGCGAAGAGTGAAAACGGTGAAGTTTATTCCCCGATCAGGAAAGTTTGAGATTCTGGCGCAAAAATACGAATAATTACGGCATAACGGTTTACGAGTGGGTGGCAAACGGAAGTAGCACTTCATGGCGTCTTCCCAGTGTGCCCCACAAAGTGCAAGCATTTGGGTAGTTCTTGCTAGTTGACTCATTTCTTTTGGTTTGTGCTTGTTTCATGTCTCACTGAAGGTATCCTTTCTTAAATTTGATGTTCATGGAATTATGCCTCTATGGGGACTCGGTAATCGGGATTATCGTCTTTTCTTTTTTAATCCGATTCTTCGCCGTTTTTCGCTAAGAAGCAACAGGTTTCGCGAAAACTTGCACAAAAACTCGCACTTCTCAGCTTACTATATTACTAAATTAAGTAATTTGCGCAATTTTGCATAGAATATATAAATGTATTACTTTATAGTGTCTAGTTCTAGTTTGGATATAACTCTTTGATAACTTGACCCCATCTCTTAACAGCTTCTTCAATGTCTTCTGAGCTTAGAAAACTAACACTCAGTCTAACACTTGAAGCACCCCAGCCTCTCTTGTCCCCAGTGACTTCAAAATGATCCCCACTGGCTAATATTACATCATGTTTCTTCAATTCATTCACTATTTTGTTAGAGTCATACTTTTCAGGTAAGGTAACCCACACGAAGTAACCTCCTTCAAAACCATGTGCTGTGGTACCTTCTGGTAAGTTCTCTCCAATTGCACGTTTTAAGGTTTGAGCCCTCTTAGCAAACTCTTTTCTCAGGCCATTTATCACATCTTCCAATAATCCTTCTTTGAGGATAGTACCAACAATCATGGAGTTCAGTTGGGATGGTGTACCACCACTAACATTGGCACCTCCCTGACTTAACTGGTAAGCCAATTTCGAGTTCACAGTTTCTTGGAATCCAACTCTTAAACCAGGAGCAATAATTTTGGAAAATGTGGCATTTGATATTGTGTTACCATATTCGTTTGTATATGTTTCACGATCTAAGTGAACAAGACGTGGGAGAGGTACTGGTAATTTGTCCAAAGGCTGAGTATAGTCTAGTAAATCATAGACATCATCTGAAATAATAAGCATATCATATTTTCTTGCTAGTTCGATTAATCTCAATCTTGCTTTAAGATCATATGTCTGACCACCCGGATTAGAAAAAGTTGGAATCCAGTATAACACAAACTGGTAAACCTTTTTAGGAACTTTGGCTTCTGGGTCATTGATCAATTTAAGATCTTCATCATTTGTTTCTTGTTTACTGAAATGTTCAAGTTTAGATTCCAATAAATCAAAATCAATACCATTGTCAGTTTCATCAATGGCAGTTAATCTACCACCAAATCCAGCATCTAAGAAAACTTCATTAATCAAGAAATACGTTGGTGTGATTATGAAAGCTTGTTTCGTGTAATTTGTCTGAGCCAATGAACTTTGAAGCAAGACGTTCAAAATACCATAACTTGCACCACCAGTAAGATTGTAATCGTCATACTTTGATTTAGCTTTACCTTCTAACTTGAAGGCAGAGTTCACAAAGTTGGAGACTTCTTCCCTCACCCATTTTGCCCCCTCATCAGCACCATACGTTAGTGGATGTCTATTATCGTTGTCATTATCATAATCTCGAGGATTTAGTAAAAGAGAATTTGTGGCTTTTGCTATGGTTTCATTAGGAAGTAAGTGGAACGAAGGATGTCCCTTGAATAAGTTGATCACACCCATTTCGTAGACAATTGGATTTGTGTCACTAATGAAACAGAGATAATTGAAGATTTATTTACCTAATGATCACTAAATAGACAATGAGTAAACTAGGTCAAATATCTCCATAATTCGACATCTATATGTGTTGATGACGGAATTTACTTCCCGTTTCGGTAACTACCTAAATGAGAGCATTTCCACTAGAAAGTCGGGTAATTGTTGGTGTCTGGCATATTACGGCCTGCTTCATATAGTGTTTATAATGCTACAGATATTCTCATCTTTATCAGTACGAGTGAGTGTAATCACTCCATCATGGTTATTATGTACATATTATACATGATAATTGTGCTATGTGCAATTGATAAAATTAGCTGTATTATGTGATATGTGTCATGCCTTGTGGACTCTCTACCTAGATCATTCGTTTGGTGAAGGTATTTTATTTAGTTGTTCTTGGAATCCATTTGCCTTACTCTTGTATGACAGCAAATGATATAATGTTGGGTCCATTTTGTAGTTGGGTATAGTGATCTTTGGATATAACTTGAAGATATGGAACCAGTATTGTGACTCAATAACTAGTTGCAGTAGGTTATCGACAATATATGGCTTTTTGAATTTGATAGTTGGAGAGTCTAATACCATCTTTATCATTGCATCTATGATGAAGATATCAGGTTTGTGTACCAAGCCTCGGATAATATAGAGTAGAGATTCCTCATTGATGAGTCTTCTTAGTACTGTGTGACGGTTTAATGCTTCTATGGCCAACTCTATGGATCCTTTCTCGTCTAGTTTAGCAAGCACAAGATTCATATAGAATCTCTTCAATGAAACTGGCATCTTTGCATATGTTGCTCTTTTGAGTAGAGTAAACTCAACTTTTCTCAACTTTGCACTGACCGTTATCTTATTCAGCAGTTGAGGATAATCAGAAACTTTCAATACAGGTGGAGGGTGTGCTATCAACTTTTCAAAAGCTCTATGAAACCCTCTTCTTCTTGCAAGTGTCTCAACCATACATCTTCTGTATCTTCTCCAGTTGATGATTGAAGTAGAACCCTTGGTTCTCAAAATATCGTAGAATTTTTTCAATTCTCGTACCATCAAATCATCATTGACCAGTTCCATAAGATTTATTAGCGTACCATTATCTATGTAAGTTTTCTCTAAAATGTTCTTGTAATGTGCCAGACACAGCTCTTTATCTCCCAGTTCAACAATCTTTGAGAGAAATATTGACAAAGTTCTAGGGTATAGAACAAGATTACGTTGGTTTGCAAGATCCACTAAACGACCAGCTTTATGGACCTGTTCGATGTGACATAGGTGGAATATCACTAGTTCAATCGAGTGCGAGCTCAGATGTCCTCCCTGTGATATCACACGAAATATATGTTCATATGCCTTGATGATTTGTCCTTGATGCAAATACATGGATATCAGTAAAGAACTTGAACTCTTTGAGTGTTTGGAGAAGGTCTTGGAATAAGGTTCCAGTAGCGTTGGATCTTTTTGTAGTGATAGAAGGACAAACCTCGTTAGTGATCGCTGGAATGGTGTATGTGGATTGTCACTGTGTGCCATTTGTGGTAAAAACTTGGAGATTCGTTGTATTAGGTCTTGATTGATGTCTTGAGCTTGCACTGTTTCTAAAGCTGAAGTTAATAGCAGATCATTTTGGGAATTCAGTTCAATAACACTGAGCACTTGAGATGATAGTTGAGATACTTCGGCAGGCGTCTTGGTTTTGGTGATCTTTTTAAAGAATTTGAATCCATTAGTTGTTTCATTATTGGAAAGATTTGTTAATAATGTCTTCGTCAAGCCTTCATCGTTTGACGAGCTTTGTTTTGACGATAAATTCGAGTTACACCGCGTAAAGCTTCGCAAGTAGGAGATCGAGCTCCTCTCAGCAAGACGGAGCCGTAGATTCAGCATCTTTGGCAGTCTGTTTTGTGCTTTTGTATGTGGTTTTGATGTGCTGAATATATTTATGGGCCGGTTTACATAATGTTAAAAACCGTTTTTTTTTTTTTTTTTTTTTTTTTTTTAAAGACCAAAATTTGGTATTTTTTCAACAACTTCAAAAAGCATATCAAAGTAAAACACTTTCGGATTCATCAAAACACGGTGCTAAGCGATATGTTGAAGTCTTCGTTGGTACGCTCCACACGTTCAGTATGTACAAATCATCTATACAACTTTTTTTCTCGAAAGAACCCTCAATATTAACTTTTTTATGATAGATACGTCTCACTCCAACATCTTCCTTGACAGGAATAATCACTGCCTCAGCACTTTCAAGAGCTCAGTTCCAGAATGTTAGACACAACTCTTCAAATACACAACAAGTAGCTAACGAAATCCAAAAACAACTACCTTCTTTCGATACTATTGCTGACTCCGCAAGTGCTGCTACATCACAAGTCATTGGTGAGGCATCATTGCAGTGGGGTTACTTACAATCAATTGGTCTTGCCAAATCATGGTGGTGGCCTCCAGATCTTATCCAACACTTATTAGAAATTGCTCATGTGACTACTGGACTACCATGGTGGGCCTCAATCGCTCTGGTAACTGTCGGTGTTCGTGCTGCTTTACTTCCACTATACATTAAATCATCAGATATGATGGCTAAGAACGCCAAAATCAAACCTGAACTAGATGTCATCCAAGCAAAACTCTATGCTGCCACTGATATGGCTGAAAGTCAAAGTGTAATGCTTCAACGTAAAAGATTATTAGCTAAACACGGTATCAAAAACCGTTACTTGGCTGCTCCAATTGTTCAACTTCCATTAGCCATTGGGTTCTTCTCTGGTATCCGTTCAATGACAAACTACCCTGTGGATGGTATGCAAGATCAAGGTATTCTTTGGTTCCAAGATTTAACTGCTGCTGATCCATACTTAGGTCTACAATGTTTATCTGCCGCAGTTATCATGGGTTTCATGAGATTAGGTGGTGAGACCGGTGCTCAAACATTCTCTCCAGCAATGAAAAAAGTGTTCACCATCTTGCCTTTGATTTCTATCCCAGCTACTATGTCTTTCTCATCAGGTATTGTTCTATATTTCTTTGTCAATGGTCTATTCTCCATCCTACAAAGTTTCTTACTAAAGAACAAAGCTTTCAGAAGGGCCTTCGGTCTAGCTGATATTGTTCCACCAAAACCAGTTGACCCATCTAAACCACAAGAAGGTATCCTAGATTCTTTCAAGAAGAACATTGAAAATGCCAGAATTCAAGCTGAGAAGAAAGCTCTTGCTAAAGCTAAAGAAGAAGAACAAAAAGAACTTGCTGAAAAACAAAAACAAAACAGTAGAATCAAAATCGTCAAGAGATCTGAATTGAAAAAATAGATAAATAGGGAAACAAGTGCTCGTGTAAATAGTCAATAGTACAGCTTGTTTATATATATTTGCCTTAATTAAAGCATGCAGAATAACAAGATTACACACGAGTAGATCACATACCGTATAATGTCTTGCCAATCCTCGCTTCTTCTGACATAACCCAGTATAACGAATCTTACAATGTCATGGTTAATAATACTATAATTAACTGTCATTTTTTGTTGAACTATAAACAACTTTAAATATCTAAAATCAAAACATGAAATCAATAAATCACAAAACCATATAACGAATAAAACAGATGTTATACTTTTGCGGACACAAGTAAACAATGAAATAAAGTGTCAAAAATCAAAGGTATATATTCTAAGACATCAAATCAACAACATCAGCAAATAAAATATGTATAAACAAAGGGTCAATGTCACAGAACTATTCAGATTCAGCACCACTGATAACAGTACTGCTATCATCTTGGAGTTGATCAGTAAAAACTAATTCTGGAGCTTTGATCAATTGTTGTAAAATGTTTTGTAAAGCACCAAGATCACTACCCATGCTCATTCCTAAGTTATCATTATTTAGGAAACTCATAGAAAAGACAATGGCTAAATTAACTGCATCCATTCTATTCTTTTCAGCATGTTGGATGACTTTATTCAAATGTTCAAATAATCTCTTTAGTAAGTGATAATTGTGAAGTGGAAGTTGATGGACCAATGCTTTCAAGTTTTCAACCAAATCTCCTTGCTTGGTAGCTTGGACAAACTCTGGTAATAACTCAGTAGTCATCAAAGTCTCTGGTAATTCTCTTAGGTATGATTTGAAGCAACCAGCAAGTGTGTTAACTTCAAACCAACGATCATCTTCAAGTGTAAAGTCTCCACCTTCGTCAAATGCTTGTTTCAATAAGTTTATACTACCAACAGACCCTGGAATTCTGTATAAACCGGTTTCATCAAGACCTCTAACTTCAATTTCTTGCAATAATTTTTCAACAATGTTTGGAACTAAAGTACCCTCCCTTTCACACACATCAGAGATTGGAACACCAAACACCTTCGATGTTGTCAAACCCTTAGCATCCTTAGAGAGATATGTATATCTTTTAGATAAGTTCAAAGCACTGATCCAACTTTGTGCTTCGGTATTGCTTGTTGCTTGGAATGAGAATTCTTCACCACCGACCTCACTCACAAGCTTGAAGAAACCTTCAATAGTTGAATTAACAAATAATGGTTTGGTATTGAACAATTTGATCTGCTGGTAAGGTTTAGCAGTTTTACCATTGAGGTTGATTTTACTTACATCTGGTAAATCATCTGGATGAATAATTCTATCTGAACCAGACCAGTTACTACCAACATTGATGGAAAATGGACGGACTGATTTAAGTAACCCACCAAGTCTCTTACCAACTCCAGCAACTTTGGATGGTGATGAATTTTGACGTTGTTTACGTCCCAAGGATGCTTGAGAAGGTTGTGTGTTTTGAGAGTATAATGTCTGTTGTGAGGAATCACTACCTTGTGTGATTTCTCTATTTAGATTCAGAGAGGCTCTGGCTTGTGACAAAAGTTGGGTTCTCTTGATATCTCTTTCTTGGTTGTCCAAAGTTTCTTTTTTGGCTGCATCTCTCTCTAGTTTGGCTTTCTCATCAGATAGAAGAACAGTAAATAATCTTGCAGAGGAATTGAATTTTGGATATTCTTTGTTCTCTTTGGTAGCAGTTTCTTTAATGTCGTTGAATTCAAATTCTTTGTGGTGAGTTAGCTTGAATAAAATATCAAAATCCTCAGTAGAGCGTGATGATAATGGATCATTATTTTCACTGCCAGAAGCCGTCGATTTCATATCAACAATGTTGGTAATGCAATTATAGGTGAAACGACGTTTGTCAAAGTTGATCAATTTAGAGTTTTCAATAGAGTTATTAGGGACAAAGTTTGAAATTTCTAACAATATCTCAACAAACCAACCAATACAAGGTGTTAAACTGGATCTCAAGTCTTCACTTAGATCATCTTTATCTAGTCTTGGCAGCAAATCTAACAATTGATCAACCTTTTCAACAGGTTCATCTTTCAAGGCGGAACCTGCATAGATCCAACTGTAAGTATAAGCACGAGATTCAGGAGAAACAATTGCTTGTGTAATAGCAGATTCGATGAATGAAGGTACATGTGGTGAAGCAGAACCTTTGTCAGTCGACAAAAATAGATCAATGGAGTTCATTCTCAATCTTGAGATTGTCAAGATCTGCAAGATGGATACCATTCTTGAGGTACGAACATCTCTAGTAATAGAAGTGTCAGAAATGTTCAATCTGAAGAACTTCTCAAGGTTATCATGTAGGTCAAAGAGTAGCTTGACAGGAGAAGGAAATTTCTCCAATATTTTGTCATCAATGGAATCACCATAAAGATTTCTGAGCCAAGAGTAAACATTCAAAATTGATAAACGTTCTTCATTGTTAGTTTGTGGATTTTTGTATCTGAACAAACTGGTCAATGATTTACTAGATTGAATCTCAAGAATTTGGAACACATTGATCCAATCTGAGAAAGTTGTACTAGTGAATAGACTGTTAATGAACCAGTCCAACTTATCAACAAAAGCCTCAGCTTCTCTGAAATCTTTTGGTAGCGATAGTTCAGTGAAGTCAACATTACATGGTTGATCAAAATCTGGTAGTCCTTTAGGAAACAAATCAAATGGTCTGTAACACTTTTTGATGTAGTTCTTTCTTATCTTCTTGTATAGTTGAGAGAGAACGTTATATATATCTGTTAGTTCATTCTTCAATTCAGAAGAGTTTTCAGTTCTGGACAAGACCTCTTTCCACTCAACAACAATGTCATTATCAATGATTCTCAACAAATCAACAAAGATAGATTTATTTTCGAGATTGCTAGTAAAATCATTATAGTGATCACTGACAAGTATCGATAGAGCTTCAAGAATACCGATTTGTATGTTACCAACAAACTTCCAGTTCAAATCTGGATCATCACTAGAGACAACGGAATTCCAATCTGGGAAAACTTTTTCAGTTTCCTCAGAGTTTAATCTCGATATGGACAGAGCAGCAGATTTAGCACCAATAAATCTAGTGCTTAGACTTTCCAGGAGTGTGGTAGTACTTGCGAAACTCTGATAGGTTGCAAAGAAAGTAGAAGTATAGACTCCATTATTCATCTTCAATTTTAAGAATTGGTTATCTAAAAGATTTGATTTCTCTAGATATGAATCAATATCTTGCTTATCAATCTTTCGTGAGAACACATTTGAAGTTAAAACTAAAACATCGATCATTCTTTCAAAAGTACCAGCTTTCAAAACAACATTAAGTGGTCTGATCAACGAGTTTAGTAAATTGGAGCTATCCAAGCCAGCAAAAACATCATCTTCTGTTTGAGATGTGTCTGCATTAGTATCAGAGTTGGAAAGACTCAATCTGTTTGACGCAGATATTTGACTCAATCTTTTAGATGAAGGATTTTCCAAGACAACACTAGCAGGTCTTGATGATTTTAATTCATCATCTTTACTCAAGGATTTGAAAATTAGATCATCATCAATATGGAAAACATCAGATCCGATGTTAAATATATCTCTAACTGATTTCAAGAATGTATTTTGTGATTTGGAGGAAGGTATTTTAGAGTTCAAAACGTAACTTTGTGCATCAACATCGTCAACACCTGTGACTTCTGGGAATTCAGTTTCACCAGTCTCGATATGAATTGTTTTTGTTGGAAATCCACCGGCTCCAATTAGAACATCCTGATTGAATAATTTATAGCTTGGGACGATTTCTGAGAACAATGTAGGTAGATAAGAACCTGTGACTAGTGAAGTTCTCGAGTCATGAACTTTATGATAGTTTCCAGTAGCATCTGGTTCAACTGATAAACTTAATTCCATAACTGAGTCTTGGGTTAAAGGTGGTAGTTGAACATGATTGGTTAAAAAGTTGATTAGTTCATCGTTTAGTTGTTGGGAAGTAGTTTTGTTTCTTGAATCATTGAACAACGAATCATCTTGTTGAACATTTTCAAGGTATTCATCCCATCTACTGAATGAGACTTTCACTCTTTGAACTCTCTTTTCACATTGTTTCAAAGTAGAGTTTTCAACAAACTTGACCGTCAAATCACCAAAATATGGAACAACATCATGTTTGGAATATGTGACACCGAGACCTTGAGGAGCAATAACATGGTAAGACGATTTATGATTTGCTTCGCTGATCATTGTTCTTCTATCCAATTCAAAGACAACAGGAGCCCACTCAGTGGAGATGATCTTCAAGTACTTTTCATCAACAAGAGACCATGATTTTCTAAGTCTCAAAATTGGAATAGAGCAAATTGTAGTTGCAATTGCTAACCAACTTACCATATCACCAATCTTATCAAAAATACAACCAATTTCAATCCATCTTGAGAGTATTTGTGCTCTTTTGAGTTCAGAGTTTTTAGATTCAACACTTCCAAACAAATGGTTCACCAACAATCTACCAAGGTAGTGGATGTTACTGGAAGAATTGAAAATCAATGGGTTTAATCTAGAATATGAAACATTTTCCAATTCATATAGCAAGGATGGATCATTCTTTGGATTCCATGATCTATTGAACTGTAAGTCGATATTGTTAATTTGATTGGCTAGTTCTTCGACATCTAAGGTCAAGAATGTTGTAACATCAGTTAAAGATTGAGATCCTTTGTGATCATATGTTCTTGTTTTGAATAGTGTTAGACTATTCATATGGTCTTGTCTCTTTTGTAAGGACTTCTTCAAACCATCAGCCAAACGTTCATCGTGAGTACTGATACCAGCAAGTAGTTTAGTTGCTAGGTCAATGATACTATCTTCAAGTAACATACCTGGGAAGCTGTCAACAATTGTAGTGATAACAAGTCCCAATCTTTGTGTAATGGCGTAGTCAGTATTTGGAGATATTGAAAGTTTGGTAGGTGTGGAGGAACTGTTCTTTGGAATTCTTTGAGATGTGAAAGTTAGAGAATATTCAATAAAGTACTTTAGACTTGTTTTAATATCACCAAGTAAAGGCATTATCAACAAAAGGTTGTATGACAGTTTATCATCTTCTAATGTGTTGAATAAAACAGTATGACAAATACTCTCAAGTGTTCCTGAAACAATGGAGTTTGAAGCATTAAGGATTAAATCAGGATGTGGATAAACTTCAGACAAATATTTGAGCTTGACTCTAGTGTATTTGGAAGGTGGTTCAGGTTTATTGAAAGACGAAGCAGATGTTGGGGTAACTGGAGATCTTGGATCTTGAGATAGAACAGCATCTGCTTTCAAAGTTTGTCTTGATGAGCTCGTCGATATTCTTTTGTGTCGCACGCTAGTTGGTGTTGGTGGAGCTTGTTCCACTGGAGCAAATTGAGGATCAAAGGATTTAATGTTTAGATCACCAGGCAGTTTATAAAGAGTTAAAACTGGACCTTTCAGTTCAGCTTTGTATATTCTCCATGTATCAGAGTTTGCGTTGTTCCAATTCGATATATTAGCACCTTTATTAATCCAACCTGTCTTGATCACTGTTGTGTCGTAGTTATCATATGTAAATGGTTTTTGGGAAGTGCTCAATTTATTGAAGGAACGAGTCACAGGAGATGCAATATCTTCGTTCTTATCTGTCAATGTGGTAATTGATTGTGCTCTTGCTAAAGGAACTGTCGAGTTTGCTAGAGAAGCATGGGAAGCTGATGTAGGTATTTGATGATCTGAGGTACTTATCTGGATTTGATTTCCATCAGTGGAACTACTTACAAGTGAAGCATTTGATCTTGAATTTTTATCACTCGAGTAGAGAGCATTTGGGCCTTGCTTTGAAGTACTGGCAGCTGATGTATTCCTTAGAAATGTAGTTCTATCATCAGCATTCCCTGTCTTTGAAGGTTTTTCTTGGGCAACGCTATTACGCTTGCTTCTTGAGCTCCACTTCATCATAGTGTCTGATGTTGATTATGTTGGTTTCAGACTGTATCTATGCTAGCAGTGACGTTAGTATTATGGCTAGACGCGTATGTTTAGTGTTTTGTAGTGTTGGAGATCAATGAATGATAGCTTGTCGAAACTCGAAACTAGTGTGACCGAGACGCGACTGATTTGAGGCAAGACGAACAAAATGATTCAGACGAGAATGCAAAGCGTGGATAGTCGGACTTGGTGTAATGAGTACTCAGTGAGATGGATTCAGCCACTGCGCAGTGTTTGCGTGTTCTGTTTTGACCAATTTATAATTTGGTGTATCAGATCAAACTCGGTGGGGAGAATGTTTCACTGAAAGGCGATTTGATTCCACTGAACGACAGCACTAAAAACAAAATGGGCGGAAAGGAAAGACTCACGAGCAAAGTACTGAAAAAAGTGGGAAATTCAAGCACACAAACAAGAGCAGCGAGAAGGGAAGAGCAGTACAAGTGTGAAGAGCTGCTTGGGTCGATTAATTGGCGGTGAGTGCGTAATTTTGTTGTGAAATGTTCTTGTTTCAAAATGTCTTTGTTTTTCTTTGTTTTATTTTGGTTTTTTCAAGTAACCCGGAACGACAATAAAGAAAATGTTACAATGCTACGATCGAAATTTGTTAGTAACGTGAAGAATGTGAATATTACAACGGTCATTTGACATCTTATCCATGCAATTATTGGCCGTATAGGTACGTCTGGACCTGAGGTTTCGGGATATGTGAAATTTCTTGGTGAATTTGGTCAGCTTCCTTAGTTTGTACCGATAATAATGAATTTCAGTGTGCTCAATATGAGATTTCACATCCATTATCGTGCTAATTTTAGCAGCTTTTGCATGGACGTTTAGTATTTACTATGTAGAACGTACATGGCAGTTGATTTGATAATTTACGAGTTGTTCTATTCGTTGATCTAAGAACCTTAATCATTATAGATCAATCAAAGTACTGAATTCTCGCTTAAAACTGATACTGATCCCTGTTAACTACAACAAGTTTGTCATTAATATTATCAACAACATCTCATATACAAACCTCACTGAGCATTGACTCAACAGGTAAGTGGTTTGCAATTCAACTGATCTATAATATATAAATTAATAAGACAATAAATATGTTTATAAACTTAATTTGGCAAGTTCCAAAACAGCTTCTTTGGTTTTAGCACCACCAATGAAACCAGCAGCATGGATGAAAACACAACCATCAATTCCAGTGGCTTTGCTCAATTCTTCGTCTCTTAAACCTCTCCATTGTTCTGGTAATGGCTTTCTGTTATCAAAACTAGCACTAGAAACTGGAACAGCAGCAATTCTCCAT